>CANSZD010002416.1:0-128459 GCA_947648045.1 Beta corolliflora
CGATATTCCACGTGATTAATAAATAATCAAAATTTCCTTACACGCTTGCATCAATATTTGGTACAAACATATAATAACAACAACTTATTACCTTGAACAACGTGTAAAGCAAGTCTTAGGAGAGATCTATTGGAGCGAGAGGAAATAATAATATATTTCATGTTTCAACAAAATAATCACATAAACATGCCATATTTCATAGAAACAATCTTGGATAAAAACTATCAAAGGTTCCTAAGCATGATACTAAGGTCACAATCATTACCTAGTACATGTTACTATGTTTCAAAGCTCTTTGAAATCCCATACCTAGTATTAATTACGCCTCTTGTGCCACTTTCAAGCTCTAAAAATCACTCAAGGAATATTCTTTTCCTACAAATAACAACACACAATTACTATCCCATCACCAATAAATTTTCAACAAATATGTACATACTAAAAACCTTTTAAAACCCTTGAAAACATTTTATAAATATAAAGGTTCAAACTTTCCAATCCACAATAATTGTACTCACGATTTTCACCTTTAAAAAATCTTAAAAATCACAATATAAATTCAAATCTCTGAAGTTGAAATTTAATATGATTATTAATAAAACCAAAATACGAGATTTATAGTAATTAGATAATCTAACCACAACAATAAAAATAATTTGAAAACAATAATCAAAATAAAGCAAAAATGATAAAAACCATATGAAAAGAGAAAGCAGAGAAGAAGAGACGGAATAAGGAGAAACGTAGGAAAAGGGAGGAAGAAGAGGAGGGGGCGGAAGCTATCGTAGATAGCGGAGAAAGAAGGCGGAAGAGAGAGAATTGAAAGAAAGAGAAAGAAGAGAGAGAGAAAACCCGGGCGAAAGAGGGGAGAGTAGTGAGGGTTTGTAAAAATGATAAATTCGAGGTTTAATTCCCTATATATAATTTTTTTGGTGTCCTAGTTTAACTAGAAACCTAAAATCTAAATCATTTAATTAAATAATTTGTATTCTTAAATAATATGTAAATAAATAAAGTTAATACTTGACATTTTGAAAGTGTTTTGGCTTTAGAAGTAGTTAATTTAAATATTTCTTTTCTAATAAAATGTGAAAAAATTGTAAATTCATTTTGAATTCATTAAAATATTTTTATTAAATTCAGTAAAAAATGGGAGATTTTATCAACCCAGTCCACCAAATTGGATCAAGTCAAGTTCGAGTGAGATCGTGTCGGGACGCTTATTTTTCATGTTCCAATTGAATACAATTAGTAAATTTTGGGTCATGTGAATTCTATAATACAAGAGGTTTATGGCTGGTAATCTTGGGCTCAATCAAGTATGAATTAGATTCTTATAAATAAAATATTAAGTATGAGTTAGATCATTGTCAGTATCGAATCATATGGTTTTCAGGTTAAATTGGCTAGAACTGGGTAGGACTCAATTAGTTATGGATCATTAGCCTACCTATTTTGGATATTGATCGATATCAATCCCACAACAAACATAGATTATTCTTGATCGTATCGAGTTTCCATTAGCTCTCTAGGGTAGAATCGCCGAACAACAAGTCCTTATTGGTCTTAAAATTGTTGGTCCAAAAAACGAGAAAAATATCAAGAGGTTTGTCTCTACATTGTCTCATTCTAAGGCTAAGTTAAAGTCAAGTAAGAGATTGGGTCCCTCGATTCTCTTGGACTTTTCTTCATCTCATCGTCCAGTCCATCTTTATCATCCTTGGTTTATTACCTTCTTCTACCTTCCATTTAATAATTTCTCCCTTCCCTATCTATTTAGTGATACTCTCTTTTTAATACCACCGTCGTTTTCTATTCTCGGCCTTAGTTTATTTGTTATTTTAGGCCTCTTTTGGTAAGGGGATTTTTTTATTTTTCAGTGGGACTCCCTTTAAATTGTAAGTTGTGGGCCTCCTGCATAACCAGCCTTCTATCTTTTCCTCTACAAATTTGTGTTTGACTTTTAGGTTCTTGTATTGTCATTCCTTCTAATGGATTGTAATGAGTCACAATCCATATCAATGTTGTCTCCTTCCATCGTAAGCAGGGTACATTTGTCAAACCTCATCCTCATAGTATATATTGGTCCTACAAATGTGAGTCTTTCCTTGTTTGTGGTTGGGAAGCTTGTGGATGCTCTAGAGTTTGATTAGGGGAGTATTCAGGCATGGGTTAACTCGTGGATCTCTAAGAATGGCATAGTGGTTAAAAGGGAAGGGAAGATCTATCTTTTCCATTGTCAAAATTTAGAAGATAAGGAAAATTTATTGGGCTTATATGGTGTTCTGAATTATTAGGGAGCTTTACTTATCCTCAAGTCATGGAAGGTCTTGGACTCTCTAAGGTCTTTAAATTTTTCGAAGAGTGTGTTGTGGGTTAAAGCTAAGGATATCCCTTTGATGCTTAGTTCCTTGCAGTTCGCCTCTCAGCTATTGTCCAGAGTTGGTCATGTTATAAGGTTTGATGACAAGTCTCAAGGCCAGACCAGGTTACAAGTATTTCTTCAGAGCGTGGATCTATCTGGGTTCATGTTAAAACTTCATTGGTTCCTAGAGCATTTGTTGAAATTCAAGGTGGCAAAACAGTGTAGGTGGCTTTTAAATATGATGGGATTTTCATTTTCAGTAAAAGATGTGGGCGTATTGGTCATAAAAGTTCATCATGCAATAAGCCATGAGATCAGGCTGAGGAGGAGGTGAAATCAGCACTCTTAATAGCATGCAAGTCGGATGCATCTACCATGTTTGGACAGGCCAATGCGCCTTTATATACGAATAAAATAATTGGGCTCCCTAATATGGCTAGCTTCCATACTACTATAGTCAGACTTGATGGTCCATGTCAAGTGGTGGCGGGTTGGTTGTCTAGTAGCAGTTCTAGTGATGACAGTAGTGATGATCATGGTGATGACGGTGATTAATGTATGAAGGAGCCTAATGTTTCAGATGAGTTCAGGACGTTCAACGGGAGGACTAGTAACACTGAGAAATTTGGTTAAGCCAGAAGGGTGTGTTTAGTGGGCCCAGGAGCCAGTGTAGCAAAATAATGAAGCGCTCTTACAATCTATTGGGCCTGAATCAGGGTGGTTTGGGCCATGGGTATGGAATGGGAAAAGGAAGAAGGACAAAAGGTGATAGTAAGGGTAAATGGGGAATTTCAATTCAAAAGGATAGTAAACATGGGAACTATGGAAAAAAGGGATGATTAAAATATTGGAGGGAGCACAATTATTTTTTCAGAAAGTGAAAAGTAATAGTGATGAGGGGGGGGCGGAGAAATCCTAACCCCTAACCCTAAACCCTAAACCTAACCCTCACCACAAGTCCACCACCCCATCCCTGCGGCCCCCCACCCCCTCCCCGACCCCGCAGCCTTGCGCCCTCTTCCCCCCACCCCCTCCCCCCCGCCATAAGCAGCAACTCCCACCCCACCCCCGCCCGCGCCCCACCCCTACGATTTTCGCACCTCTCACCCCCACCCCCGATTTCTGACCCCCCTCCCTTGAATTTCACTACCTATTGAAATCGAAGAACCTTCCTCCCCTTGAATTTCATTACCTCTTGAAATCGAAGAAATCAATCGAAGTGGGGAAGGGGGGCTGGGTGGGGAAGTGGGGGTAGGGCCAGCTGGAAATCAACGGGGGGAGGGGGGCTGCGAGGGGTGGGGGAGGAGGGACTGTAGAAATCAACGGGAAAGGGGGGGCTTCGGTGGGTGGGGGAGGGGGGACCGCATCAATCACGGGGAAGAGGAGGGCTGCGGGGGTGAGGGAGGGGGGCTTAGGGGCGTAGGGGTGGGGATTGGGGGAGGTGGTGGAAAATTGGGTGGTGGTGGGGTTAGGGTTAGGGTTTGAAGTTAGGGGTTAGAGTTAGAGTATGGTTAGAATTTAGGGGTTAGGGTTTAGGTAGGAGGGCTAATTAGGGTTTAATTAGGGTTAAGACTAACGGTGTTAACCACCGTTAGTCATTAAGGGCATGTGGATGTATTACCAAGAAACTGAGGGGTACCCCGTGTATTTTTAAAAGTGCGAGGGGTACCTCGTGAATAAGCCGAAAACTCGGGGGCACTTGGTGAAAAAACCGTAAATAAAAAGATGGAGGATGTTAGAATATACAAGAAGAACATTTATTCATTAAAGATCTACATCAGGAAAGAAAGAGTTAGTAACTTCAATATAAAAATAGGAAATTTATTCAAGGACCCTCAGGATTATACCGTGGCTTAGGTCTGAGAGATTGACAAACTTTGAGACGAGCACTCGTGAAGCCTGAAAATATGAATGTGTATGTAGATTTGAAAGTATTTGTTTGTATTTGTTTTGTAAAAATATGAGTTTTTAGAGAGAATTCGTAAGTATATTCTTAAAGTTCGAAGTGCAAAGTCGTATGAAAATTATATGAAAACCCTCTATTTAATTATGAAAATTGAAGCCTATTTATAAGAAACTGAATCTCGCGCGTCACGTAGAGAATGCGCCAGGCGCACGTCTCTGTGTGACGCACAATTATACGCATCAGGCGCACCAATGTGCGCCTGACGTAACATGCCCAATCAGCTGCGTACACGTGGCACACACTTTAAAAAATATAGAATTTACAGCTTGTGTGTCGCACAGAGGAGTGTGTCAGGCGCACGACTGTGTGTGACTCACAGGGACACGTGTCAGACGCACATTGGTGCGCCTGACACAGCTTGGCTTGTGCGCTTGTCGCACGTCGGCGCGCTAGGCGCACTGCCTTGCTTTTGACATGTTTTGACAGCTTTTTTTTTATTAAATGCGTTTTAACGATTTTCTTTTATCTTTTAAATCCGGAAATCTGATTTCACGGGATAAAATCCGATTTTAATTATAAAAATATATTTGCGAATATTTATTAATTATCATTGAATAATTAATTGGGCTTTTTCAAAAGATTGGGCTTGAAAATACGATTTTGGATCATTAAAATAAACTTTAACACTTTTAAAATAGTTTTGGCTCTTCGGACTGCTCTGCCCTTGGGTCGGACCAATTAAGACCGCAGTATGTTTCATCATTGGGCCCTTAAATGGGGAGACGCGATTATGTGTCTACACTAGAAACTCTGCAGTATTAGATACAACTTGTTTAAGTGGTGGAAGGAGTACAAAGAAAGGAATCGAGATAAATTTGGGAGGATTGTATGTTAACTTGTGAAAAAGCTTAGGTAGACTGTCTCAGATGAGTAATGGGGACTCGAAGGCAGACATAAGGCGGCGTCATTTTGAGCAAGCCAGAGTTCGGTTAGATTATTGGAAGCAAAAGGAAAAGGGTTGGCCATGGAGGACTCAAACTCGAAGTGGTTTTATCGAAGAGCAAAATACTTGGAAGAGAAGAAATGAAATTCTCATGCTTAAGGATAAGGACGGTGTGTGGAGATCAGAGAAGGAATATATCCATAATGTCAATTTAGGTCATTTCAAGGATATATTTCAATGCAGTGAAGAGGCGGTTAATCAATGGGAGAGGCCGAAGGAGGTGGCGGATATTGAGGACGTCATTCTTAATATCACGACTGACCAGGCTTTAGAGCTTCCGAAGGGTGTTTCTTGTGCTGAGATAAAGGAAATGAGCTAGGCTATCTTCCCAGATGGGAGGCCTGAAAGCCCTAGGACATGATGGAATACCTGCTGTTTTTTATCAGAAGTTATGGCCTCTGATAGAGGGGGACACATGCTCTGTGGTATTGCACTTCTTTGAAAAGTATTTGTTGAAGAAATGAAATTTCACCCTGATTTGCCTAATCCCAAAGGTTGAGAGGCCTCAGGAAACTGGTCAGTTTAGGCCTATTATCCTTTGTAATGTCATATATAAAATCATTTCAAAAGTTATTACCAACAGACTCAAGCCTATTCTGATAAGTATTGTTTCACCAACACATAATGTGTTTGTTCCGGGACGTCTCTTTGTGGATAATTGTCTCATAGCCCATGAAGTTGTTAAGTTTTTAAGGCGTCATAAATAAGGGGATGAGTATCTAACTGCACTAAAGATCAAGGTTAATTGGGATTTTGTAGGATGGCTTTTGGATAAAATGGGATTCCTAGGTGTTTGTAGACACTGGAATCTGCAATGTGTGGCTACAGTTTCCTATCCTATCCTGATTAATGGTGAAACGTCAGAGAAATTTAATACCCTCTATCACCATATTTATTCATTCTAGTGATGGAGGTGTTTTCACGGATAATCTCCAAGTCGGAGCATGCATGACTCATCTAGGGTGTACAATTCGCAAGGTCAGGTCCATCAATATCGCATTTAATTTTTGCTGATGATTCTCTTCTCTTTTTTAAGGCCACACCGTACAGTCTTGCACGACTATAAAAGATATTCATCATAATTTAAGTCGCCTCTCTTGGGAGGTTATGAACTTTAGTAAATCCCATATTATGTCCAGTTCAAACATGCCCAGCAGATTTAATAGATTTTTGAGGAGTATTATTGGTGCTCCTTTTACGGATTCGTTAGGGAAATATTTGGGTTGTGATGTTGAGGTTAATAGTCGTATTTCGGGTAGATTCCAGGCTTTGTTGGATAAGGTTCAGTGGAAGGTCATTGGCTGGAAGCATCTTGCGCTTTCTTATGCAGGATGCGTTCTTCTGATAAATGGAGTACTGGCTACTCTTTGTCAGCATGTGCTGGAAGTTTTTCTTATCCCGAAAAGAATCGCAGATAAAATGAATGCCTTATTCATGAGGTTCTTGTGGAGGAATTCAAGCAGTTGGGAGCCTATTTTCTGGAGGAAGAGACATATATTAGAAATGCCTAAGGGTTAGGGTGGTTTGGGGATCAGTAATGTGCACTTTTTTAAGAAGGATTTGTTGGTGAAGCAAGCTTTTCGTATCCATTAGAATAGAGGGTAAATGGTTTCCCAAATTCTAATTTCCTAACATAAATGCACCCCTGTGTCATCAGCTATGGAGGGTAAGTAGTTAGAAATAGCTTCCTGGGGGTTTAGAGGAATGGTTCGGGCGGCTTAAGCATGTAAAATGGATTTTATAATATGGTTGGTAATGGCAAAGGTACTCATTTTATGAATAATCGTCGGGTGAGAGGTTAACCTCTGGTTTTTAAGCAAGGATCTTCTTTGGCGGATTCTGTTTGGGCTCAATTAATCAGTAGCCCAATAAGGATATAAAGGCCCCTTAAAGCCCGGGACAGGTGGCAGCAGTGGGTCCCACCTGAGGGTTGACCTAATCACAGAAGCTTTAAAATAATCTAAAGGGCTAAAATAATCATTGCCTGAAAAGGAAACATAGCCATTGCTCCCCAGGAAGCCCATCATATTAATGTTTCGTGTCTAGGAATCCCCAACACTATAAATACCAAAAGTCTCAACAATGCTACAAAATGATGCCCTTCGGGCTCTAGAATGCGGGGGCTACGTATCAGCGGACGGTCAACAAAATCTTCAACGACCAACTGGGTCGGAACATTGAAGTATACATCGACGACATGATCGTCAAAAGCAAGGTCCAAGGTGATCACCCCTCAGACTTAAGGGAAACCCTCAGTACGTTGAGGCGATTCCGCATGATGTTGAACCCGATGAAATGTGTCTTCGGAGTGAAAGCAGGCAAGTGCCTCGGATTCCTGGTTGATGAAAGGGGAATCGAAGCAAACCCTGACAAAATCAAAGCTGTCATGGAGATGAAAAGTCTCCTCGGAACGTAAGGGAGGTACAACGCTCGATTTGTTTGGCGCCCTCGGTCGTTTCCTCTCCCGGTCAGCAGATAAGAGCTTACATTTCTTCAAAGCTCTGAAGAGAAAAGAATTCGCTTGGGATGACGAAGCCGAACAGGGCTTCACCTCCCTCAAAACGCACCTATCAACCCTCCCTAAGTTGATATCCCCCTTGCCGGGGGAAATATTGTTCATTTACTTGGCCGTTTCAGAATACGCGCTCAGCGCTGTTCTAATAGCCGAGAGAGAAGAAAAGCAGCACCCGGTTTACTTTATCAGTCACGCCTTCCGAGGAGCAGAAGCTAAATACAGCGAAGTCGAAAAGATGGTCTTCGCCTTGGTGATGGCTAGTCGGAAGTTTAAGCCTTACTTCCAAGCCCATCCGATTAAAGTCCTCACCGGGCAGCCGCTCAGAAAGGTGATTGAAAGCAGGAACCACTCCAGTCGGATGACTGACTGGGCGGATCAGCTAGCAGACTTTTGGTTGGAATATGAGCCAAGGAGGGCAATTAAAGCCCAAGCCTTGGCTGATTTCATAACTGAATGCACAACCCGACCCACAGTCAGCACGCAGGATAGCTGGGAACTACAAGTAGATGGCTCGTCCACCAAGACGGGATGCGGAGCCGGCCTTGTGATTAAACTCCCGGTCGGGCAAAAGATGGAATATGCCATCAAATTCGAGTTCTTGGGGTCTAACAATGAAGCCGAATACTAAGCTCTGATCCTCGGACTAGAGCTATGCATCTTAGCCGGGGCCACAGTGATCAACGCCAAGTTCGACTCACAGCTGATAGTGGGTCAGGTATCAGGCGAGTACTAAGCCAAGGAAGATAACATGAGAATGTATTTGGCCAAGACCCAAGATATCATCAAATAGCTATCTCAGTTCAACATCATCCACATACCCCGATCGGAAAATCAACTGGCGGATGCTCTGGCTCGGATGGCAAGCTCGGCAGAAGGGTCGGCCCCTCGGACAATTATGTGGGAAGTCCTTCGCCAGCCAAGCATTAACGTCAAGGAACAATTGGTATTGAATCGGACGTCCACATGGATGAAAGAGGTGATCGAGTACTTGAAAGATGGAACATTGCCTGAGGACCGCACAGAGGCCTAGCGAGTCAAGCACAAATCCGGGTGGTTCCTATGGTACGAGAACCAGCTCTACAAGATGTCTTTCACTCACCTGTTGCTCAAATGTGTGACTCCTGAAGAAGGGGACTATATCCTAAGGGAAATCCACCAAGGGGCCTGCGGGAGTCATCAAGGGGGAAGAACCATAGCCGGAAAGGCCCTCAGAGCAGGTTACTACTGGCCTACTTTGAAATCAGATGCTCGCGAGCTGGTCAAAAGGTGCCCGTCTTGTCAAATCCATTCGGACATTCCGAGAGCACCAACCACCCCCTTAATGGCAATTCAAGCGGTTCTGCCATTCGATAAATGGGGTATGGACCTACTCAGACCATTCCCCCCAGCATCAGGTCAAAGGAAGTTCCTAATTGTCGCCATCGACTACTTCACCAAATGGACGGAGGCGGAGCCACTCTCCTCTATAACAGATAAACAAGTTCAAGCGTTCATTTGGAGGAACATCATAACCAGATTCGGAGTACCCAGGGTCCTAATCTCCGACAATGGGCGATAATTCAACAGTGGCCCTACTCGGGAGTACTGCGCTCGGTTCGGAATACATACTAAGTTCTCCGCCGTGTCCAGGCCACAAACAAATGGACAGGCCGAGTCGACTAACAAAATAGTCCTCAAAGGAATCAAGAAATCCTTAGGGGCTGCCAAAGGAGCATGGGTCGATGACTTGCCTGGGGTCCTCTGGTCGGCTCGAACTACTGTAAAGGAGGCAACAGGACACTGCCCGTTCAGAATTGTGTATGGAAGTGAAGCGGTCTTACCAGTGGAGATTGGCATCCCCTCACCCCGAATGACCTTCTACGAGTTCGAGAAGAACGAGGAGTAAAAACCGGTCAATTTAGATTTGTTGCCAGAAACAAGGGGCAATGCACTGCTGAAATCCATCCAATATAAACAAAGAGTCACTCGACAATTCAATCGCTGAGTGAAGGCTAGACCAATCCAACTTGGTGATTGGGTCGTTCGGAAAGTAGAGGCCACGGGACTCTCGCATCTTAAAAGGAAGTTGGGGCCTAACTGGGACGATCCTTACAAAGTAACAGAAACCATCAAACCTGGCACATTCCGACTAGAGTCCCCAGAAGGTGTTCCCTTGGCCCGACCCTGGAATGCAGACAACCTCAAAAAGTACTTTGTGTAATGTTTGTTACTTGCAATAGGGGCATGCATTGTAATAGCTAAATAGAAGGTCATGGCTAGTCGGCATTTCCTGTAACAAGTCAAACTACTAGACTCAACCAGTTGAAATAGTTGGCATTTTTTAGTTAAGACTTAACCAGTCAATGTGATATCCGATTCGGCAAAGAATTGACCAAACTAAAGCAACACTCATTCGGCAAAAGACTTAACCAGTCGCAAATAAACTAAGTCAAAAATCAGTAACTTAACCAGTTATTCAAAACAAGTCAACCGGTCAAATACAGATCAGTTAAGATCAATAAAGCTAGTCGGGCAATATTGCAATCAACAAACACAAGGAAAATTGAAGCCAAAAGATAGTTTCATTAAATTAGTCGGGCATTACAAAGGAGGAATCATTACAAAAGCGAATGAAGAAGAATCTGAAAAACGGCCAAGTACAATGCCATACATCCTAAGAGCTAGGGGGAGGGGGATCAGTCATGCTCCCGGCATTAGTTTCGGTGTTGTCACCGACTCGCTCCTCTCCCCGATTAGTGTTGTCAGTCTCATCGGCATCATCTTCATCATCGACATCATCACCGTCGACAACATTAACATCAACCTGGCCGTCATCCTCCTCCTCATCGCCATCAGCTTCGGCCTCGTCGAGATCCATCTGAGCCCGGATCTCAGCGTTGTCGGCATCGATCGACATCTGATACCCAGACCAGACGTCGGCCCAAACTAGATCGGGATGGGACTTGGCCAAGACTTTCTTCAGCCATTCCAAGGCCTCGTCCTCCCCCATCTTATGGGCCGCACTACCCACCTCATTGGCGTAGACCTCAGCCGCCTCGGATTTCTCCCAGTCGGCGAACCATTGCTTCTCGCTCTTGACCTGGCTTTCAGCCTCGGCCAATTTGGCTTCAAGGTCGGTCACCCTCTGCTCGGCCTCTTTCAGCTTTGAAAGGGCATTATCCTTAGCAGTCTGAGCCGAGTCGCGGGCAAGAATGAGGTCGGCCCTCTCCTTCTCCCATTTGGCCTGTTCCTCGTCGAAGCTCTTCTGGTTAGCTTTGATGGCCCTCTCGGCATCATCGAGCTTCGACTCGACGATACGCTTGTCCTCGTTGGCCCGGTAGACCTCGTCGAAGTGTTTCTTGACCTTCTCTTTGAGGACGGCCACCTCTTCGGCCAAGCTCACCCTGTTCTGAGCAACGTTGGCCATCCGAGCTGAGAACTGAAATAAAGGGGAAAAGTTAGAAAATTGAACAAGTAAAAACATAAAAGTGAATCGGAAAGGAAAAAGCATGCTTACATCGAGCCAAGAGCGGAAAAGCTCGTTGGTCTCACCCCGACTGTGAATGGTTTCAATGTGCTCCCGGTCGGCCGGAGTATATATGTACTCCAGGGCCTTGGTCCAGCGCCCATCCTTCTCAGCTCGGCTAAGTCCCGTGAAAGGAACGGTCGAAGACACTACATCAGTCGGACTACCACTGAGCCGTTCGAAAGATGGGGACAGAGGAGTGTATTGGGGGCTCCTGATCGGATTGAAGTCGGAGGAGTGAAGGGAAAAATCGCCCCCATCAGTCTGCTGGGGAGGAGGCCCCCTCGGGCTAATAACTTCGACCGACTTGGTCTTTTTAGCAGCCTTCTCCCGCTCGGCCTTAGCCCTCGCGACCGCCTTCTCAGTCTGAGCGACCTTGTCAGCGGATCGCTCCTTCCTCTTCTTCTGTTTTGGCTTAGCAGGGTCCTGAAGAAAGGCAGAAAACAGTTAGTGAATATGAATCAGGCGGATAGCCACTCGGCGGAAAAAGAAAGCTGCAACATTCAACATAGCCTACCTTGGGCGGAGCAGGGACCTTCATGGTCTTAGCCGCTATCTCGGCTCTCATCAGAGCGGCCCTCATAGCTGCCACATTCAGCTTGTCGGCCATTGTGGGGTTGGTTTCCTCTATGTAGGCTCTGGAATGCTCTGCAAAAAGCCAAGAGTGTTAGTCAATAAACATAAAACATTATGTTATCCGACCGAAAACCTTAAGCTACCCCCTCGGCAGATTACCCTTCGGGAAGGTCGTGCTAAGACCCATAGACGAGAGGAAGTGCTCATTTTTGAATAGCTGGCAGTCGGGCAACCACTGGCCAGGCAAGAATATCTCGCCTCCATTGACTATTTTGGACTCGGTCTGCATGTAGCAAGCCGCGACACCCTCCTCGTCGTCAAGGTCCCCGACTCAAAAATTTAAACTGATGACTGCTTCGGTCGCCGGGGGAACCAGGGGAATCCCCCAATCTCCACCAAAGTAGACAAAGGCAAACTCCCTCCGGAACCCCTTCTGAGAGGTAGGAAGATTAAGGACAGTCTGATACCCCGGTCGGACCTGGAAGCTCCACCACCCCGGTCCATTCTTTGCGGCCATCACCTCCACCAACTTGTACATATGGCTCCACAATTTGAGGGTCGGTCGGACGTTCAATAACTCACATAAAACCTGGAAAGCATTGATTCCCCCCAGGAGTTGGGAGAGATCTGGCAAATCGCCAAGTTATAGGAATTCAGCAGCTCTTTAACGAAGGATGTCAAAGGAAACCGAAGCCCCATATCCACCGACTTGTAATAGACCACTATGCTCCCAGGTGGAGGAGTAAGGACCGTGTGGTGGGCTTCCGGTCGAACTAAGTAAAATGGTTCCCTTATCTGGAACCTCGTTGCTGTCCCCCGGAGATCCTCAATGAGGGATTTTATCACGCCCGGGTCGGGAAAGAAGGTCCCCGGACCTTCTTTTGGATCTAGGTCGGGGTATTCTTTTTCTTGACCCGAAGTCGACGCCTATCCTGCTCCCCTCGGCATGGCCACTCTAACTACATTAGAAGACAGATATTTGTCTAAGTAACTCGTCGAGGGGGGATAGACTAAAGACACCTTCCAAGGGTATGGAATGATACCCTCGGCCTCATACTCTACCGAAGAAGACGGGCTCGGATGAACAACTGCGTCGGGCACAACCGAGAGGTCGAGGCAACTTATTACAGTCGACACTAATGTTATTCCCATCCCCCTCACCTCCTCGGACAATTTATAGGGAGGTGAGGTCGGGGGTGTCCCTGACTCGGACGAATCTCCCATTATTTATAGACAAGGGAGTCGGCCGAGATTATTCTAAAGAAAAGAAAAAGAAAACTTAAAGGGAGAGCAAAAGCGTACCTGGTCGGACGAAAAGACTGGAAGAAGAACTTGAAAGATAGAGAGAAATTTGAGGATTTGTGAAGAGCGAAGATTTGGAGAATTGAGCAAATGATCCTAAAACATCTCTCCTCCATCACATATATAGGGATGCCTAGGGGGATGTGGAACGCAAACCCCCCCGCGTCGCCTTCATGGGCTTTTTGAAGCGGCCCAACTGGACCTACTCAGCCCAACCCTTCAGAGGTCCAGGAAGTCTAAGCGTTATCCCTCGGGGCCCAAGGGAGACCAAACGTCACAATCCCTTGCAAACGCCCAGTCGGCTCATTTCACCAAAAAGGGTCCCCAGATCCCAAGTATCAAAAGTGGCCATGTGGCATTTGCGGTCGGACATACCGACTCGGACAAACTTGGGGCTCATTAGCCCCTCATCCGAGTGGCGTCATACTTATTCGGCCAAAAGAAGCTCCTCTCCTTTGCCGAGTCGCTTCTATACTCGGTCAAGTATGGCCAAGTATCAGCTAGCACCCACTCGGGCAAACTTGGGGCTCACTAGCCCCTCATCCGAGTGGCGTCATGCTTACTCGGTCAATAGGAGCTCCTCTCCTTTGCCGAGTCGGTTCTATACTCGGTCAAGTATGGCCAAGTATCAGCTAGCACCCACTCGGACAAACTTGGGGCTCATTAGCCCCTTATCTGAGTGGCTTCATACTTACTCGGCCAACAGGAGCTCCTCTCCTTTGCCGAGTCGCTTCTATACTTGGTCAAGTATGGCCAAGTATCAGCTAGCACCCACTCGGACAAACTTGGGGCTCATTAGCCCCTCATCCGAGTGGCTTCATACTTACTCGGCCAACAGGAGCTCCTCTCCTTTGCCGGGTCGCTTCTATACTTGATCAAGTATGGGCAAGTATCAGCTAGCACCCACTCGGACAAACTTAGGGCTCATTAGCCCCTCTTCCGAGTGGCTTCATACTTACTCGGCCAACAGGAGCTCCTCTCCTTTGCCGAGTCGCTTCTATACTTGGTCATGTAGGGCCAAGTATCAGCTAGCACCCACTCGGACAAACTTGGGGCTCATTAGCCCCTCATCCGAGTGGCTTCATACTTACTCGGCCAATAGGAGCTCCTCTCCTTTGCCGAGTCGCTTCTATACTTGGTCAAGTATGGCCAAGTATCTGCTAGCACCCACTCGGACAAACATAGGGCTCATTAGCCCCTCATCCGAGTGGCCCCCACACAAGGAACAACAAGAAGTGACCCGGTCGGCCCCTTTTCCTTCAGACAGGAAGTGATCCGGTCGGCACTTTTCCTTCAACAGAAAATGACCTGGTCGGCCCTCTCCTCCCAGAGAGGATGACCCGGTCGGCCCCTTTTCCTTTAAACATGAAGTGACCCGGTCGGCACTTTTCCTTCAACAGGAAGTGACCCGGTCGGCCTTCCCCTTCCATAGAGGATGACCCGGTCGGCGCCCACCTCTCCAACAAGAAGTTACCCGGTCGGCACTCTCCCTTCAACAGGAAGTGACCTGGTCGGATCCCCCCTTCTTCCATAGATAGTGACCCGGTCGGTGCCCAACCCTCTAACAGGAAGTGACTCAGTCGGCGCCATGGTGTATTCGGTCCATCTACCATGGATGTACAGCTAGTCAGCTGGAATTACGGCGTCATCATTCCGCCACGGACGGGCGTCACTCATTCGGCCCCATCCCTGGCGTAGGGCTAATTGTTTGGGCTTAATTTATCAGTAGCCCAACAAGGATATAAAGGCCCCTTAAAGCCCGGAACAGGTGGCAGCAGTGGGTCCCACCTGAGGGTTGACCTAATCTCAGAAGCTTGAAGATCCTCTAAAGGGCTAAAATAATCATTACCTGAAAAGGCAACATAGCCATTGCTCCCCAGGAAGCCCATCATATTAATGTTTCCTGTCTGGGAATCCCCAACACTATAAATACCAAAAGTCTCACCAATGAACAGGTATTCAATTCCTACCTAACAAACTGGAGCATCTCTCTCTAGATTCTCTCTCTCTTTACCTCAACCACATCTGACTTGAGCGTCGGAGGAGCAATCCCGGAAGCACCCCCGGGGTAGTCTAACCTTGTTTTGCAGGATTCAAGTGTACGGAAATCGGAGCTGAGGCGAATGCTCTTGGGGCCCACATCATAACTCACAACTTATTACAATCCATAATTTCTTAGCAGAAATAGATTCCAATGTAGAAATGGTTAAGGATCTTCTTATCACAGGCCAATGTAAGTGAAATGCTTATCTCATTTGGAGATTGTTTTCCTGGGAGTCAGCTTATAGGATCTTATCTACTCACATATCACATGCAAATGTGGATGATTGCTATCTGTGGGGGTAGACTTCGACGGGGAAGGTAAACATGAAGGATATCAAGTTAGGGGTATGCATACTAGGGACTTTGGTGTTTACCTCATCTAGTGAGCCTAGCTAGCTCATTGGATTTTTAATATTTCCTACTCACATATTACAAAAGAGTTATGTTTGAATGTTTTACATAATTGTCAGATTGAAAGAAAGATTGGATTTGAGGTTGTGGGAAAGTTATTATATTATATATATGATATGTACAACTTTTAACTGAATTTGCAAGATATTCCTATATGTCTTGCCTGCACATTGAATGGTTTTGTTTTATTATAGTATGAAATCTTGCTCAGCCTTTGGCTGATATTACGGTGTTTAATGTGTAGGGACTTGAAGATATTTAGCTTCTAGTTGGGTTAAAGAGTGCGTTGGATCTCCTTTAGCTTAATAGACATTAATAAGACTTCCGCTGTTATTTATTTGACTTTAGAATTTATATTCTGGTTTGTAATAATTAATTACTTTCTATCTAGTTGGTCTATAATAATTATTTAAAACTTATTGTTTATTATTTCTAGTTAGAACCATTAGCCTTACGGTTATTATTACTCCCTCTGTCCCAGAATACTCTTTACACTTTCCTTTTTCATCTGTCCCATAATACTCTTTACACTTCTATTTTTGGATATGACCCACTATTATTTTAATCCTTCTAACTTCCACACTCTCTCTCCTCCAAATGAAATAATACCACTCCTACTATCTACCAACTCTAACCATTGGTCCACACTCTCTCTCCACCAAATAAAATAATATATACTACTTTTACTATCTACTCACTCCTATCTACTCACAAAATATTAATTATTGCGGCGTAGCACCTATGAAATTTCCGAGTTTATTTATTATAAGATATTTTTAGAAGTATTGGAAATCCAGGCTTTGACCGTGCGCATAACGTATTCCATGTTTCTCATGTGGTGATACATTAGTGACCCTTCGCATGTGCTACAGCTAGAGTCTCTCAAGTTAGATGATAACATAACTTATGAGTAGTTTCCAATTCAGATTCTAGATCACAAAGTTCGAAAGACTCGCAAAGGTGAGACAAAGATCGTGAAGGTGATGTGGTCAAACCACAACTCGGAGGAGTCTACTTGGGAAATTGAGGATGCGATGCGTCTTAAGTATCCTCATCTCTTCAACCAGGTAAATTTTTAGTTATGAGGACGTAACTTCCTTTTTAAGAGGGGTAGAATTCATACTAATTTCGTGCGTTAGTGTTGAAAGTTGTTATGGTAGCAAGTGTGATTGAAAGTTTTAAGATAAAGCTTTGATGTGTTTCACTCCCTACTTATTATAGTATGAACATTCCTATGATAGTAGAGAGTTTACGATTTTTATGTATTAAATTTATCTATGAGAAATGTGAAATGCATATTCAGGTTATACTTCAAGTGATAGTATTTGGCTGACTATAGAGTTAATGAGCTGTTTTCATAAACAAGAATATAAGTTTGAGCATTTGAGTAATATTCTAAGTTTCGGGACGAAACTTATTTTAAGGGAGTAGATTGTAACACCCCGTATTTTAATACCCGTTTAGTAATTATTTTTACGGTTTTTTCACCATATACCCCTGACAAATTTTTTTTGCACCATATACCCTCGCAAGTTTCCAAATTCACCATATACCCCCGACGTTTTAAAAAATACATCCACTTACCCTTATGACTAACGGAAGGCTAACGCCGTTAGTCATTAACCCCTAATCCCCCTTTAACCATAATTAACTAACCTAAATCTACCTCTAACCCTAACCCTAATCCCAACCCTAACCCCCAATCTAATACCCTAACCTTAACTCTTACCACCCCCCTTTGGCCCACCACCCAAACAACCCCACCACCCGGCCGCCCCACCACCCAGCGGCCCGCCCCCCACTTCCCCACCACCCAACATCCCCACCACCCCAGAAGCCCCCTCCCGTAGCCACCACCCAGAAGCCCCCCCACCGCGGCCACCACCTGAAGCCCCCTCCCCACGCAGCCCCACCACCCAAGCCCCCTCTCCACGCAGCCCCACCACCCCGAAGCCCCCCTCCCCACGCACCCCCACCTCCCCACGCGACCCCGCCTCCTCCCGCACGCCCGAATCCCTCTCGCTTTCCCTGTGCGACGCATGACCCTCCCCCTCGCAGCGGCCCGCAATCACTAAATTCCGGGTTCCGCAGTCCCACTCCCCTGCTACGTGAACCCACCTCCCTCCCGCTTCTTCCCTCTGCTGCGCGAACCCCCCCCCTCCCCCTTCTTCCTCTGCTGGCGAACCCTCCCTCCCCCTTCTTCCCTGGCTCTATGAACCCCCTCCCTCCCCAAGCCTGTTGTCGCGAACCCCCCTAACCACATCCACTTCGACGAACTTGAGAAATTTAGCGATTTTCTGATTTAGATTGCTCGAAAATTGATTGTACATACGGAGAATCCTTTGGCGGCGATGAAAGGTGTCCTTGTTCGAGGAGTTTGAGTCTCCTTCATTTTCTCTCTCTTACTCAACTTTAATGGCGGGAAGAAGGGGAGGGGAGGGGGTTCGCTTAGCAAGGGGAAGGAGGGGGCGCGTCAGCGGGGAAGGGGAGGGGAGGGAGGGGAGGAGTCAGCAGGGAAGGGGAGGGGCTGGTGGTGGTGACGTGGTGGTGGTGAGGGGATGGTGGTGCAGTGGGGGTAAGGGGGTGGGGGAGGGGTGGTTAGGGTTAAGGTCCAAGTTAGTGTATTAGATTAGGGTTAGAGTTAGGATTAGGATTTGATTTAGGTTAGTTAATTAGGGTTAGGGGAGGATTAGGGCCTAATGACTAACGGAAGTCTAACAAGTTAGTCAAAGGGTAAGTCGATGTATTTTTTGAAAGGTGAGGGGTATATGGTGAATTTCAAAAGTTGAAAGGGTATATGGTGCAAAAAAAATTTGTCAGGGGTATATGGTGAAAAAACCGTTATTTTTATTATTTTAGTTTATAAAATTATTTAAAATATTCTTTTATTAAATATTTTATTTCCCACATATTGACTTTGCCTTATAAGGTAAAAAACTAATCCCTACATTTCCTAGGTTAAATACCCCAAGTTACTCAACTCTTATAAGGAGAGAGAAAAGTTAAGAAAACAAAACCAAAAGAAAAAAAATTAGAAGAGCAACAACGTGCATATTCCTCCTTTCTTCTACCTTTCTTTTTCTTTTTTTTTCCTACTTGCTCCAACCAAGAACTCCATTAAATCTACAAAAGAACTTATCAACCATCATCAAACATCAAGTATTGTTCATTCATCTTCATCATATCTCGATTTTGTGGGTGTTTTGAAGAGGGAGAATCGAGTTTTGGCTTTGCGAATTTTGGGTCGAAAAGTCGGGTCAAAGAAAATAAGTTCAGGTCCTTTTCTGAGTAATATTACTCTATTACTTCACCTTTATCAAGCAAGTTCTAACCCTAAGTTTTAATTTCGATTTTATTTGATTTTTGGAATCGGGGATTTGTTAAGTTAGGGTTGTTAAATAAATTAAATTGGGAAAATTTATGGTGTGCGAAATTTACATGTGTGGTTCATGTTTGATGCTTAATTTGATGTAGTTAGCATATTTCCGAGTTTAATTAACACAATTATTAGGCACGAAGTTTATTCTAAAATTCTTGTTATGTTGGATTGTTTGTTAGTTGGTTAGTGGTTTGACTTAGTAGTACAATACTGTGGTTGTTTGATTAATAAAATTTATCAGGATTAGAATGAGTGGTATGTAATTTAATGTTATGTTATGAGTAATTAGCATGAAAATTGCCATGTCTGATTCTTTGTTATGTGAACTAAGCCATGTATTCCTTGTCAAAAGGAAATGAGTTCTCAATTTGTATACATATGCTTCGTGGATTTGCAGTGTATTGTCTTCTCAAATTTGTCTTTTTTTTCCAATTAATATTGTGGGTTGTAAATGGCATTTGACCTTTGACAAGTTGGTAATAATTAAAATGGTCTTATTAGAGAAAGCTAACACTGCATACGTATTATATATACGTAATACGTCTATGGTTTTGTTTTATACTGGATAATATGGAACTTTATTGACTTCTTCAGTCCAATAACCTTAAGATCTGGGTAGTATATGATTATATAAGAGGTGTATTGTTTCTTTTATGAAGTTACACAGTGGGTAAAATGCTTGCTAGGAATGAATTAAAATACTTGCTCTTGCTAGTAAAATAGAATACAGTAGAATGAATCGTGAGATGTTGTTATTGTTATATGTGGTTGTATTCTTTTAATGTGGTTGAGTCGTTTTAGGAAAAATCAGTTAAAGCTCATTAACTAGATTATGTCGTCTATAGGTGAATTGTGTGAAGTATAGTCAAGTAACTTATACTATATTATTATATTGTAGATTGCGGGTTCGTAGAGGAACCTTTTGACTTGAGATTGAGATTCATTGACTATGATTGCTGATAAGGTAAGATTTCTTACTATGCTTATACAGATGAGTTCAAAAATTGTTTTATATTGTTTTGGAAATATATTTTGAGATTGAGATCGTTTTTAGGTTATATATGGAAATTCAGATTTGTTTCTCGATATTTATAGTGAAAGAGTTGAGATTGTTTATGAGATCTATATTGGAAAGGAGCAAGTTCCTCATTGTTACCAAGTTTTAATTAAATTATGGGGTTACCAGTAAGCGGTATTCCTCGAGTATGTAAGTATGTTGAGTTAATAGTATTTCAACAATTTATTTTAGTAGTTGGGAGCATATTGATCAATACTCTTGCCATTCGTCTTCCTTCTTGGTACGTTATCAAGTTAGAGGTATATATATACTAGGGACTTTGGTGTTTACCTCATCTAGTGAGCCTAGCTAGCTCATTGGATTTTTAATACTTCCTACTCACATATTATAAAAGCGATATGTTTGAATGTTTTACAGAATTGTTCAGAAAGAAAGAAAGATTGGATTTGAGGTTGTGGGAAAGATATTATATTATATACTCCCTCAGTCCCAGAATACTCTTGACACTTATCAATGCACGTAGTTTTAGATGATAAGTTGTTGTTTGGTTATCAATTGTTATTTTATTGAAAAGTAGATGTGATAGGAGTTAGTAGTTAGTAAAAGTAGTATTATTTTATTTTAAGGAGAGAGAGAGAGTGTGGGCCATGGTTAGAGTTGGTGGGTAGTAGGAGTGGTATTATTTTATTTGGACGAGAGAGAGTGTGGGCCAATGCTTAAAAGGTAGAAGGAATAAAATAATAGTGGGTCATATCCAAAAATAGAAGTGTAAAGAGTATTCTGGGACAGATGAAAAAGGAAAGTGTAAAGAGTATTCTGGGACGGAGGGAGTATATGATATGTACAACTTTTAAATGAATTTTCAAGATATTCCGATGACTTGCCTGCACATTGGATGGTTTTGTTTTATTATACTATGAAATCTTGCTCAGCCTTTGGCTGATATTATAATGTTTAATGTGCAGGGACTTGAAGATAGTTAGCTTCTGGTTGGGTTAAAGAGTGCGTTGGATCTCCTTTAGGTTAATAGACATTAATAAGACTTCCGTTGTTATTTATTTGACTTTAGAGTTTATATTCTGGTTTGTAATAATTAATAACTTTCTATCTAGTTGGTCTGTGATAATTATTTAAAACTTATTGTTTATTATTTCTAGTTAGAACCATTAGCCTTGCAGTTATTATTATTAATTATCGCGGCATAACACCTATGAAATTTCCGAGTTTATTTATTATAATTTGTTTTTAGAAGTATTGGAAATTCAGGGTTGTTACAATTACTTGTAAGCTAAACGACATATGACGCCATGTACGGAGACTAGTAAATTAATGATCAGCAAAATCATCAATAAAAGTAAGACGTTTTCAATATTTTTTGTGCAATATTATTTCATAGTATATCCTTTTTACATGGTACTTGGTACTTTGTCATCACACATAAGGCGACACAAAATGTAACGTGTCATAAACATCACAAGCATGGTGAAAACATTGCAGTTGTTTAACAAATTACAAAAAGTTTACATGCACGCATGTTTTACACAAGTTTAGCCAAGAACAACAGCGTACATACAACAGATAAAACAACAGTTTAAACCTCGTCAGAGGAAGATCTCAAACACACAACATAAACATCTGAAAAATTCACACGCAAACATTGTTCAACAAAAGCAAATTGTAAGTTATCCTTACATTAAAACTTCCCTTTGGAATGCTACCAAAGGGGAAGCCTAGAAATTGTTTTAAAATATCAAGTCTTAGCAAATGAAATGTTATGAAAAGCCTCAAGCGGCAGTAGTCGTCTTCCCATCACCTTTGTCTTCGATTTTTCCAAGGCATCTAGTTCCTCGAAGGTGAAGCCATCTTGATGCTAGGAGGTGACATGGCAAGAAAGTCTTCTTCCCCATCTTTAGGGTTTCGGTTGGCGGTGTTTCCGGCTTGTAAGTCCTTCATCATATCGCTCCCTGGTCTTGAAAGTGTAATAGCCAGCAAAGATCCGTAACCTCCGTCTCTCTTCTTCTTCCCATAGAAGGTCGGCTTCATAATTCTTTCTTTAAGCTTTGAGATTAGTGTGGCATCAACTCGCCATCTTCTCCTTTAGTTTCCTCTCTTGTTGCCTAGAAATGTCCAATTGTTTCTCAACAGTTGCAAGGTGGTTCTTGACAAGCAAGCATGCCTTGATTGCTCGTAACAAGCAAACATAAGAAGGCGGTAAAAACACTATAAATCTAAAAAGGTATATGACGTCGTTTACTTGAGCATTATAATCACAGATTCAAAGAAGGATGTCCACCGCTTTGAAGTTTTTCAAGTATGGTTGCAGCGAGGAAAGAGGAATTGCCCCAAGTGTGGTTTTGATGGAGGCATTGCCATCTTTGAAATTGTGAAAGTCAGCATGTAAGGATAAGGACATTGTCTTCTTTGGGTCAGAAGGAGAAATAGACTGGATTGGAACATGAATTTTTGGAGCAGAATTAGCACTAGGAGTAAGGATGGAACCGGAGGAAGATGTTTTTCTCATCTTAGTGTGACAATGCAAGTCGTCCACAGAAGGCCCGCGATCAACAAAAGATTTTTTTTCCTAAGGGGGACACAATCATAAATGCAAAGCCCAAAAGCAAAAGATACCGCTGTATAAGACAAGATGAAAAAAGATGGTACCTAAAGACATATTGAAGTCACTCTCGGTATTACCATGGCCATCCTTGTATGGGGGCTGTCTCAGTTCCATACCGGTCCAACTGGACCGCTAGTGACCGTCATGGTCAACTTACTAAAGGAAATACCATTGACTGGGAATGAGTCAACTATGATACCGGCATCTATGCTATGTCGGCTTCATTCTAATACCTTACCGGTGTTTATCACTTGGGCCATCGTTAAATGGGCCTGAGTCTGATCCAGTACTTCTTCCATGCGCCTATAGGCCTAAAGATAAGTATCAAAAGAGGATAGAATTGAATCCATTCAATAGGAGCAGTGTCCTACCCTGCTTAGGACACTGCTGGCTCCTATAAATACCCCATGATCTGAGTCATAAGGTACGTTCACATATACTAATATACTCTACTTGAGATATACCGGTCATTACCCTTTACTGACTTATGCATCGGAGGGGCGTTCCTCGGATCAACCCCTAAGGTTAGTTCACGTGTTCTACCTTGCAGGACATCAAACCGGCATACGTGATTGAAAGATACCGGTTCACTCCAACAACATTTATTCCATACCGGAACAATTGGCGCTAGAAGGAGGGGTGAACTATACCTTTAGTCTTAAGCCATAATCTTGCAGCCCACCTGCCCTATGGATCCTAAGCAAACTTTTGGGATGCCGGAAACGGATGGGAACAACACTCCTCTGGGGAAGGCACCACCCGGTTTCCCTACCCCGCAGCCGGTGGTTGGATCCTCTAAACCACCAACTGATAAGGGAAAGAGTGCCGCTGAGACCCCTCAACCCAATATATTCGAGGCGTTGCAGCACTTGTTCAGCCCTGAACAGCTCAAGAGCGCTGTCGAGGTCTTCCAAGCCATGGCGAGTCAGACTCCACCGGCCGGTCGTGCTAGCAAGCGTCCCCCGAATAGGCCACATAGTCCTGTTAGAAAGATGCGATCTTTCGCAAGTGGCCGACAGGGTGACCAAAGCCGACATGACCAGGATCAGGGGGAGAATTTTAAGACTCCCACAGAGCCTGTGGGGGATGGAGATGAGGAAGATCAGCAAGACATTGAAATCCAGCAGTCATCCCAGTATAGGAGGGAGAGTGAAAACGCTCGGCATTGAGCACCGATATCTCTCCGAAACTCTCCTTTCTCGACTACCATACTCCATGAGCCTATGGAGAAAATCAAGATGCCGACATGCAAGTATGACGGCAAAACAGACCCTGAGAACCACATATCTGCTTGTGAGGGACACATGCTGTTATACACCGACACTGACTCTGTTTGGTGCAAGGTGTTCCCTTCCACCTTGTCTGGCCTGGCGCAGATATGGTTTAAAAGCATCCCGCCGGCAACTATCTTTGATTTCCGACAGCTTACATCAATGTTTGTGACGCACTTCGTCAGCAACAAGCGGAGGGAGAAGACTATTGGTGAATTGATGTCAATCAAGCAGGGAGAAAAAGAGAGCCTAAGGGATTATATATCGGCCGTTTAAACTCTGAAGCCATAACCATCCCCAGTTTGCAGCGGGAGGTCGCAGTTCTAGCACTGATGATTGGTTTAAAACAGGGTACTACCTTTAGAAGCTACTTAGGCCGCAAGAAACTGACCAGCCCGACTGAAGTCCTTGCTAAGGCCAATGAATACATCCGAGGGGAGGAATTCGATAAGGCGGCAACTTCAAAGCGGTCTGAAGGAGATGGTAAGGAGAAAGAGAAAGAGAAGGAGAAAGACAGAGACAAGTACCGAAAAGACAAAAAGTCTGACACTTCCGGAAGAAGGGAGGAAAGCAACTCAGTAAAAAAGGGCCGGGAAGGACGGCTAGGCCGCTACCACAACTACACTCCCCTGACGATATCCAGAGCCGAGATCTATGAGTTGCACAAGAAGGACGACAAGTGGCAACGACTTAGAAAGATGTACTACAAGGGCCGTGACAAATCGAAGTGGTGTGATTTCCACAGAGATTACAGTCATGTCACGGACGACTGCAAGGACATGAAGGATGGAATTGAAGATCTGATACGAAGAGGCTATTTCAAGCAGTATCAGGCCAGAACTGACCGAGAAGGCTCGCCTAGAGAAGATGACGGCAAAAGAAAGCCGGTGAAAGAGAGAACTACTGAGATACATGTAATCTCGGGAGGACATGTTCATGGTGGAAACATACATGGCGCCAAAGCTAGTCTGATGGAAGTAAGGCACCAGGTGAACTAGCACAACACTGGACAGTGGCCGGCACCGCCAACAATGTCGTCCGTAGCTTTTACAGCAGAGGACGCTAAGGGAATCATTTTATCCTCATGATGACCCTTTGGTAGTATCTCTGCAGATCTCAACTACGATGGTCCATCGCATCTTGGTGGATGGCGGCAGTTCCGCCAACATTCTGTTTATGCCAACATTCGAGAAGATGGGCCTAGAAAGGTCATGTTTAAAGGTGGTCTCATATCCGGTTATCGGCTTTACGGGGGCGTCTGTTGTCCCTGAGGCACTATTAAGTTACCAGTTAAGCTGGGAGAGGGATCTCAATCTAGAGACCTCATGGTGGAATTCCTGGTCGTTGATGTACCGGCAGCCTACAACGCCATCATAGGGCGACCGCTGATTCACGATGCTCAAGCCGTGGTATCTACATACCACTTGAAAATGATATACACCTCGAATAGCGGAAAGCCGGAAAGGCCCAAGGGAAATCAGGAATCAGCCTGTGCATGTTACCTAACGGCGCTGAAATCCTCAACACATAAGAGACCGACAGATTCACCACCGTCTGAGAAAAAGGGCGAAGGGCAGATAACAAGGCCAACAAAGATTTGTTCATGGAGAACTTTGAGGGAAGGCCGACAGACTTGCCGCGACGTAGCCCAGAAGGAGAAACCGAAGAAATTAGTCTAGAGGCTGATAGGCCGGAAAGGAAGATCAAAGTAGGAGCAGATTTGATGGGGAATGTCAAAGTAAATCTGATAGGTTTGCTGAGAGACAATGCGGATGGCTTCGCATTCTCGGCCGATGAGATGCCGGGAATCGATCCAGATTTCATGGTTCACCGATTGAACGTCAACGAGGATGTTAGACCGGTAAAACAGAAAAAGAGAAACTTCTCAGCCGAGAATAGTGTTGCGATTAAAGACGAGGTAGATAAACTGCTAGCTGCAGATTTCATTGAGCCTTGTGACTACCCGTAATGGTTAGCTAATGTGGTGATGGTCAAAAAAGCCAATGGGTCATGGCGGATGTGCGTGGACTTCACGGACTTGAACAAAGCGTGTCCCAAGGATTGCTATCCACTACCCAGAATTGATTAACCGGTGGACTCCACTAGTGGCCACGCATTGCTGAGCTTTATGGACGCCTTCTCCGGGTTACCATCAGATCAACCTTCTAGAGTCTGGCAGGAATAAAGCGGCATTCAACACGATGCGGCGTCTACGCATACAAGGCTATGCCTTTCGGTTTGAAAAATGGAGGACCTACCTATCAGAAACTGGTAGACAAGATATTCGCGGCTCAGAAAGGCCGAAATGTGTCAAGAGCATTACCGAAGAAGCCACCGACCTCGAGGAAACCTTTGCTACCCTTTGAAAGTATAAGATGAAATTAAACCCCAAGAAGTGCGTGTTTGGTGTACGATCCGACAAGTTCCTCGGTTTCATGGTCAGCAAAAGGGGGATAGATGCAAACCCTGACAGGATCATGGCCATAAGCGAGCTACCGGAACCAAAGAGTATCCGGGATATTCAAAAGCCTACCGACAGAATGGTGGCACTAACCAGGTTCGTCTCCAAGTCAACTGAAAAGGCCCTACCGTTCTTCAAAGTCCTGAGAGGAAATAAAAAGTTCGAGTGAGGGGGATGAGCAGAGGCAAGCCTTTGATGCCGTCAAGGAGCACTTCAAGCAGCTACCGACTATCACCCGACCCGAGATAGGGGATAAGCTCCAACTGTATGTATCGGTATCGGTATCGGTAAAGAGTAAAGACGGTGGCAGCAATTTTATTGGTAGAAAAAGACAAACAGCTACACCCCATCTATTTTGTGAGTCATGTGCTGGCACGGGCAGAGTAGAGATACGAGTTGCTAGAGAAGCTGGCATATGCCGTGCTGATAGCGGCAAGAAAGCTCAAGCCATACTTCGACTCCTATACCATCTAGGTACTCACTAACCATCAGCTAGAAAAGGCGCTCCACAAGCTGGACACAACCGGCAAATTACTCAAATGGGCGATCGAATTGTCAGAGTTCGACATAGAATACCGGCCACGTACGGCCATCAAGGCCCAAGCTCTGGCCGATTTCATAGTCGAGACCACGTACGAGGATACCGAGGAACCTGCGGTACCTGGCAGATATCTGTGGACGGCTCCGCAGCTCAGACGGAAGCGGGAGCCGGAGTAGTCATGACCTCTCCAAAGGGGGATACTTTCGAATATGCCGTCCGATTTGGATTCAAAGCTTCAAATAACGAAGTCGAATATGAGGCGGCTATAGCCAGGATCAATCTGAGTATCACGGCCGGGGCCAAGAAATTTAGAATGACAACAGACTCCCAACTCATATCAAGTCAGATCGAAGTCACCTACGAAGCTAGAGAGCAGGTAATGCAAAAATACCTGAACAAGGTAAAGCAAATGACGGCAGGATTGCAGAGCTTCGAAGTAACCTTGGTCCCACGAACTGAAAATATGGCGGCGGACACTCTGTCCAAGCTAGCCAGCTCAAGTACAAGTGATCTAAAGCGCAGTGTAATGATAGAGATACTGCCGGAAAGAAGCATAGACACCGCCAAGTCAGAGGTAAACATAATCAGTCAGGGGAAAGAATGGTATGACGAGATAATGGCATACAAACTGACAGATAGTCTACCTGATGACAAGATGGCGGCAAAGAAGATAAAGAGAGAAGCCATGTGGTTATGCATCTTTCAAGGACAGCTGTACAAGAAAGGTCTCTCACTCCCACTCCTAAGGTGCGTAACGGCCCATGAGGCCACGAAGATTATTGAAGAAATCCACGAAGGAGTGTGTGGAAACCACATTGGGGGAAAGACATTGGCACTGAAGGCCTTGAGAGCCGGTTTCTACTGGCCGACAATGCTGCCAGACGCGCAAGCCTATGTGAAGAGGTGCGACAAGTGTTAGAGGTTTGATCTAGTCATCCACCAGCCAGCAAATGATTTGCAGCCGATCCTGAATCCAATCCCTTTTGCTCAGTGGGGGATGGCCATCATAGGACCATTCAGCCCGGCGTCTGGGGGAAGAAAGTTCCTGATAGTAGGGATCGATTAGTTCACCACATGGATCGAAGTGGAGCCGACTGCAAAGATCACGGCTAATCAAGTAAGAAAATTCATCTGGTAGAACCTCATCACCAGGTTCGGAATTCCCATGGGGATTGTTATGGACCATGGCGTCCACAAGAACTTCCTGAGTCCCTACGGCATCAAGTTCGCGTACTCATCGGTATGTCATCCCTATAGCAATGGCCAAGCTGAAGTCGCCAATAAGCAGATCTTGAATGCGCTCAAGAAGAAACTGGATGACTTGAAAGGCGCATGGGCTGACATGGTCCCAACAGTATTATGGTCCAATAGGACCACCGAGAAGGAAGCAACCGGGGAAACCCCATTCAGGCTGGCATTCGGCGCTGAAGCTGTGTTACCGGTCGAAGTTGGGTTACCGAACTGGTGGATCCTGAACTACGACCCTGAGCTGAATGATAAGTTGCATAAAGAGGACCTTGATCTCTTGCCGGAAGTACGGCTAGCTGCAGAGCTCAAGTCAGCAGCCTACAAAGACCGGATAAGCAAGGCCTACAACAAAAGAGTACGAAGCCAGCCAATAGAGAAGGGAGATCAAGGCCTAAGGCGCACAACGGCTACAAGAAAGGCCCATGCTGAGGGAAAACTGACAGCCAACTGGGAGGGACCCTACCTAGTAAAGGAGGAAATAGTTCCAGGGGAATACCGGCTGGAAGACATGGCAGGCAAGCTGCTGAAGAATAGCTGGAATGCCAGCGTACTCAAAAAATACTTTGTCTAATGCTTTCTTGGTTTAATTCCCTATTTAACAATAAAGCGACATTGTTGCCATGATTAGGATTACTTATTAATACGGCATTGTAGCCGGAACTAGTAATTATTTGTTTTTAGTTGAATAATTCTGGTACGACCGGGAATAGCCACTTTTAATATGATGAGCATCTTCTAATCTACAATGCGTACAACTCACTCTTACTTCCTTAACGGTCAATGACCTAAGTGGATCTATCGTCGGGAGAAACTAAGACAATGCAAAATAAGTTCCCTGGCGGTCAATGACCTAATCGGATCTGCCGCCACGGCTAACTAAAAAACCAAAACTCTTAGTGTTGGTCAATGACCTACTCGGATCTGCCAACACAAGGGACATCTATTGTCGGTCAATGACCTCCTTGGATCTACCAACAGGAAGCAGCCCCAACGATTCTCTCGCTGGTCAATGACCTAAGATGGATCTGCCGACAAGAGAGAGTATATGAAGGCTAATTCTAATCTTAACCGGTCAACGACTCTAGTGGATCTGCCGGGATACGACCGATAAACAAATCTATTGAACGGTCTATGAACCTACGCGGATCTGCCGTTATCATAGTACATCGTTTGGTAATGACAAGTAAAATGAGAAAAAGGAACAATAAGCATCATTTGTATAACCGACAAAAGAGTTTGTAAAATAACAAGCTTCATTGATAAAAATAGTCATATTTACATCCTAGTATAAGCTAGGTACAAAAAGGAGGAAATAGGTCAGCCACAGACGGCATAACCGCGAAAAGAACGATAGGAAAAGGGGAGACCTAAGCTAACCACCCTAAACAGCATCAGAAACAAGGGCCTTGTCAGAATCTGATAGCCCGACCACAGTGACCTCAACATCAGACACCTTCGCGGCCTCATCGACGGACGTGCCAGCTGTCTTAGGATCAGGACCGTCAGAATCCCTGTTAAGGACGACCACATCAACATTCTGGTCATCAATAACCTGGTCATCCTTGACAACTTCGTTGTCGGTATTTTCCTTGACGGTATCCTGGTCATCTTGCTCCTCGAACTCGACGCGGGGATCAACATTGGCGATATCAGCCTCCGTCACCCCGTAGTCAAGCTCCTCACCTTCAACCGGGATTTCGAAGTCCCGGCGACCATGAGCATCCTCCACCTTTCCCCACTCGATACCGAAGAGGGCAAGTTTAGCACACCTCATGGCGGCAGCCCAGCCCCCGTTGTATCGGTTGGCTAAACGGTGGACAAAGTCCATGGACTTCCGGTGTTCGGCCACAACATTGGCCTCCCGGTCTCAGGATTCCCGGAGCTGCTCCCTCAGCTTCTGCAGCTCGACGTCCTTGTTCTTCAAGTTCAGCGAGTTCGCTTTGTTCAGAACATTGGCCGATTGCAGATCAGCTTGGGCCTTTTCCAGATTGGCCTTCACAGTCTTGAGCTTGTGTCGCTCATCAGTGACCGTCTTGAGCTCTGCGCCCTTGGCGGACAACGCTTCCTTAGTAGCCGCATGGCCCTCTACTTCGCTGAAGTAGGCATTCTGGAAGTGCCGGTAAAGATCACATAGCTCTTTACCAGAATGAGCCGACTATAAAAAGATAAACAGAAAGCAAAATTAAATATCAACAGAAGTAAAAATAAAAAATAAAAAATAAAAAAAAATCGATACAACTTTTGGGCAAAAAGTAAGAAAAAATGCTTACCACAGCCAGGTTATGAGCATGTGCGGCAACGGCAACCTGGATCTTATCCAGCGGCATGTCATACTTCAGCTGCATACCCTTCAACAGCCGGTAGCCGAGATTGCCGCCTTCCAGAGGGCGGTCCAGCAACAAGGACTCGTCGTCAAGAACGTTGAGTTTGGGTTGGAATAGCACGCCATCACGAACAGGGGACCGGGCCCATCTCCTCTACAGAAGCTCCGGTATGGCAACCTCGGCCGGCTCAATGAAACCGGCCTTCCGAAGATGAGCAAATTGTTGCAACTCCGGAATCATGGCCGGCAGCGTCAGTTGCTTATAAATTTTGGGTCGTCGAGAAGAAGTCCCCACCTCGGCCACAGGCCCCGTGAGATAACTCTTGGGATCCTTGGCCGTTCCCTGAATCTCGGGAACGGTCGTTTCCTTGCGGGCCGTCTTGGTTGGTGGTTGTTTTGGGTCTTGGTCACCTTGCCTTCCTCGTAACAGGAGTAAGAACGCCCTTCCTCGTAACAGGAGGCTGGATGGTCTTCCCAGGAACCTGAGTGGAGTCACCACCATCACCTCGGCCGGCTCCACGACCTTGCTGTCCACCCCGGCCACCAATGCTGGGGGGATAGAGGTAAATTTCTTAGCAGGCTTGGAAGGCATGTTGGAAATCGGTATGTAGTTTTGATTGAGGTGGAGAGCTTACCGGATCAAGTGTTCCCGGCCTGAAATTGAGAAAAATAATATCAGCAATCAAAGGATAACACCCCGCAATAAAATAGATAAAAGAACCAAAAAGATAACGCGTAAGAATGGTATGACCCTTAATTACCATGGGGCTCAGCTTGGCAAAAGCCTAGCGCAGAGAGGGTCGCGTTGCCTAAACTTACTTGGCATGGGGCAACCAAGTTAACGACACAAGAACAGGCTTACCACCCTGGGGACCCGGCCTGGTCGATGCTTTAAAAAACTTAAAGGCCTGTAGTTCCCGGCGTGTAAGACGCCTGTCAGGAATGTGCTCCATTCGAGGACGAGGTTTCGTCCAGTACCGGCGCAAAGGAAAATCGGCTGGTACCCGGACCCAGAAAAAGCGGGGCCGCCAATTCTTCAAGGATGTCAGCTTCGGGTACACCGTCAACTTACCACCTTTGGTGTACATGGACATCCAGCCGCCCTGGCCAGGTTCCTTGTCGGCATGGGACCTCTTCTTCTTGCCCTTACCTTTACCCTTCTCGGAACCATCCTCTTTAATCCAGTGAAGCTTCCAGAAGAGGTTTAGGGTCTCAGGGAACCTCTTATAACGAACGATCTAGGCATAAGCAATAAGGTTACGCCACCCTAACGACGTAAGTTGTGACAGACATATGTTCCAGGCTTTGAAGATCTTGACAATGAACGAATCCAGAGGGAACCTTAGGTCGAAATCTAGCATGTGCGCATACACCGCTATGTGCCCAGGAGGGCAATCGGTAACTCTACATCCTTCGGACGGCATCACCAGCTCATACCCGTCCGGGAAGGCAAATTCTTCGGTTCCTCTACTACAGAATTTGTTCTTCAAGGCCGTTTTCCTCCAACTCGGGTCGATTTGCACAAACGAAGGACTGCCAGCCTCGCCTGGTGGCATGTCCAAGTCGTCAAATGTCTCGTCATCATCCTCCGGGATGACCTCAGTAGGATCTTCATCGTCATCGGCTTCCAGCGAGGTCGACTCAGTATGCAACATCATGTCGCGAAGAACATTGGCCACGTCTTCGGAGGCAACCGAAGATGCTTCATCTTCCATGTCGTTGTCTTCAGCCATTTCGTCTTCAAACAAGGGAGCATTTGGTGCACCCTCCTCCATCACCCTGCTAGTCTAGAGGACGAGGGCTCACCAGGGGGATTAGCGGAGGTGCCGGCCAGTGAGGGAAAAAGCAGTGGGGAGCGCTCGGCCAACCCCAACATAGTACCGTATTGGCCGGATACCGGCACTCATATGGCTGCCTCAAAGGCCCTAATAGCGGTGAGGGGAGAACTGAGAAGCATGTATTACCCAAAGCCTTTAACCCATATAATCCAAATCCATGATCTTACCTTAGCCTAACCAATTAAACCTTCATCAAAACCTCAAGCCTTAAACCTTCATCAAAACCTCAAGCCTTAAGCCTTTCAACCTTTCATCAACTCTAACTCCTTCTCCAAGGTATGTCCAAGACCGCTAGGTTGAAAACTCAAAAGGGCGCCTAGGCATAAGTTAGGGCACAAAAAAAATCAGATCGAGAACTACGAATGGTCTAATTTCGCAAAGATACATAGGAATCCTCATCTCGAGGTCCGACCGCTTCAATAAAATAAATTAGTCAAAATCTAATGATTTGACTTTCTAGAATTCAGGAGCATACTTTTTCTAGATCCCGACATAGATTCGAGTCTGAACCTAGCCTCGTCAAAGCCTTTTCCCACCTACCTTCATATGAGTCGCAAAGTTAAACTTTTTATTTTTCAATCCCAAGCTCTCCTTTTCCCTGAAGGACTCTCCTATAATTCCATGGTTTCTAGCGATTTGACTTTGCATGTGTCAACTCCCCAATGAAGAATCCCCAGCAAAGAACTCTGAGTGCTCAAGGCAGATCAAACACGTTTCAATCAAGGCTCATAGTGCCTAATTCAAGACAAGCTCACCCAAAGTGGGGGTTTATATATATGTGGTGGTTCCTCCAAATCAAGTCAAACTCCCAAAAAGTTGTAATATGCGGACCTCGTTTACGGACCCCGATTATTTACTAAAAATAGTCTTCAAAAATCATTCTAACTATATCTGATCATTATTCCATCATTCTACATGTCCAAATCTACTAACTTTGCAAAACCCTAACCTTGCATGATGTGTCAGCTTCCTTAGCTTTGCATAACCTTAATCCTTGCATAACGTCTCATGCATCCTTAGAGAGTCTAAGTTTGCATTATTTGCATCATTATGTGCTTTATATGAGTTGTTTGCACTTATCTACTAACATCTTTTCCTGCAGGTAATCAAATTGCTTGTAGTTATTGTCCTGCATACTAACTTTGTTTTGCAGAGACCGGCGGTCATAGATTAGTTCTAAACTGCAGAGCGTTTAGAATCGTTCTCCGTCCCGACACCGTATACTTTGACTATCGGTTTCCTGAATCTCAGTAAAAGTGGGGGCTCTGTAGACACATAAATGTGTCTCCCCATTTAAGGGCCCAATGATGAAACATATCGTGGCCTTAATTGGTCTGACCCAAGGGGCAGAGCAGTCCGAAGAGCCAAAACTATTTTAGAAGTGTTAAATCGTATTTTAATGATCCAAAATCGAATCGTATTTTGAGCCCAACTCTTTGAAAAGCCCATTTAATTATTTATTGATAATTAATTGGTTTATTTAAATAAAATAAATATTTTCATAATTAAAATCAGATTTTCGGAGTTAAAAGATAAAAGAAAATCTTTAAAACGCGTTTTCTGAAAAGCTGTCAAAACTTGTCAAAAGCAAGGCGGTGCGCTGAGCACAACAACGTGCGCCGCACGCACTTGCCTGCGCCGAGCACATGGTCGTGCACCAAGCACACATGTCTGCCACGTAGACCTGTGTGTCACACAGAGTCGTGCGCCCAGCGCACTTCTCTATGCGATGCACAGGCTGTCAATTTTATCTTTTTTAAAGCGTGTGCCACGTGGGCACTGATGCTTGGTCATGTCGCATCAGGCGCACCAGCCACCTGCGCCTGGCGCAGCTGGCGTGTGAAGCGCAGTGTCGTTTTCCTATAAATACTCTTCGATTTTCCGAATTAAAAGACGGTTTTCTACATACTTCAATACTTTAACACCACGACTTTAACACTTACGAATACTTTACGAACCTCTCTACAAAACTTCTCTATAAAACTCATACTTACAAATACAAAAATACATACTTTCAGACATTCAGATTTTCAGGCTTCACGATTGCTCGTCCCAAAGCTTGTCAATCTCTCAGACCCAAGCCACAATCTATTCCTGAGGCTCCTTGAATAAATTATTTTTATATTGAAGTTACTAACTATTTCTTTCCTGATGTAGATGTTTAATATAAAAATCATTCCTTTGTACATTCTAATCTCTTTTCTCTCTTTTTTATTTATTATTTATATATGCTTGCCTGATTGTCCTGTTATGCTTTCATCACCATACATGTTATTTTTGTTAATCAAGACCTAAAAAACTATTCTAATATCAATCAGATAATTTAAACAACCTGTTAGGTCCCTGTAATTTTAATTGCATAATAACATATCACTAAAAAATAGTCTTTTACGTGTTTCCTGAACCAACCTAGACTAATATTTTTAGGATGCATGAAAATATTATTTGGTTATTCTATTGCATAAAAATTAACATGAATCGTTATTTAGTAGAGGCCAACAACGGGTGAATGTGGTTCATTATGACTGTGTTCGTACCCTCACCCCCGAACTCAATTTTTGGTTCATTGACCATCTATGGAGTCAGGACGGGGAAATCTACATTGGATAAGTCCCTAATTTGTCCATATGATTTCCCAATATCCAATTTGGTTTATGAGTTTTCCTTTAAAGACTTGTTGGCGACTTCGAAAACAATTTTCAATAAAACCTTAACAATGGGGTAGTCAAATATACGCTCACACCGCGTAGGCGAAATAAAAACACGCTTACATAAGGGTATGGACACTATAAGGCAAATTGTCCTACGGCTAGGGTGATGACTTTACGTGACATAGAGGAGATTAAAGAGCTTGAAAAACTAGCATTGGTGGCTATGGAGGAAGAAAAGGAAGAGGAGGACATATGCAATCCCGAGAGTGATGAGGAGGGGCATGTCTTGGTCCTTAGGAGGGTCCTACATACTATTAGTACCGCAGAGCATGAAGATCAAAGAGAAACCATCTTTCACACGAAGTATAGAGTGAAGGATATGGTGTGCAACCTAATCATAGATGGGGTAGTTGTGCTAATGTAGCCTCGGCAGATTTGGTGGAAAAATTAAAATTACCTACAACCAAACATCCTAAACCCTGTAGACTGAAGTGGCTAGATGATGATAATGAAGTAAAGGTGCGGAAGAGAGTGTTGATTTCCTTTTCTATTGGAAACTACCAAGATGAGATCACTTGTGATGTGGTGCCAATGAATGCTTGCCATATACTATTGGGGGAGACCATGGTAGTTTGATCGGAAAGGTCACGCATGATGGAGTGAGCAATGTTTATAAGGTTTCTATGGGGGAAAGTTGAAGTCCTTGTTACCCTTACCACCATCAAAAATATCTCATCATAAACAACCATCACCGAAGGCAAACATGTGCATTAGAGGGAAGGAGTTTGAGAGGGAGATGTTGGAGGAAAATACGTTGTTGTAAAGGAGCCTAGTGTCGAGAGTTATCCGGAGTTGCAGCACTTGTTAGGAGAATTTCAGGATGTTATCCCTAGTGATTGGCCACCAGGATTACCACCCATGGGGAGGAATTAAGCATCAAAGTGACTTAGTTCCAAAGGCAGTGATACCCAACAAATCACCATATTGAAGCAACCCTGAAGAAACTAAGGAACTCCAACGTCAAATTGATGAACTTATTGCAGAGAGGTTATGTGTGTGAGAGTATGAGCCCTTGTGCAATACCAGCCTTATTAGTGACTAAAAAGGATGGGACTTGGAGGATGTGCATAGATAGCCGAGCTGTAAACAACATCACCATTAAATATAGGTTTCCTATACCATGGTTGGATGATATGTTGGATGAGTTGTGTGGTTCCCAAGTGTTCTCTAAAATTTATTTAAGAAGTGGGTACTATCAGATTAGGATGGGTGAAGGAGATGAATGGAAGACTGCATTCAAGACAAAGCATGGGTTGTTTGAATGGTTAGTTATGCCATTTGGGTTAACAAACGCACCTAGTACATTTATGAGACTCATGAATGATGTTTTGAGGCCTTTCTTAGGCAAGTTCATTGTGGTTTACTTAGATGACATACTAGTATATATTAAAACCAAAGAGGAGCATCTACAACACCTACGCCAATTGTTCCAAGTATTGAGAAGCAAACAGTTGTATGGAAAATTGGAGAAGTGTTCGTTCATGCAAAAGAAGTTAGGATTCCTAGGATACATTGTGTCTAAGGATGAAATCAAGGTGGATCCAAGGAAAATTGAAGCAATTGCTACATGGCCTATACCGAAGACTATCACTGAGGTACGTTCATTTCATGGTTTAGCTTCATTTTATAGAAGATTCATAAAGAATTTTGGCACTCTTATGAGCCCTATTACGGAATGTACTAAACAAGGGAAGTTTAAGTGGACTAAAGAAGCACAACAAGCCTTTGATTTAATGAAGGATAAGATGTGCAATACACCAATTTTAGCTCTCCTAGATTTTTCTAAACCTTTCGAAGTGGAGTGTGATGCAAGTGGGACTGGAATTGGGGCAGTGTTGATTCAAGGGGGGAGAACTATAGCATACTTTAGTGAGAAGTTGAGTGGAGGGAAATTAAACTACTCCACATATGATAAAGAATTTTATGCTATGGTACGAGCCTTAGACCATTGGAGCCATTACTTGAGACCTCAATCATTTATTTTACATTCGGACCATGATTCATTGAGGTATATCCATAGACAACACAAGTTAAATACAAGGCATGCTAAGTGGGTTGAGTTTTTACAGTCATTCACTTTTGTGTCTAAGTATAAAGCAGGGAAGGCAAATATAGTAGCAGATGCACTTTCTAGGAGGCATAATCTATTGGGTGTGGTTAGTGCAAAACTCTTAGGGTTTGAGTTGCTTAAGGAGTACTATGCTACGGACGAGGATTTTCGGGACTTATATGCAGCATGTGAGAAGGGTCCTCAAGGTCATTATACTTTAGAGTAAAGGTTTCTCTTTAAGGGCAATAAGTTGTGTGTACCAAGTTGTTCCATTCGTGACTTGTTAGTCGGAGAAGCTCATGGGGGAGGTTTGGCTAGTCATTTTGGTATTAACAAGACGTTGGAGTTAGTCCAAGAGCATTTCTTTTGGCCTAAGATGGTAGGAAGTGTACAAGTTGTGGTTGCTAGATGTGGTACTTGTCAACGTGCCAAGAGTACATTTCATAAGGGTTTATATACTCCATTACCTATGCCAGAGAGACCTTGGGAGGATGTGAGTATGGATTTTATTGTTGCTTTACCACGTACTCAAAGGCATAGGCATGCCATTATGGTTGTTGTTGATCGATTTAGAAAAATGGCACATTTTATTCCTTGCAACAAAACTGATGATGCATCACATGTGGCTACATTGTACTTTCGAGAAATGGTAAGATTACATGGCATACCTCGCACTATTGTCTCGGATAGAGATAGTAAATTTTTGAGTTACTTTTGGAAGACTTTGTGGAGGTTGTTAGGCACCAAGTTACTCTTTAGTACTTCACACCATCCCCAAACATATAGGCAAACGGAGATTACAAATAGAACCTTGGGTTCATTGCTATGAGGCTTGGTGCGTAAAACAGGTAAGGATTGGGATAATAAGCTATGTCATGTGAAATTTGCTTATAATAGGACTCCAACATATGTTACAAAGCATTCACCTTTTGAAGTTGTGTATGGGGTTAATCCTTATTTGCCCGTGGACTTGGCTCCAATACCTAAACAAGACTATGTGCATAAGGATGCAAAGAAGCAAGCTGATGTTCTATTGAAGCTACATCAACAAGTAAGAGCACGTATGGAGAAGGTAAATGAGCAATATAAGAAGAAAGCAAACAAAGGCCGCAAGCCTAGGGTGCTCCAACCTGGTGATCTTGTGTGGGTGCACCTTAGGAAAGAGTGTTTTCCAAGCAAACGCAAGCACAAGCTTATGCCACGAGCTGAGGGTCCTTTCAAAATATTAGAGAAGTATGGAGATAATGCTTACAAGGTGGATCTTCAAGGTGAGCACGGGGTGGCTGCTACTTTTAACATTGGCGACTTGACACCATATTTGGATGATGAGCAAGTACAAGAATTGAGGACAATTCCTTCTAAAGAAAGGGAGGATGATCCAGGAGCAAGTATAAGCAATTCAAGTGAAGAAGATGGACAAGATATTATACTAAGTAGAATGGAGATGGAAGGTGTTCGTTCTCTTGGCATTCATGGACTTGGAAGAACTGAAGGACATTGTTGCATTTCCTTAGTAAGCGTCCAATGTTATGAGTAGAGAAATGAAAGTTGTAAACACTCCTAGTTCTGTTAGGAGTGCCAGTTCTTGTGCTAGTTCTGTTAGGAGTTGGTTGTGACTAATCCTCATTGGATTAGAATTCTTAGCTTGTCATTAGTCTTCATTTCCTTTGTTTTTGCTAGGTTGTTACAAACCATGTGGGTTTGTTTTTTATTTCCGTGTGTTTTTGATAGATAGGAGTCTAGATGGATAAGCATGCTTGGTGTTTGGATAAGATTGCTAGGCGTGTTGATCCTGGTTAGATTAGGAGAAGTAGTGTCATAGTTCTAGTAGGATTAGAACTAATAGGAGTCCATATATTTCGTTGCTTTCAATTAATAAAAACACGTTGCATTTTGATATAAAACACTTGTGTTATTTTTTGCTGATTCGAGTGAATTAGAAAGAATTGGACCGAGATTTTGTGAGTTAGAAGCTACAAAATTTCACAACCGTTTAAGTGTTCTTAAGAGCAAATCTTTCGAACAATTGAACAAGCCATTAGTTTAGGTTGAGAGCAAATTTTTTCCATAAACTAATACACGTTTAAAGGTGAGTGAGAGCTAATCTTTCTCACTAGAGAACAACCATCTAAGTTTGTTTCATAAACAAGCTATCAAATGAGAGAATTGAGGGATTGTCGAACTAATATAGATCATCTTTGTATTTCAAAATTTCAAGATGATATTTACAACAAAACCTTTTTATTGAGAATAGATTGCAAATCAGCAAAAGAAATATTACAAAAGGATGTTCAAAATATTATTTCAAAATAAATTTTTGCCAGATGGCAAGCTATATTATCAGTTTTTGATTTTCAAATAGAATTCATAAAAGGAGAAAATAATTCTCTTCCGGATTTTTTAACTAGAGAATTTTTACAAGGAAAAGGTAATAATAATTAAGTTCAATTATTACAGGAAGCAAAATGAATCAAGATTCTGATAAAGGCAAAGGTATTCAAAAACCAGAAGATTATGTGATGAGATTTCATAAGCTCCGCCCATCAAGTGAGAAAACATCTTCATCAGATAAACTTGACGCATTTTCCGATTTTCCACCTATATCTGCCGGGAGCACCTAACCAAAGATAAATTTCTCCTACTCTCATGCACACTAAGCAAGTATAATGAAAGTAGGGATCGTATCCACAGGGAAACAGGGACGAGTTTAATATTTAGCGTGAATCAGTATTTAGATTAAGCTAAGGGCCGAGAAACCTAATAACAAGGGGGGGTTTCAAATAGATTTACGAATAAACTACAACTAACTAGCATATAAATAAAATGAGAAATCAATATGGGAAGATCTTGAATCCGATTAACATCCACTTCAATTCATTATCGATCATTGAACCTCAACTCTAATTATTTCCATAATTATCTATTGTTGAGAATTAATCTCGTATTCTCCTTATTCTTAGTTGAATAGCACGATCAGCGTGACTATAAAACCCTAACTAAAGGATAACCTAGTCCGATCAGCGTCTAAGTTCAATCCAATAGCAGCAATAAACACAAAGAACCAATAGACCTGCTAATGTCATACACGCGATAAACATTCAACAGTTGATTCAATTTCCCTAACAAATAACCAAGACGATCTGCATCTAAGTTACTCCCTAGTTTGCTACAAGTAGATAAAAGAATAAAACAATCCGATTCTATTCTTAAATCTAGCATTAGATTAATTACACAATCAAACTAGTAACGTTCCTAGCATAATTATGCAATAATCATAAAGTATAATCATAGAAATTAAACCATAATCAAGGAAAATAGATAGAGAGGAAAGATCTCACAATAACGGTTGAAGCTTCATGTTAATTTTCTTCAAGAACAGTTCAAGCTACAATCCGATAGCAAAAACCAAATCCAACATTGAAATCTCTAAGAAAACTAAGAAAACTAAGAAAGATAACAAAAGTGAGGAAGGAGAATTAAGAGAGGAGTATTGGAGACTCTCTCTCCTCAAGTATGCTGCTCCTCCTCTCCTTCCTCCTCTTCCAAAATAGGTTTTAGGAGGCTTTAAACCCCGCACAAAACGTGGCCCCAAACCGACTTAAGCGTCGCGAGTCGCGATACTGATCGCGAGTCGCGACGAGCTGACTGACTTTCCGCACAAATCGGCTGGGCACAATGGTCGCGAGTCGCGACAATCCTCGCGAGGTGCGAAGGCAGGGCTCGCGAGTCGCGAGATCCTTCGCGAGTCGCGACATGCCATGATCAATGCTTGGGGTATTGTTAATGTATAGATAGTGTATAGATCAATGTATTGCATTTATAGTATATATTAGTATAAACACAAAGTAATACGAATGGATTGGTGTATAGATTAGTCAATGTAAGTGGGTAGTCATTCCAACTAATACGCGATTGATTATTAATGAGTATCGACTCTTAATATGCTCTAATTGTATAACTAACAATAATAATAATGAGTATTATATATTAACTACGAATATGCGATAAATTATTGGATTTATATAAATGACTCAATTATTGGATTTATATATACATCTAGGGGTGTTAATGAGCCAGGTTGGCTCGCAAACTATCTAAGCTCGGCTCGGTCAAAGCTCGGCTCGAGAGGGATCGACTCGAGTTCGAGTTCGGCTCGATAACTAAACGAGCCGAGCCTAAGCCTCCTTATGTTCGGCTCGAAAGTTCATGAACAAGCTCGAAAATCATTTTAGATAATTTTTATGTAAAATATTAGTGTCCCACATCGATATAGAATGTAAACAATAACCTTATTTTCTCTATAAAATCTTACTACCATTTCACTATACTTCTTATTTGGATCGTCTTATTTTATATTGTTGGACTATTTATAAAGTCCTCAATTTGTTTATATAATTTTTTGCCTTAACTTATCTAATTTAACTACTTTTGCAATTGTTTATATATGGACATATGAATAAATTACAATCCTAGTGGCATTATAGCAGCAACATTACATATTGAATAAAAAAAAGAACTTGCAAAGACATGCTTCTACAGCTTTTATGTTGTACGGCTATGTTGAATTGTATTGTGGAGTGGAAATATCCCACATCGAAGAGAGAAAAAGGGAAGAGGGGAAACTGTTTTATAAAAACGCATAAGGTAAGGGATTGAACACATGAAAGTTGGGCCTAAGCTTATTCAGTGGGCGTGACTTGCTGACTTCCATAGTAAAGAGTTTCTCCAAATGTTGTTGGGCTTTTTTTTTATCAAAAGCCCGATGACAGTAAGGTTATGCTAAATATTTTTTTGTAATATATAAGTTTTAAGTCTTCGAGCCGAGCTTCGAGCCGAGCTTCGAGCCGAGTTGGGATTTTATCCTATCGAGCTTGAGCCGAGCCCGAAATATTAAGCTCGACGAGCTTCGAGCCCGAGCCGAATCTCAAATCTTCACAAGCCGAGCATGGACATATTCAGTCTCGGTTCGGCTCGTTAACACCTAATACATCAATAGATGTCAAATCAAAATAAGAGAATAATATACACAAATAATTCAAAAATAAATGAAAATAAATATATAAACAAGTACATGATATTCAAAGTTTAACCCTTAAATTGAATGTAATTTAATTTTTTATTTAATTAATTATTAAATGTAAGCAATTTTATAAATTAACATATTTAAATGATTTTGTAGATATAAAAAAATAATTGAATTTTAGTAATATCTGGTTGAGTACGGTCGGGTTCGGGTTTGAATGCAGGTCTGTCTGAACAGGTCATGATATAATCTTGCCGGGTGCCGATCAGGTCTGGGTAATCCCAGGTCAGGTTTCGGTCAGGTTTGGGGACTGACTCTCACAGGTCGAACCAGGTTCAAGTCGTCAAGATCGTCAGGTTGACCCACGGTCGATTCGCTTTCGACACCACTATTGTTTATCATTGTGGGCCAACTTTACAACTTTTCTTTTTTCCGGTAATGCAGTATTGCAGTTAGAGCTGTCAATTCAATTACTCGAGTCGGGTTAAGGTTGGGTCATATCAGGTTTCAGGTCATGTTCGGTCAGGTCGTGTCAGGTCAATAAATCAAACAGGTCGGGTGCAGGTCGGGAACGGTCGTAATTTGGTCAGGTCTGCCTCGGTTTGTTTCTTCTTTCAGGTTCGGTCGGGTTCGACACGGTCAATTTCAGGACAAGTTATCTTTCGTGGTCATGTGGTGTCGGGTCGGGTTTATTTCAGGTTTGTAGCGGGTGCTTTCAGGTTCAGGTAAAGAGAATAACGGTGGGTCAGGTTCGAGTCAAGTTCAGGTCGTTAGTTATTGGGTTGTGCCATACTTGGTTTCGGATCGCTTCGGCTATGGAACGGGTTATGAAACTTGTGTGTCACAGTGTCACTGCTTCAAATCTTTTCATTGAAAATCAATGCTTGAATAGTTCATCTAGTTATATGCCTTTTTGTAATAGTGTTAGTTTATAATTTATGTTACTATATGGTGAAATCAATGACAAGTCGAGTTATCAAAAATCAACAAGTCGGGTAACATGCAGCAACAAGTCTGGTAAAACCATGTACCAAGTCGCAACAGGTCTTGTAAATAAGGTAACAGGTCACAACAGGTCGGGACAATAACAGGTTGAGTCGAGTTATAATTGGTTTTAGGTCCTAATCAGGTCGGGTGTCAAATCGGGTTCAGATCGTTGTCAGGTCTGCTCACTTCAGTTATCGGTCTTTTTCGGGCGGGTGTCGGTTCAGGTTCAGGTCATAGATTGTTGGGTCAAGATCAGGTATCGGTTATTATCAGGTCGGGTGCAGGTCAGGTTTCAGGTAACCTGTTTTACCAAAATTTCTGGTGCAAGTCGGTTACAGACTTACAGGTCATTACAGGTTCAGGTCGGGTTGTCAGATCAGGTCATTTTTTGATAGCTCTAATTGCAGTGGGCTTGGGCTAGGCTCTACTATCCAGTCTCAGGTGATCTCCTAACACAACATACCAACTTTACACTTATTTACCCCCATTGCCACATTGGGATTTCCCTCTTTAAGTCCAATATTAGGAGCACACGAGAGAGAGAGAGAGAGTGTGTGTTTGTGTGAGTGAGAGAAAATATGACCATGTTTCACTTCTTCAATTGTGCAATTTTGACCTTCGGTCCTCATTTCGTCTACTACTCCGCCACTCCTTTGTGAGTCAATTCTTTCCTTTTCTTTTACCATCTGAATTACCTGATTCATATCTGCTTAGCAATCATAGATCTTAGACGAATTTGTCAACTTCTTTGTGTCAAAATTCAGGATTTTGCATATGTTTTGTCGTAGTTTTTATGGATTTTGCAGTTAATGGTGGATGATTTGCAATTTTGCATCTTCAAACTCTATTTTTTTCCTTCTTTTTGGCACATAATTTTGCATCAGCTTCGTTGTAAGTGGAGTTATGGATCTGCTGGTTTTTTTTAATATCACTTTAATTTATTTGATTATTCCCAGCATTCAGTGAGGAGTTAAAAACCTCGCTTCTTTGATTTAAATTCAATTTTGGTCAACGTACTCTTTACTTTGTTTGATTTTGCATTAACGTTGTTTCTCATTTGATTTATGTTGTTTTTCACTTGTTCTATTATCGCTCGTTAAAGCATACATACGCATAACTGATATGCGGTCGTATGCACGATTTTGGATTGATTACTCTTGGTCTCTCATTGCTCTTAACGAGATGCTTTTCTACTGAACAATGAGTGAATGCTGAAACAAACTACATTTCGCAGCTTGTCGTGTGAGTCTTTGAGCAATGAAATATGTTGGGTTGGGTTATGGCTCTAGATATTACCTACATAGTGTGTTGTTGTGGTATGTGACTCTGTATAGGAAGTTCATTTGGGGGAGGGGTCTCAATGCGCATTTATAGATGAGTATGTTTGACGCTGCTGGAGGCACACTGTCTTGTATTACTGCGTAAGGGTATTAGGATTTAGAAATTCGAGGATGTTTACAGACTATATATAAGTTTTTAAACCTGTAACTAACATAGAATTACAATATCACTTCCAATACTGCCACTCACAAAGAAAGGAACTTTGAGCCGTTGGCTGATTCTGCCTGTGAAAATGGGATAAGACTTGAGAGGTGCAGAGATGGAATCCTGAATTAGATATTAGTGAAATAAATTTGTGATAAGATTGCAAATGTGTAGCAAGTATTGGTTATAATGGTTATTTGGACTTTTACAATAGCAAGGTTGCTTGTGTGGTTAAATTAAAAGTCTAGCAAAGGTAATGCTCTCTTTGGTGCCAAGATGTCTCTATATGTGCTACTCATTGGATAATCCTAATCTTTAAGGTTATAGGATCCAGGCTGAAGTGACACCCTTACTTCAGTGATGCTTAAAGTTGGTCGTACAAGATAATGCTATGTGATTTGTCTCCATTGAACATACAATATGTCTTTGCAACTTCAAGTGCTTTGGTTGAAGTTTATTTCTTTTGTTAGAAGTTAGATACATTTGGTTCTTGTTTCTCACTTTGTGGATATTTGGAATTATGTTGTGTATGTCCTTTTGGTTCTAGTGAGGAACTTTCTCAACCGTGATGAACTTTATCATGCATAATGGCATATTATGTAGTTTGTAGAGAATGTGTCATATCATACATCTTTGTCTATACTTATAATCATATTGTTGACAAACACATGTTCTCCTTTACCTTTATATTTCCTTTATTCTTAGCTGGAAGAAAAACTGTATAGGTTGAATAAGGTGTTGTATATTTGTAAATAAATCTTTATTTTCGCTCGCTACTTTCAGTGTTTGTACCCTTCGAGTGATGGTCCCTCTATTTGTTTCTTTTGATTTGTTTATTTTCTTGTTTTGGATGATTCTTTTATGAACCCAGCTTTACGTTTTTCATTTAAAGACATGAGGCCCACCAGCTCCTTTACCACTTTTTTCTTTTAAAAACATAAGGCACATGCGTCCATCTTCCCTCTCTTACTTTTTCTTAATCACTGTCATCCTGTCGTACGCATTTGTATAGCTACAAAAGCAATTGAGTAAGTTAAAAGAAATTAGAGGGAGTGCAAATATATGATTGATGTATAAGGTCTTTAATGGGCAATTCGGCAGTTTAATTGTTAGGTTTTGTATCAAGGTTATGTTTGTTTTAACTTTGACAAACAAATTTTAGCAAATATAAGTAGGGGTATGGAAAAATCAATTTCCGTTTTACCAAAAATTAATTTTCCTTAGATAAATAAGTGCCTAATTATCACTACATGTTTCCGGTTTTTGGTTTTATGATTTAAGAAGTCATATGATATAGCTTGAATAAATATAAGTATAATTAGTAGGAGTTATACTGACTATGTTAATTTTGAGAAACGGCAATCGAAAATTGAAAACTGAAAAATGAAACAAAAAAATGATAACTAATAAGCCCATGGTATGTAAACTTTTTTTTTTTTTGAATTCGAATCCTGCAAAAAGAAAAGCTTATCAAATATATGTTCAACAAAATTAAGGTGAAAAGAACAAAAGTGAGGTGATTAGGAGATGTAGCTAAAATATGCTTGTCGGTGCTATTTTAAGAGGTTAAAGAGTTTTTTACTAATTTTTAGCACTGTTCTGAGCAGATCTGAGTATGACACGATTGGGACATCCATCAAGGCTGCTATTGTTTATCTTGTTACAGCTTTGGTGAAGGTTTGTAAATATAGCAGAAAGAAGTACCTTTACTAGATTACCAATGTTTTTACCTTGTTCTTGATTATTAATTATTTCTATGATCTGCAGCTTGTTTGCTTGGCAACTTTTCTAAAGGTATCAGATAGTGAGAACTTTGATCCATATCAGGTATGCTCTACTATCTTCTCCCATGAGCCTAGACATTTTATGATGCTACATGACTACATGTGCCCTCTATGAAGCACACACATTAATACAATGGAAATGAAGTCTGCTAAAAGAAAGTACGGACTAATGAGGCTGGTAGCTTTGCTCATTACAAGAGGTTTACTTGGATGCATACAAGCTTCTTAAAATTCTCGGTTTTTCTAACATATATGTGAAGGGTGATATTCACGTATCCATCTCTTTTTGATTGCAAGTTAATCATTAGATATGGGTCTTGTATGAAAGATCCAATGAGTTAAGAGTACGTTAGTGATAGGAGGTTTATACATCTATAAACAAATGCGGATAAACACTTACTATTATCTTTATAGGATACTTAGTTATGACGAACATGATATAGGCTCGATCTCTCAGAATCTTGACTCAATTAAAAGAAAACTAAGGGTTTTAATTTGATTGTAAGGTTTCACTCACCGAACTCTTATATTAGAATACTTGAAGTTTATTAATGTGGCTTCAATCATTATCTAAATACTGTGCATTTTACACGCCTTAATTAAGGATCTTTTCTACCATTAACTCCACTAGTCAAAATACTTCTCATGTTGGAAGCTCATTTCTCACGAAACCAATATTTGAAAATGCTCCAAATTTTAATCTAACTTAACATCCCAAGGGTAAATATAAGCTAGAGAAAACGGGTATTCGAATCCTCAAATGTTTGGAAGCAAAATAGAGAATTGGGTGCTAACTCTTAACAACTTACATAAATAAGATACTCCTAACTGCTTTAGAATTTTTTCTCCCAAGAACCTAGAAAAATTAAGAAACTAAGATCGAACTAATATGTACTAACCTTGGTCCTCAAGCAACAAAGTCTCTCACATTCTAGGAGAGTGCCATATTGTAGACTCGTTTCGACTCGACTATTAAGTAAAAAAAAAGTAACAACTCACAATACACAAAATTCTCTCTTTAGGAGTAAAGTAAAACCATGTGGATCCCAAGAGAGCAACTTAAATGATCGGATACTGAACATTAGACATTATGTCATGCAAAGCTCATTTCATACTTCTTGTAGAAGACAAGATCAAACCTTTATTGGACTCAGCTATATGTGAACGTTTGGTTGTGTGTGTGTGCGTCTGTTATGCACCCTCCCAAGTCACCACCTATGCGCTTTACTTACTGAAGGCATGGGAAGGGTAACTCGCGTCATGGTATCAAAACAAGGCCGCATCGTATTGCCCGTATCGTAAAGGTTTTCAAAACAACCGAACCGATACTACCCGCATCGTAAAGGTGTAAAAGAAAACCGCGTTTTAGGTGAGTTCAAGGGATATCTCATGGTTTGAGCCGATATTTGGCGGTACGACAACCACCTCATCCCCGTTCCCGCATCATCGTGACCATTACCGTGATCGTGACTGAAACTGCATTTTCGAACTACGAGGCAGGTTACTTTATAGGTGCTTCCTTTGACGAATCAAGAGGAAGGACATAAGAGTGACCTAGGATTATAAATAGGACAAATGGTTAGGTGATTGTCATTCAGAAAAAGTGAGCAACAATTACATTGTAATATTAGCGGTGGTCAGTTGTGTAATATTCCGTCAATACAATCTCCAACCTTCCGTACTTTCCTGTGTCTTCTTCTTTACTTGTTTACATCAAAGTTTGTGCCTTTATTATTATTCAATAATCTCATGCTATAACAACATGGTATCAGAGCCACCATCTTTGGGGTGGCAATGGCACCGTATCAAGGGTAGCGAATGGATACTCTAGAGATGGAAATGAGTGAGCTGAGGGAGGCTCTCCAAAGGAGTCAGAAAAGTTTGAGCGACTCCGAGATAACATGGAGGAATCCAACAAGCAGCTCTGGGAGGATTTCTTGAAGGTTGCAACGCACCTCACCGTCGAACAACGGAAGCTTCGCGACGAACTCCGGTCGATGTTTGCGGCCTATGGGAGGAGCTCTGAGGGCCCTCCGACCTTAGTTTTAAAAGGCGCAAGGCGCGAAGCGAAGGGAGGCGCAAGGCGCATGCATCCCGTAGGCGAGGCGCAACTTTGATGCCAAAAACCTTTTAAATCGATTACGCAACATATTTATAGTCATAACATAATAAATACATATTAATTATAAATTACTTAAATTTTAAAAAAATTTGATTAGATGGCTGATGGCCCACACAGTCCACATGGCCATTAGAATCATTTTTTTCCTTTTTGGGGAGATGACCCATTAGACTGAATTTTTAATATAGACAAAGAAGATTTACAAATGAGGGGAAAAAAGCTCAAATTGAAGGAAAAGGAAAAATATAAATATTTACTTCCAACCTTTTATGTGAAATGGAGAGACTGCTAGTGGACTTTAGAAAAAAAAAGAAAAGAAAAGAGAAGAGACACGTGATAAGATAAGGGCTGCATCCAGAATTCCAGATCGGAGAGGGCGAGAGGTAGACACAACACATTAGAGAGATGGTTGATCACGAGGAGCCAGCCAAAACCTTTACCGGTGACGGCTACCGGAGGATTGATGCACCGGTAACCATGCAGAAACTCCAGTCGGCACACTTTATCATGAATGCCAACTCCAATTGTCAAGTTTAACCAAATTTTGGGAATTAGGGTTTCACCAAATTGGGGTTTTTTGATTTACGATTCAAATTGAAGTAATTTTATGCAATTAAATGAGGGATCTTGGTAGAATTGATAACTTAAAGACTGGGTTAGTTTTGATCTACAGGAAATTTGATTCTTTTTCTAGATCTGAACTCAAATATTCTCATTTATCTCGCATCTCCACAGTAAGAGGCAAAGGCGGTGCGACTGGCGCCTCGCCGGAGGCGGCTGGAGGCGCGCGCTTCATTGCGCCTGTCGTAGGTCGCCTCACCTAGGCCTTTGGATGCGATTTTGCTCGCGCCTGGACTCGCCCCGCCCTTAGGCGCGCCAAACTAAGCCTCCGCCTGGGTTCGAGTGGTTTGGAACCCCGGTGAATGATTATGGCAGTCATGGAGGCGGAGGGGAAACTCGAAATGGAAGTACAGGATGTTGGACTTACCTTTCTTCGACGGTTAAAGCCCTCACGGGTGGATACTGCGCGCTCAACGCTATTTCAGTTTTTATCGATTGTCGGAGGAAGAGAATTTCGAAGCCGCAATGGTGGCGTTCGACGGCGAGGCCCTTTCGTGGTATTAGTGAGATAATAGGAGGAGGCGAATAAGGCAGTGGGAGGAGATGCGACTAACACGGGCTCTCTACATGAACAATGGTTGGCCTTTGGAGGCGGAGCCCAAGGCGTTGCGAGTATAGGAGGAGTTTTATTGACCTTATTACAACATACCTGGGTGAGTTCATTAATGGGATCAAGAAAGAGATACGGGCCGAGGTCCGACTACTTGGGCCTAGGTGTCTGGCCCATGCCATGAAGGTGGAGGAAAAGTCCAAATATCTTCAAAACCAATAGAGGGGGGTTTAGTAACTACAAAAACCCTAGCCCATCCAACAGTTATGTGGGCCGGCCTAATACTCAACTTACCCCACTTACCTAAACTAGAACCTCTAACCCACTGCCCTCAACACAAAAGAACAATGAACACCTCAAAACCCAAGAACCCAAACCTTTAGCGGGCGGGGGCGACTTGCAGGGCTCGGAGCTCCAATATCGTCGGGGAAACAACCTATGCTTTCGATGCGGCGGAAAATGGGATGCAGGGCATTGGTGTCAGAACAAGGAGTTGAGTGTGATTCTCATGGGGAATCGGTCGACGAAGCCAGTGTGGAAGGTGTGGGGGGGTAACTCCGACATGGAGGAAACCCTAATGAACACCGCCGAAGTTTCTCTATGCTCTGTTGTGGGTCTCACTAACCCAAAAACCATGAAACTTATGGGGGAGATCGATGGGCGTGAGGTGCGTGTCATGGTGGACCGGGTGCCACCCATAATTTCATCTCCTCCTCCTTTGTGGGTCGATTGGGAATTCCGGTCGGGGAAGGAGGCGTGTTTCGTGTTTCACTGGGCACTGGGTCAGTAGTGATGGGCACTGGTTGTTATCGTGGGGTCAGTGCGGTAATGCAAGGGGTCATTATAACAGAGGACTATCTTCCCCTTGAATTGGGGAAAAATTGTGGTAGGTTGTCACGAATTGGAAGTCCCTTCTCATGCGATTTCGACATGACATGAGGGGCACATGGTGGAGCTTCGATGTGATCCGGGCAGAACTAAGGTCTCTCTAAAAGCCCATTATGAGAACTCTTCTAGGTGAAAAGGGGGTTTTGGGTGGAAGCTGCCATCTTGAGGAGGAAGGCTGCGGATTCAAGAGATCCAACTCCACCTCCGTTTCTTGAGGGGTGGTCGAGAAATACCATGCGGTCTTTGAGTGGCTGATTAGGGAGATGTTGGCCGCCAGCATCATTCAACCGTCCACTAGTCCGTTCTCCGGCCCCGGTATTGTTTGTGAGGAAAAAGGATGGAGCTTGGCGATTCCGTGTTGATTACCGTGCCTTAAACACCGAAACAGTGGCCGATAAGTATCCCATATCGGTAATCGACGAGTTGTTGGATAAACTTCAAGGGGCGGCGATGTATAGCAAGTTGGACCTCAAATCGGGGTATCATCAGATTCGGGTGAGGGCCGAGGACGTTCGAAACGGCGTTCGGACACACGAGGGTCACTACGAATTCCTTGTCATGCCCTTCGGGCTCACAAATGCTCCGACGACGTCCGAGTTCCTCATGAACAACATTTTCTGCCCTCATCTCCGTAAGTTTGTACTCCCTCCGTCCCAGAATACTCTTTACACTTTCCTTTTTCATCAGTCCCAGAATACTCTTTACACTTCTATTTTTGGATATGACCCACTATTATTTTAATCCTTCTACCTTTTAAGCATTGGCCCACACTCTCTCTCCTCCAAATGAAATAATAGCACTCCTACCACCCACCAACTCTAACCATGACCCACACTCTCTCTCCTTAAAATAAAATAATATTACTTTTACTAACTACTAACTCTTTTCACATCTACTTTTCAATATAATAACAATTGATAACCAAACAATAACTTATCATCTAAAACTACGTGCATTGATAAGTGTCAAGAGTATTATGGGACGAAGGGAGTACTTGTTTTCTTTGATGACGTTTTAATTTATAGCCGGGATGAGGGGACTCATGTGCAACATCTCACCAATGGGCATCCTTGCTCAATATCAGTTGTATGCAAATCAAAAAGAATGCGAATTTGGGAAGAGGGGGTGGTATATTTAGGCCACATGATTTTAGCGGAGGGGGCTGCGGTGGACCAAGAGAAGGTCCTTGCTATGGTGGAGTGGTCCATTCCTAAGAATATAAGGGAGTTGCGAGGATTTATGGGGTTGACGGGCTATTACCGCAAGTTTGGGTGGGTATGGCAAAATTGCAGCACCATTGACAAGCAATTACACAAGGATAACTTCTCTTGGGGGGCCTCGGCCATAGCTGCGTTTGAGAAGTTAAAACGAGCCATGACCAGTGTTCCTGTTTTGGCCCTTCCGGACTTCACCATTGAGTTTTATATCGAGGCGGACACCTCCAGGTATGGGTTGGGTGCGGTCCTTATGTAAGCCAACCGCCCCATCTCATTTTACAACCACACTTTGGGGCCACGGATTCGTCTAAAAGTACATGTATGAGAAAGAGCTTATTGCGATTGTGTTGGCCGTGCTTAGGTGGCGCCCTTACCTTTTGGGTAGCGGTTTGTGGTGAGAACCGACCAACAAAGCCTTAAACATCTCCTGGAGCAAGGGGAAGTCGGGGTGGAATATCAACGGTGGGTGTCCAAACTGATGGCCTTTGATTTTGTGATACAATACAAACCCGGGGAATCTAATCGGGTTGCCGATGCTCTCTCCTGGAGGGACCCGCCTACTGTGGAGTTACAAGAGTTGTTTAACACGAGGTGGTGGATTGGGCTCGCATTCAAGCTGAGTTATAACAGGACCCTTACATTAAAGGCTTGGTCCATGAGTGCCTAGAGGGGTCCAAACCGAATGTGGGCTTAGTGTTGAGCAGAAGCCAGGAAGGCTTGTTGTACAAGGTGGGGTAGTACTCCCACCCTTGAGTTCATTGATCCAGGAGATACTAAGGGCCTATCATGATAGGCCGGTTGGGGTCCATTCAGGGGAATTGAAAACTTACGTAAGGGTAGCCCAAGAGTATTACTGGATGGGTATGCGGAAATCCATTACTAACTATGTTCAAGCATGTGCCGTCTGCCAGCAAAGCATCCTCCCAATGTCCGGCAAGACTTTTGCAACCCCTCCCCATCCCAACTCATGTGTGGGACGACATCACGATGGATTTCATCGAAGGGCTGCCGAAATCCGGTGGTTGGGACACCATCCTAGTAGTGGTGGATCACTTCACCAAGTATGGGCATTTTGTGGGATTGAAGCACCCTTTCACAGCCGTGTCGGTGGCAGCCGCCTTTGTCAAGGAATTTGTGAAGCTACATGGGTTCTCGGCCTCCATTGTCTCGGATCGGGACAAGCTTTTCATGAGTCACTTTTGGAGAGAGTTTTTCCGACTCCATGGCACTTCTCTCAAATGGAGCACGGGTTACCATCCACAAACGGATGGGCAAACCGAAATTGTGAACAAGGCCCTTGAGACCTACCTCGAGTGGACAACCGAAATAGTGGGCCAAGTGGCTGCCATGGGCCGAGTTTTGGTACAATACCTCTGACCCACACCTCAACTCGCCTAACCCCGTTCAACTGCCTAACCCCGTTCAAGGCCGTGTATGGTCGAGACTCACCCCCACTGATCCGGGTGAATCAAGGCCAAACCAGTGTGGATTCACTTGAGGCCCATCTCATGATTTAAGGGTGCAATTCTCTCGTACCCAACAGCGTATGAAGCACTATGCCGACACCAAGAGGCGTGAGCTGCAACTCGAAGAGGGATCTTTGGTTTACCTTAATTTTCAACCATATCAGCAGCGTTCCTTGGCTAGGAGATTGTTTGAAAAACTTGCTCCCCGTTTCTATGGTCCTTACAAAGTGGTGCAGCGTATTGGGGCAGTGGCCTACAAGCTTCAACTCCCACCCACAAACAAAGTACACCCTGTCTTTCACATATTTCAGCTTAAACCAGCAGTGGGGCCTGTCATGGTGTCACAAGAAGTCCTTCCCCAACTCACGGCTGACCTAGAGTTGGTGGCTCCTCCAGAAAAGTTGCTCAACCCGTGCCATCTCACATCCTAAGAGGGTAAGTGAGGAAGTGCTACTCAAGTGGAGGGATTCGTCAATGATCATAGCTTGCTTTTCGGACTTCCATCTTGAGGACAAGATGGCTGTTTGGGGGGGGGTATTGTTATGCACCCTCCCAAGCCACCTGTGCGCTTTACTTGCTCAAGGCGTGGGAAGGGTAACTCGGTAAATGGGCAGGTTACTTAATAGGTGCTGTGCTGGATGAATCAAGAGGAAAAACATAAGAGTGACCTAGGACTACAAATAGGACAAATGATTAGGTTATTGTCATTCAGAAAAAGTGAGCAACAATTGTATTGTAATATTAGCGGCAGTCAGTTGTGTAATATTCCATCAATACAACCTCCAACCCTCCCTACTTTCCTGTGTCTTCTTCTTTACATCAAAGTTTTATTATTATTCGTGTGCTTGCTCAGTTATCCTAGGATATATCAGTGTATTTTTGCTTGTTTTCCCCCCTCTGTTAATGTCCTTTCATAATGTTTAGAGAAGAGGGGACTGGTTGTGATGTTTAAGTTAAACTCTTGAAGACTTTTTCTGTATTCTACACCCTTATATTTCTGGATCTCTTTTTTTGGCGTGAGGATTGTGGTCTTGGCCTCACTTTTCTGATCAGATATCCAGATTATCTTTTTTTGTTCTTTTGCTGTGTTTTGTTTCCGTCACTTTCTTGATCTGGGTTTTCTGAGGAAGATAAACTATATATGCTAACGTTACTTCAATTGCATCCAATTCAGGAATTGTTAAAGGCTTCGATCGGTTTTATAGATGTTGCTGGTCTATACTTTGCCTTGACTCAACTGACACACAGGAACATCTCCCAAAATCACAAATTTCAAGCTGTTGGTCTTGGTTAGTGATATTATACCTAAAACCATTGTGTGCTTTATTGATTTAAGGTTTGTAGTTAATATGACCTTAGTGTATCCTTTTAGCTTTCTGAAGATCGCCATGTTAGATGCTTCCTTCTGATAGTTATTGGTAGATTAGGTTGTAGTTTGCAAAGATTTTACTCATATTTATCAGATGGTTTTATTTATTATGTTTCTTAGAAGATATAATCAAGCTGCACTTTGATTTGACAACTAATGACGTTGGAGTTTACATTTAACTGTATGCATGATTTCTCCTCTCAGCCCAGTTGTTCTTCTCTCTTAGGTTTTTGATAAAGAGATAGAAATGAATTGGAGGACTAAAGAGCTGGTCTATTTTGTTGCATACATAGGTTGTCGTAATATCCCCTGTTTTACATCATCAAATCAAATTATGAGATTATTCATTGCCTACTAAAATGTCCGAATTAATTCCATGACATTGTTGCCTTAGCACTAGCATAACTTCCTTTTTATCTAACACCAAAGGATAGCTATGCTCCTGATAGTTGGATATATGTGGACATGCTCTCTGCATCTAAGGGGCATATATATCAGCTTCCATTTGAGAATGATATGGTGCTCTGCGATTCAATTGTAATAATTATTGTTGTGTTCCTATTTCTTTGATGGAAAATACGAATCAGATATGAGCTCGCCTACCTACATTATCTCTCTGCAATAAAAAAGAAATAATCTAGGCAGGTGAGCTCATATATGATTTGTATTTGTGCCCGCAGTGATGATATCCTGCATTCCAATTGTTACTCTTTTTTGTAATTTATGTTTAGTTTAAACATTTTCTAAGAATTGTTTGACTTGTCTTTTTAATTTGAAGTGTTATTAAATACTTCCTCTGTTCCAAAATAGTTGCACCAATTCCAAATGGCAGAATTATTAAAATAGAGGAAAGAGAATGTTAAAAAGACAATTTTTCCCTCCTTTTCTCCCATGAAGGAACCATTGTCCACCCTCTACTGACCTTGATCACCCACTGCCATATCAGGCAACCACCATCGTCATTTCACCTGTCCCACACCCTCATTAACGGAAGCCATCCACCACAAAATTTGCAGTCACAACACCCCCATAATCAATGTCAAGTTGTCAACCACCATCTTGCCATCCACCAAATATCGTTGCCACTTCACTAACCTCTCACTCACATCCTCCACATACTCCCAGGCTGCCGCCTTTGAACGAATTCGAAGGGCACCACAACAGAACAAACCGATTAAATAAAGTAAGGCTAGAAAAGATAATCACTAGCTGATATCGGAACCCTAGAATCAGAATTTAAATTTGAATTTGATTTAGGATCTTTTGTTATGAGGTTGGAGAGAGAGGGTGAAGGAGGTTGCAAACCATAGAGCAGTAAGTGGGATCTACTGAGAGGAGGAGGAAGAAGAGAGAAATTTGAAGGACGAAAAAGAAGCAGGAAGAAGATCGCCGTCAAAGGGAGAGAAAGTGAGATTGTGATGGTGGCGGCAGCACTGGGGGTGAAGGGGGGGCTGGTGGTCGGGATTATCGGAGGGTGGGCACTGGGAAGTGTGAGGAGAGAGAAATAGGGGGAGTAAAGATGGGAGAGGGTAGTAAAATGATATTAGGAGGGGTACTATGGTCTTTTTCTGATAATAAACTTCCCAAAAATGGAAATAGTGCAACTATCATGACATTACAGGAAAAGGAATTTGGTGCAACTATTTTAGAACAGAAGAAGTATCTCATTTTTCTTTTGCTTTTGAATTGGCCCTTCTCTAATTTTTTTATATGCACCTTTAAAATTTAAATGCAACCTCTTTCCTTTACCATATTTTCAAGTTGACAGCTCCGGAACTTGCAGAACATTTGTTTATGATATCTTGATTATGTTTACCATTTTTCTTACCGCTTAAGTACATCAAGGAAACTTCTTATAAAATTTAGCTTTCAACAATTTCTTGGGGATAAGAAAAGAAAAATGAACTTCAAGTGTGCACTAAGGTGGAGAAAACTGGCTGAATCAGTTTGCCTATTAAAATTAACTTGTCAGGGAAAACATGAACCGCCTGTAAACATCATTAGAGGGAAAGTCCGATAGAAAACCTCGAAACAGGAAGTTGAAGACTAGAAGTAGAAGTGATGAACATATCTTCAACTTAATCCGTTGAAAGTGATCTAAGACTGCATCGCGAAGAGAAGTTTCTTCAAACTAAATACCATTCTTATTAGGAATTAAGGATTCACTTTCGTCGTTGGAAATTTCCCTCTTGACCTCACAGCTAAGCATATCTGAACTGAAGTAAAGTGCAAGTAACACTTTGCACAAAACGCTTGTATGATAATACTGTTGGATATATACCATCCCCTAGTTGTGGTGCTGGCGATGGTGATAGTAGGATGCTCTTGAGGTTATATAAACCCTCAAATTATACATTTTAGTTTGTGAAGAGCATTTAAAGAATATTTAAGTCGGCTATAATAGATTAAGAAGCCGAATATAGGATGAAAACCCTCCAAGCTAAGTAAAACACATATAGCTGAACTATAAACCCTTAACCTTGAAAAGCAGTCTATTCCCACTCAGCATATTGGACTAAATTGTCAATTGAGTGCAAACATCTTAGAGAAGTTGGAAATTGTTTTGCCTTTTCCTCTTTACGCTTGTACGCTAGTAGAATCCACATTTTGGGATCTTTCTCTCTGACTTACTTTCTCCTCTGGAGGCTACCACCAGACACCCTTATTTTGTGATTCTAATTATAGGATTTTAATCTCTTCTTATAAGATGTCTACCTTATAAAAAATAATTTATTATTTTTGGGAGAATATGAGTTGGGACCCTGAAATGTGGAGAGACAGTAGAGAGATCTTTGAAGAAAGAGTTATATTGGGAGAGAGTTCATCACTTCATCTCCAAAGTTTTTCCTGCAAGTTTCTAACTGGATGATATGTTGCTGTTAGTAGGATTAGTTGCCTATAATTAAGATAAAAAGTTAGCCATAACCAGTTTAAGAGTTGGTTGTATCAGTTGAAATTGTTATGGTTAAAGAAATGATGATCCTGCTAATTAAAATTTAAAAGAGGTTGTCATAGCCAGTTTAAAGAGGTAGCCATAATCTGGATGACAAATAGTTATAAAAACCTTTATGTTGAGACTTAAGACTTCATGAATCGTTGATGCTGTGAATACTCGTGGAATCATCAAGAAAACCATGTCTATCTCTATTCTCTAGTCAGCCTAGTTTTCTGTTCTGTCTCCCTCTTTTTTATTGTATGGATATTTTATTTTTAAAAAAGTTTTTCTATATGGCTTTTAAGGTCCCAAAAGGCACTACTTTCCCACGCTGATACTCAACTTTAAACATATGGTTGTGATGGACTTATTAATGGGGTAGATCCTTAAAACGCTATTCATCGTCTTGGTTGTGCAACTTTTCTTGCTCAGACGCAGCACTGCATAAAAGTGGTCTTTCTAACATGCTTTTGTGGCTGAGGATAGATTTGAGATACACGCCTAAGCCTAACATCTGCTTTTGGCTTGTAACCTGTTTGCTTCTTCCATCTGCAGGATGGGCTTTTGCAGATTCTGTTCTGCATAGGTTAGCACCTCTCTGGGTAGGAGCCAGAGGATTGGAATTTACATGGGATTACATTCTGCAAGGTCTTGAAGCAAATGCAAATCTGGTATTATTTCTTTTTTCTTTAGATTCTAAATATATACATGCAACTCTCTAGGTTAATAACTAGCTTCTTGTTCTACTGAATGTTGCAATAGAAGTCATTCAATGAGTTTCAAGTGCCATGTCATGTAATGTAATGAACTGGATATTTGGACAGTAAAATAAAAGTCACTTGCCCCCAACAGCCGTAGCTAAAGTCTTAACCCATTGCTGAGTACCCAGATTCTTCAAGCCCTCCCTCCTTGAATTGAACTACGATTCAGATCAAGTCTTACCGAAATCGGATTTCCTTTTTGTGCCATATATGATATGCTTGCTTAGACTTTACTTATCCAAATCATGGCGGGCCTTGACCCGACGGGGAATTTTGTGGGAAAGGGAGCTCGAGCTTTCCATAATTGTCGTACCGCCACGGGGAAGATGAAGATGATTTTGATTGATAGAAATGGAAATCACATAAAAAAAAAGTAAAGTTAGTTATTAAGTTTTTGAGTGACTTGACACACGCCCAAGCTAACCACTAAAATGAACTCTTAAATATATTCTTACCCCTTCCTATCACTGATCTCTTCTATTTATAGAGCTAACTTACTTACTCCCCAAGCTAACCTAATTATATTGTATTCCCTATAAAAACCCTCCCCTAAACCCAATGCATAACATTATTCTAATTAACTAGATGAAAAATGCATAACATGTTATTCGTCTTGGAGAATCTACTGACTGGATAGTGGATTAGTTGAGATGGTTAGAAGGTAGAATTCTACGGTGTCAACAAGACTACCCCTCCAATTGGCACATGGTTGTATTATCACTAACCCAAAATGGCTCTATGGTTGAAGACTTGAAGGCAAAAGATATAACCTTATGGAGGCATCACTCATGCAATGAGCCTTCATTATGTATCTCGAACTCTTCAATGATTCATGATTCTTTTATCACAGGTTCTATGTATATCTCTGGCTGCATTGGGGTCTTTGATGTGGCTCAGGAAAAACAAGCCGAAGACGTTGATTCCTATAATATACTTGTGTGCTGGGATAGTGGCCACCATGCCATCTATCACAAGGTTTGTTTGATACTCTTTCTAGAAAGTGCGTTGTATGACATTGGTTTTGCTGCAGCACCTTCTACTATATACAGAATTCCCTAGAATTATTGGACAAAGAATAATGCCACTAGTTATCCATTAATATGCCCCTCGAGATCCATTATCTCTTCTTATTTTTCAATAAAAACGCCATCAAATATCGATGGAAATACTTGCATAAAATATTTGGAGATTAATAGAAAAAACAGTTGTACGTTCCACCTTTGCAACGTAAGAATTGTTATGGAAAAGATGTAGTGAAAAACAATTTATAAACGATAATCACCAAATCATCAACCAGCAGGAAGCAACTTAAACTTTTGTTCCCTATAAATGTGCACATATGTGTAATTGACTGTTGCTGAAACACCATCAAAGTGCTATTGCTTACATTGATATCATATTCACGGCATATAAATTTCCTAGAAGCACAAGGGACTGGAATACTTCTGATACATGCAGATAGGAAGGAGGTCAAATATTCTAACTGCCCATCTTTAGCTGTATCAACAAGCTTGCTCGCCTGGATGCAAACTCTTGTTAGATGATTTCTGGATAAAAGTGAGAATATGGTTCGGGGGGTGGGGGGGGTGGGGGGGGAGGTTTACATAGAATGTGCGAATTAGATAACTGTTCTTTTAACAGGTGCATCATTCTATTAGTTGTTATCTCTCCTGCTCCTTGCTTTTGGTGTAAAAATGAGTTTCTTAATGATAGTCGGAAGTATTGGTCAATGTGTGATAATGCACAAAAAATATCAGACAAGTACCCCAGCTGATCTATATTGAATCATATCCTTGTGATTGCTAATGCTTTGCTGATGTAGTGTCATCTATTTAACTTTCTTTCTCTAATTCTGCTAATTCTTCCTCTTGTTTCTGCTGCATTCTGAGTTTCAGCTATATGCGGCGAGGTATGGGATGGAAATTTCCAGAAGTTGTGGGCTTTCAGCTGTTCACTTCTCTGGTGATCGCTTTTATTAGCTGGCAACTCTTTGCAGCATGTCAAAGACCATCATTTTGAATAACACGCGGATGCTACTTGTTCTACCCAGTTGGTGATACTAAGATTCAGCAATGGCATGGATTTTTTTTTTTTTTAAAATATTGGAAAATATGCCATTTTGACATGTATCATACATTTTCATATTTGTAGTTTCAGTATCTGTCCTTAAATTTTTGGTGGCATTTACTTCGTAGCAATTAGGTAGTTCTGGCTGCTTCATGCTCCTTTAAACATGAAGATCAATACGCATGCTATGAAAGCATTTGGTATATGAAAGATTTTGTAACTGAAGTATACTCAATGAGTCAACGTAGTTGGAAGTCCCTAATCGTGTGCTCTTAACTTATTTTTGTTGCACTCGAAAGAATTTCGATAATTAAATTTATGATGTTTTTTGTTTTACATGCACCTTTTCTTGGAGGATGGATCATATTACTCGGACCCGTTTCAAGATCTTTCGGGATCTAAGAATTTAACGGAAGTTTGGAACTAATATGAACTTAGTCAAATATATCTGAACTCATTGAAACTTATCAGACTTAATAAGAACTTGATGAAATTATTATGAAATGCTAGTTCTCAATGAATGAGAGAGAGAAGGGCACACTTATAATAGAACTTTGAAGTGAACTAATAAGGCAATCCGTCTTCAACATATTCATCAAATTAAGAGCATCTGCAAAGATCTGGGAAGACTTTTAGGAATATTTCCATCTAAACAATTAGCTCGAACTTATTAGATGAAAGAATCAAATTTCCAAAAGGAAACAATAAAAGTACTTAAACATAAAATATAATGTGGGAGTTGAGGTTTATCATTGAACCTACAAATTGAACACCAATACCCAATTCATGAAGTAGGGAGACAAAAAGAAATTTTATAGTTACATTCGAAGTTCAAATTTGCATAGAAGTTACTCCGCTTCCTCTACAGTTGCCTCAATCCTTAGAAGAACAAAACCAACAGCAACACCAACGAGCACAAGTCCATTCATAATAGCAGCAATCCTGAATATCTCAGCAGCAGCATTGCAAGTAGAAGACAAAGCACCTCCACCACCTGATCTTCCTTTCTTGCTAGAAGTACTCCTCAATGAGCTCACGACGTTGGCGAAACACTGCTCGGTGCACACTGGATTACCAAGGCCGAGCACGGTGTTGTTAGCCTTCAGACCGCCATAGGAGTTAAGGCCACTCATGTAAACAACCTTGTTCATCTTTCTCTGTGCCCTGCTCCCTGAGATTGTAACAGCAGCAGGAACAGCTGCTGAGGACAAGGTTGTTGATGCTGCTGCTGTTGCCATTTTCAACTAGCCCCTTAAGCTGAAAACAAGAATAAAACTAATGTTTTAATTTACTTTTACAAGAATTATAATCAAAAGAAGCGATCGATACAATAATAATTCAGGCTGAAATGTGAAGTAATTGCATAAGACTTTGTTATTGGTTTAATTGTAGTAACAAAAACAAAAGGATATAATTTAGTAATAAAATATGAACTTAGTGAGGTTGGAAATTATTGTACCTTTCTGGTTTTCAGATTAGGAGATGATGGAAAGGAAAAGGAATGAAGAAATGGTCTAAGTAGTGAAGTGTGGTGTAGGTGGATTTGGATAAGGTAAGATGAAATTTGGTTGGTTTGTAATCAGATGAGCTAAAGAGGTGGAGGGAGAGTTGATGCTGCCGTTTTTGTGCACCTAAGGTAAGTTGGTGGGGTACACACTTGAATGTTTGGTTCGTGGGATGCCATGGGATTTTAGAGCTCTAGCTAGGTAAAGATACAATTACTTATGCACATTTAGGGGGCGTTTGGTTGTTTGTTTGTCTCAAGAAAGGGTAAGGGAAAGAGCCTTAATGAAACCCTTTTATGTTGTTTGTTTCACCATTTTAATGAAATCCTTTACCCTTTTTTCCTATTAGCTTACCCCCAAAGTCCTCTAGTTTGATTCCTCCCCAAGGGTTTTGAAAACCCTTACCCCAGTGATTACCAGTCTCTCTCTCTCCTCTTGTGGGTGCCCCCTTCAACATCACGTGCCCGCGACGTGCCTGAACCTACGGTTGTTGACCTGACCAACGCCGACATCGGACCACCGCGCCGACTTGGGACCACCGCGCCGACTCCCACGACTCCAGATTCCGGCGAGATATCTAAGTACCACTCGTTTTTGCTCTGTTTTTGCTTTCTTCTCCGGCGAGATATGGTTTTGCTCTGCTTTTGCTTTCTTCTCCGACGAGATGTAATTTTGCTGCACTTCTACTTTTAAAAAAAAAAATTTTGCAATGAAGGATTTGAGCACTGTAATTTTGCTGCACTTCTACTTTCTTTAAAAAAAAAAATTGCAATGAACGGAGCACTGTTATTCGTGATTTACTTTTGTTGCACTGTTTTTATGGTGAGCACTTAACTGAATTGTTCTTCATATATGGAAGGATTCCTTTTCGTTTAGCAAAGTTCAGATCCACTTCCTCTACTTTTTGGCTTGAGTTCTTCATAACTTTTCATAAAAATAATGAGAATATGATATTGTTAAGTCAATTCATGGTGAAACAAATATGAATGGTCATCTGAGAAGGAAATGGTTCGTATCTAAGAAGGAAATGCCCATTATTTATAGGTCAAAACAACTATAATCTACTCAAGTTACTCAAGGAAATGGTATTTTGAACTTCAGGTTGTAAAACAGGTTCAATGAGTACAATCATAGGTCAAAACAACTATAATCTAATAAACTAGTTGATTCCCTTTCTTTAAAAACCAAACAGTCACAAAGGAAAACAGGGAGTATACCATTCCCTTTTAGGGTTGGAACCAAACAGACAGGGGAATCCAGGGTCATTCCTTTCCTTTCTCCTGTAACCCTTTCTGGTTTCCTTTCCCTTACCCCTGCGCGAACCAAACGCCTCCTTAGTTCAAAAAAAATGTAAAAGATGCTTCTCATTTTCAAAACATATTACCAAGCTAAGTTTGGTCTAGTGGTAAAGAAAGAACCTTCCAATCGTAAGGTTGGGGGTTCGATTCCCACTAGGGGCACTTTGGGAAAGGGTTTCCCCTTACCATCCCCCCCATTTTCAAAGTGTCTACCCGCAAACCCAAGTCGGGTTAACCTGCGAGAGGTTCCGGTCTGGCAGAGTCCTTCATCTTAACATTGGTCCCCCAGTGGGGGCTCCAGAAAAAAAATTTAAAACATATTTATTTGATCATTATTTTAGAACATATGCAATACTTTTTAGAACATACTTAACTTTTTGTTTTTAGAACATGTTCAACACTTTTTAGAACATATGTAACACTCACTACAATAAAATAGGGCTATAGCAACGGCTTAAATGTGTTGGTAAAGATCCATTTAATGTTGTCATAGACCTATAACAGCAGTTTATATGGCGTTGCCAATAGGTGGCGCTGCTATAACTCTATGGCAACAATTATGATGCCTTAGGCAACAACTTTATAAAATTGTTGCCATAGTTATCAATAGCAACGCTTTTCTTAGGCAACGATTTTTAACTTTTGCCAACAGTTTTATTATATCTAAGGCGACAATTATTAAGTTTTAGTAACAATTATTTAGGATTTAAAACAACATTTTTAATGTTTAAGCTAACACTTTTATTATCTATAGCAGCATTATCAACAGTCTATGACAACGTTTATTGCTCTAATATTGTAACACTTTTGTAGTCTATAACAACATTTCTTAATACAACTATTGCTACAGTTTTACACGAGTCTATAGCAACGTTTCTTGCTATACTATTGCAACATTTTTATGTGAGTCTATAACAACGTTTATTGATACAACTATTGCAGCACTTTTATGTGAACTTATAACAACAATTTCATACGTGTTTATTTAGTAGCTCATTAAAATGCAAATATTACACCAAAATATCCAACTACTACAAAAGGAAAACATTTATTTCAAATTAAATTTTACAAACTGTTAAAATAAAAAATCCATATTGCGGCACTTTTATGTGAACCTATAACAACAATTTCATACGTGTTTATTTAGTAGCTCATTAAAATGCAAATATTGCACCAAAATATCCAACTACTACAAAAGGAAAACATTTATTTCAAAATTAAATTTTACTTACTGTTAAAATAAAAAATCCATAACAATCATTCCAATAACAAAAACCATTGTTATAATATGAATACATCAATTTAGAAAACTAATGAATCTCCAAAAAAAACTAATAGTTCAAGCAATCTAGAACCTAGCTAGTATTTAATTTATTTGTCTAAAATCCGTCCAAAAGAACTTCAATATATGCGCTTCCTGCCATCCTTTTATCTAACAATCTCCTTCTATCGATCTACTTATATCATCCTGTAAACAGAAAAATAATAAGTCAATATAATATGAAAATTAATGCATGTAATTAAAATGAAATAATATGATCAATCCTGCTGCCCAAAAAGAAAAAAAAAACAAATGATAATTCGAAATGGATACTAAGCTTCTAAGCTAAAACCAATTAAAATACATGCTACCAATTATCATTGAAAAAAAGCCTCCAGAGTCAAGCTAATGAAAAGGGCAAATATATTTCCTGGGAGAAAGAAATGCAGATACATGGCAGAAAAAGTTGACTATGTATACACATACTTTTGAAATGGCTAAAGCCAAGAGAAATTAAGAATAAACTGCATCTATACCTTCGAAAGCTTATGTGACACTAAGTTGAAATTCGTAAATACTATGCAAATCCACATGTGATGTGTGTCCACTATCTATTTGCAATCCTATCCTTCTTAGGAACTCCCCTCAATTGTATACACATACTTTTACACCATTTCATTATGGGAACTATGCTGCAATCCTAAACCAACTCGAATAATAGTTGGGATTACGAAAGACCTCCTATAGTTCTCAGAAACCTATTCGTTATCTCCTGCATAGATCTCAACAGCACCAACAAAACAAGAAAGAAACCAATTCCAATTGCAACCAACAAGAGCAGCATCAGTCAGTATAGACCAGAGCACTCTAGCAGCAGAACACCATAACAGTAGTATAGCAACATAGCAGAACCAGAGCAGCAACATAGCAGTATAAACCATAGCAGCAACATAGCAGTATAAACCATAGCAGCAATATATCAGTTTAGACTAGAGCAGCAATATATCAGTATAGACTAGAGCAGTAAAGTAGACCAGTTCAGCATCATAGCAGTATAGCAGCATAGAAACAAGAAACAGAATGAGAAAGAAACCCACAACAGTATAGCAGCAGTATAGATCAGAGCAGCGAATTAAAACTCAACATCATCACCAAACAACCTTGAAATAAAATTATAGGAGAAATTAAGAGACTTAAATAACAAGTGCAAATCTTAGAGGAAGAAAAGGGTGAAAAACAAACCTGCACATTGTCATGTCTTTTTGCGTTAATTCATTGCATTATCCAGCATTTGTAGCAGTAGAAAAAATAACTTTTGCAATCATTTCTGATGTCAAGGTAGGATCCCTTTGTCTTAGTTGTGCTAGTGCAGAAGCAATAACATCAAGAGTCATATTTTCATTACGAGCATAAACCTCCTTTGTTGTTGCTTCCATTTCAGCAACTTTAGCAGCATGAGCTTCCCTCTCCTTGGCTAATTGTTCTCTTTCAGCATTTAAATCCTTTTGCACTTCTGCTGTTACAACACTTCTAATACATTATGAAAAAAAGTAAAAAGTTAGTCCATACAATCTTCTTTTGTGTGTCATCAAAAGGTCGGTCGTAAGATTTTCCTTCCTTCCGAGTGCGAGTTTTCTCAAACATCTTTCTTTTAGATGGTGCTACACCATCTTTTCGTAGCTAGAAATAGGACAAAAAAATAAGATAAGTTATCAAGTTACCATTACAAAAAAAAAATTTAAGCTATATAAATGGTGAGCTCTTTGTACCATCTGATCATAAGTCATAGCAAAAGAGACAGGACCATTTGGGTGCATGTTGTCTTGTTCTAAGCGATTTTCAGAGTTCTCCAAACTTGTTTTCTAACAAAAAAGAAAAGTGAAAAGTTATTGGTAAGCATGAAAATAATGTAACATGTAAATAAATTATGTTTTTTACTTACCTTTGCTGGAATACTCTCCCAGTATTTTAGAAGTGTTTTGAAATGCGCTTCAGGCACTCTCTCGGGAGCGTTCCTAATTCTCTCTTCATAGGTGTTATACGGATAGTAATGATCTTTTTTAAGCCGACATCAAGTGTCTCCATCACCTAATCTTTAGATTCATGTGGAAGGATATACTTGCTCTAATAGAATGGTGGATTCATGTTAGTAGAAGATATTTAAAAAAGTAGAATAGAAAAAAAGTAATGTTGCCACATATGATTATGTCTTCTAGCTAAAACTTACATTCACATATTCTCATATCTTGTCCTTATCTGGAACTTTCTGTCAATTTGTGAAAGTCAAAGGAGCCCAATTATAATCATGAGCAATGGTTCCTAAGAACCTAGTAAGCTCTTTCCTAGCCTTATCAGGTCCAATTGGTTGTCCTTTGTCATTACAGTATATAGCAACACGATCTTCCCATTTACGAGCATGGACGTCAAACAAATTTGTTGGCCCACGACCCTTTTTTTGAGGACCTGCTGCCATCCAAAAATTTTAAAAGAAGAAATGTGTTTGAGAAAGAAGATGTATACATAATGAAATTTTAGCATGGACATTAAAAACTTGAAGCAAATGAGGAGTAAAACATGTGCTCAATAAGCTCTTGCTTTTTTAAGCTACTGTTTTGTGGTGCCGGTATGGTTCGAATTTAATGATTCTGAATATCATCTTTTGATATACTTGTCACCTACAACATCTAAATATGTTTAGTATGTTGCTTCTGGTTTTGTTTAGTGTTCAATTCATGGTGAATCTTGATGTTTTCATCTATTTTCATGCCTTTGGTAATATGTATCTTGTCACCTACAACATCTAAATATGTTTAATGAGTAAACATCTAAATAAATATCCACGAAATGCAGGTTCTAATTTATTATAAACAAAAAAGTACCTTAGTATTGGCTCTATTCAGCTATTAGTGACAGACCCAATCATCATAATCACATATATCAATCATATATTAGCACAAAAATCCAACTAAAATTTTGGTATCTTATACTTCCTCCGTTCCATAATAAGTGAAACACTTACTATTTTAGTACGTTTCAAAATAAGTGAAACATACCTTAAGTGGAAAAAAAAAGTGACAAAATGACAAGAGTACCCATCACAAACTTGTATGGTTTACTTTTCTCTCTCCTCCTTTTGATAATGAAAAGGGTATTTTATGACTTTTTGCCTTTTGAAAGTGATGTTTATTAAATCTTGTGCCCAATCCATATGTTTCACTTATTATGGAACGAAGGAAGTATTCACCATACACTAAGTAGTCAATGTCCAAATTTTCTATATTATCTCAATCTCCATTAAATTTAACTTGCAAACTATAAAGGATAGTCATCAGAGGATATATTTTGTTCTTATATATTTTCAATCAAGTACGATTAGGCGATTAGTTTACGTATATGAATTTTCACCAGTATAACAAAACACAAGTGTTATATACAGCAAAAAAAAGCTATATACAGCACATAAAAGTTCAAAGAACATAACCACGATTATAACTAATTTTTTTTTCCTTTTTTTCCCGCTTGTTGCAACTAAGAGCAACTACAAGATGAAGGTTGGTAAATTAATGCTCGCAGAAGCCAATGGAGTTTTCTTGAACATTGGGCTTTGTTGCAGTTCTTTTAATGGGTTCATTTACTTAGATTTTATAAGTATATGGCTGATTCTTGTACCCGACTGATTCCATTTTGTTTTCTTTCTTTGTTTTTTGGGTTTTATGCTATCCCCTTTCTTATTTTTACAGCCAATACATATAAGAACTGATAGATTACAAGTTAAACATCATCAAAGCTAGTCACAGTACCCAATTCTACTATCATAGATTAATGTTACTAATAATACCCAATTCAACAAACAAGTTGCAGTACAACAGAATCACTAAATTTCGATAGTACAACAAATTTGTAAAAATAATTATGAGATATTATGTGCAATAAAATCATAAAAAAAAGCAAAATCGTATTGAAGCAATTGCATATAACACAAAGTATCAATTTCTACTCTCCTCAAAAGAAAAAAAAAAGTATCAATTTCTTATTAAAGCAGTAATTTTTACAAATCTGTTCACCTGTCAAAATTCACTCGCCAAACTAACAATTTGCTATGAACAATATCAATTTCTTAAAATCCCACAATCACCACACGAATTATTCTCATAATTGTGCACAATTAAACAAAAATTACTAACCTTGTTCGAGTTAATCCTACACGAATTGTATTTCTGAAGATCCCAATACCAACGAGAAGAAATTTCGCTCGCTTCCGTGAATTTCGCTCGCCAATCGCCAAACTCAGTGAATTCGCTCCCCGTCGAAGAATCTACGGGTTGGAGGGAGGTCAGAGGAAACCGCTTGACTAAAAAGGAGGGTGAGAGTATTATTTCTATTAACTTTCCTAATTCCTAATGAATTAGGGAAACGTGGCTGGAGGGAAGTGAAAAAAATATTGTCAAAAAATTTTAAAACATTGCGCTCAACCAAAAACAAAAAAAAAGTCTATAACATAAAGTAGTATAATCGTTGCTAAAACTTAGGCTTCAACAATACAACCCCATAATGCGCTGCAACAGTTTTATTGTGGCAACGGTTTTCCAAACTAAAAGCCAAAATAAAAGAATAAGTAAAAAACTGCTACCATAGCATGTTTTAGCAACACTTAAAATACTGTTGCTTTAGGTGCATTGCTATAGCCTTATTTTGTTGTAGTGACTTTTTAGAACAATAACTTAAAGAACATATGCTATGATTTTTAGAACACGAATTTCCAAAGTTTAGAACATGAAATAACAAAATTTAGAACATGAAATACAAAATTTTAGAACATGAAATTCAACCTAAATAAAATCGAACTTCAGAAATTTTGATGAAGAATTCATTAAACTTGGTAAGAACCTCTATTGAATTCATGTAACTTTGTTGATTTATTTATGAAGCAGTTTGTTGAATTTTATCTTGAATTTGGTGAAGTTTATTTGAGAAGAGAAAATGGGTGTTCTTGAGTACTGAAAATGGTTATCTTGAGAAAAGAGAACAAACATGAATTTATTCTAAATAATAGTAGAATCTTTTATGAATAATTTCATTGCACTTGCGAAGAACTTGATTGAAGTTGAACTTGGAGCTCCAACTACTTGAGTAAAGAAAATAGGTATTTTTGAGGAGAGAGAATTAGTCTTCTCTAGAGGAGAGAGAAATGAAATAAATTCGTAGTTAATGAATGTGAGCTAAATAGATTGAATTTCAGAAAATTTAATGAAGAATTTAGTAAAATTTTGAAGAACTTGGTTGAATTTGAGTTTGAAACTTTAATGGAGTCTTTTTTAGAAGAAGACATAATTTAGAACATATGACTTAATTTATAGAACATATGATATGTTCTCACATAAAAAAAAAGTGTTATCACATAAAGGAGGTGTTCTCACATAATTTTACTTTTTTTTTGGCAGAGGGGAAACAAATCAAAGTTAAAATAGCTTATGAGCCCTAATCGCAAGATTTTGGGCTTTATAGACAAAACTCCTATAGGCCTTCTTAATAGCTATAAATCAAAAGACGAAGAAAAGGATATTAGCTCTCTTTGGCAATACTAGCTAAAAATAAAGTGAAACTAATAAGTGAACTGAAATTAAAGCTGAAACTGATAAGGTGCTGGAACTGATAACGTAGCTAATCAGCTTAACTGTTTGGCAAAATTAGTTGCTTAAATTGATAAATTATTTTGGCAAAATTTATTTTTATCAAAATTTTAAAAAGATTTTCTAAAATTTCAGTCACTAGATTTTAAAAAGGTAAAAATTTTAACGTATCATTTAATTCATTTTAACCATCTGAAATTTTATTTTAGGTACTTCCCAAACACTACTAATCATTTCAGCACCTAAATATGTTAGCACCTTATCATTTAAGATAACTAAAATGCTTAACCAAACATATGCATGCAGTATGGCTCAGTGGTCTGGGCAGCGTGAAATCTAGGAGTTTGGCATGCATAAGGTCGCGAGATCAAGTCCCTGCAATAGCATGTGTTATTTTTCTTATTTTTTTTCCCTTTTTTCCCCTTGTTTTTTTTATCATTGCAGCTTATGTTTTTTTCCTTGGTTTTATTTTTCCCGTTTCTTAATGCTCCATTTTTTCTTGTTATTTGTTATGGTTTTCGGGTCAAAGGTTATTGTTTTGGATTGTTAGTTGTAGGTTTAGATAAAAAGTTATTGTTTTGGGTTATGATTATGGTGGTTTGGTTGATATTATGGTTTTGGATTGATAATTATGGTTTATTGGCTAATAGTATGAGTTTTAATTTATTGATTAACATACTTTCATTAAAAGTTATTCTATAAAAATAGTTGCACATTTTTTGCAATTAGTTAACATTATATTTTTCATAATTTAGTTAAATTGCACTGGTAGGCCATAATCAAACGCGTGTGAATCATCACATCTCACGTTAGTCTTAACGTGAGACGGTTTAAGACTTACTCTTATCCTAATTCTTCCCTAGTTCATTTTTTCCAATAAATACTCCTCTTTCTATTCTACTATGTTCTAATATATGCTAAACACGTCTAATTTTACTCTGTTCTAAACCTACCCAATTCAAATTATATCGAAACTCTGACAAATTGCTGACTTATTTTGGACTTAAATCAAACCATTACAGGGAAATAATTCTTGATCATTTATCTAGTTACATTGTAGATTTGCGCTAGAAAGTGAAATAGAGGTCTTCTAAAGGAAATTTTTAAAACTATGACAAATTATTGACTTATTTTGTTTGCATTCTGTCTTACTGGTCATGTCTTTAATCCCTTTAGTCACCATATTATTCGCTAACCTTGAATTGAATTAATTGAATATCAAGCTTAATAAGATAATTTTTGGAAAAATTAGACATCTTTAATCAATTTAATTCAACTTTAACTTAAAATTAGTTTTGGTGTGATTAAAAGAAATTAATTACTAACATAGTTTAATTCCATTAAAATTTCATGTTTTAAAAAGTATGATAAGAAGTGCTATTGGAGGTCGTCGATGGCCAAGATTGAAGAACCTCTAAAGTCATCACTTTAGTATCCTGGACCTTGAATCCAATATTTGGTTCCTTTACTCTGTTGAGATACTTTTATTAAAGTTAGAATGGGAACAATGATTTAGTTTATATCCGACATCGTCGTTCGGTTCTCTTACCCTTGTTTGTTTCTTTAACTCCACTAGAACCCCTTGTAGCACCACAATTCTAGAATCTTTCACACCCTAGCCTAATCAATGTTACAACCCGACAAAGACCCCTTGACTATCTAGTTGGTTTCATGGTCCCTCAAGCTAAGACGACTAAGGTTGAGTTCATTTTTAAGCCATAATGGTGGTGGTCGTCCCAGTGTGAGGGTCGAGCAAATGGTGAGCAAGTTTGATAAATTGAGCCGTTGAGCAGTTGCTAACTATATAACTCGGTAGCTGCTGTAATTTCACCCCCAATTTGTTACCCCTTACCCCCATTCTCGATCACGATTGTTCTTACCTATGGTAATACTTGGAACTGAGTTGTGAACTAAATTGAGAATGATATTCATGCACGTTTTGGGTCGTGTCTTTCGTTTGCGTCTTTGTGTTTGCTTGAGGACAAACAACCCTCAAGCTGGGAGTTGATGAATGAGCTTTTGAGCTCATTTAATGTAGGTTTTAGGTGCCGTTTTAGGCGTAGATCGAATCTTGTTTGCTAGTTTTTAGCTCATTTTCAGTTATTATATGAAATATGTAACACCCCATAATTACAAAGCGGAAAAGAAAGAAATAATAATAGTATTAATAGGATGATGGCGGAAACATCGTCTTCTGGGAATGCTACTACTAATACAAAGGTATTTAAATAATTATGTGAAGAGACCAACTTAAATAAATAATATAAATAAATAACTAATTCAGAGTATTCCAAATGAGAAAAGAAAATCTAACTAGAAGTCTAGGCCTAAACAACTATCATTTCAATGCTCACAACTCAACCCGAACCCAAAACCAAAGAAGATTCCCATCAACATAACCTGCAAAATATATAACAACAATCCACAATCAGTGGGGAGTAACTAACAGTTCTCCCAGAACAAAAGAAATCAAAGCATGATTCAGACATAGATTAATAAGAAAGGAAAGCATACAATCATGATAACAATAACATGCATCCAAAACCATAAAGCTCACAAGTGATACAAGTGATAGTCAACATCAAGTGTACAAGATATAGTGAGTAAATCAACTCTAGAATACTTAAATAATAATAAAACAAAAGTAAAACAAGTTATTGAGTCGAAACCGAACGCAGGTGAATCGCGATTACTTCCTAAGGTTTGTCGGATCGCAATCTCCCGGGTCGATCTATGGGCTTACGTTCCCCCTTTGCCTTGTGTCTAAGAATGGCCAAACTCCGTCGGGGGTAGAACACACGCAGAACTCCACGACCTCTCGGACGACAACAATTAACCCGGGTGTACCTAGTTCGCAAACCGGGTGGTTGGCATGTTCTTCACTTAGGGGACTACATCTATCCCACCGGATGTTCTTATCTCAAAATAAAATCATACATATCATCAAAGTATCATTCATCTCAAAAATATTCGTCAAAAGGGATGCCACCCGGCCTTATACCCATAATTCATCAAAAACAACTCTTCATAATTCCTCAAAAATAATAACTTACAAACTTACAACAAATGTCTCCAACAATAAACGCCTTGAACATCTCTAAGCATCAACAATGATATTAGATTATTTTTTACAGCACTAACAATTCAATCAAAAATGCATCACCAATTAACTCCAAGGCTTATTAAATAAATGAATAGTACACAATTAATCATTTTTACATAAATCAAACATAAACATAATGATACCCAATAATACTTACAGCAACCTACTAAACACCAGCATCCAAGAATATAAAAGATCACCAATAATTTCTGATTAACAAGCTCTTAAATAATTTAAAAGAATATCCTCAAATTCACAACAAAAACCCAATAATAATTATTAAACTAATAAGTACGATCAGTAAAATAACGCGAAAATTATCATACGACCCTAATGGCTCTACTGACATGGTAAAATTTTTATTTTTAATTTTTGGACTCTATAAGTATTTTTCAACGTTAATTTATAGAATACCCAACAAAGCCAATATAATAATTAAAAATACAAATAAACGCCCAAAAATTATCAAAAAATTACATAACATGAATAAACTCACGATAATACATAATATACAAATAAATGAATTTTTCGGCCTCCAGAAATAATTTTCACGATTTATATACTGACAGAAACGAAAATACAAAAACAGATAAATCAATTAAATAAACCTGTAAACAGTAGGAAAAAATTATTCAAAGGCATGAAATACATATTACACATATAAAATGATTCACGAAAAATAATTTCAGCAATTTTAACATTAGTTCAATAATTATTATGCAAATAAGCCAAAAACCAACAAAATACCAAATAAATCAAATAAATACTAAAACTCAGACGAAAATTATTTTTCTATATACAATATTCATACAGCATGCATCAAGTATATTCATGTCAAATTTCATCAATAATTTCATTCAAAAAGTATTTTAAACAATTCCTAGCGTAATAATCTAATACCGAAAAAAATACTCTAATCACTATTGTTCTAAGATAGCTACTAGTTACCTGGAACGTCGGGAGGAGAGCGAGTCTAAAGAGATACGAAAAATATGTGCAATCCAAGTCCTCCATGAACGATAATTGTAGCAACAAGTCACTAGGCGTTTTCTTCTTGAACATTGAAAACTCTTATTTCGTACTGCTCTGTTCCGACCATGATTCCCGGCTATTGAAAGATCGGATTCCAAATCGCTCTAGTCAAAGTGAATTCCAAGATGTTCTAAACTTGCTGTCCAAATTTGAGGATGATCCAACAGTTAGATCTCCGGTGATAGACATTTTCGCGAAGGTGTGATAGAAAACAAAAACCAGAAGACTCGTCTGATTGAAACGAAAACTGCAGTCGCGTATTTCTCTTTATTCAAAAACAAATTATACCACGAGCAAGATCTTTCCGAGTAGATGGATTTTGACTACTCACACGTCCAATTCGGATAAGAAACGAAGGAGATATGATGCAAACAAAATAGGTGTGCAAAAATGGACGAAAATCCAAGAAGAGAGAAGAACTCTTTCTCTTTCTCTTCCTCTCTAAGGGTTGGGCGAAAATGGGAGTTAGAATGCAGCAAAAACCTGATTAATAACCTCATTAAGCAATGGTTTAAAGGGTGATTATAAAAGTGGGTTAATGGGGAATTAAATAGGGGGTTACAAGAGATCCAAAGGTTAACTTAATGAGCACCAAAACTCTTCATCCTCCACACCATAATTGCTGATTTTCGACCAGTATGACACGCCACATGCGATGCAACATTTCATCACCCAAGTCGGTCCAACAACGTTACAAAAACGCTACGCGATAAAACTGCATCCTAAACGCCTAAACAAATAACGAGCTAATATAACCTTTAAAATAAATAACTAACAACTTAAAATAAATATATATAAATATATCAAAACATATAAATATATATACACAATTTCACAACACGTTCCAAAATAATTTAAATAATAAATTATTTATTTTTACGAAAAAAAATATCATTTTAAAATAAACTAACACCAAAAATAAAGGGTGAAAATTACGGGGTGTTACAAAATATATTGTTCTTAGTGATTTTGGATTGAAGCTTAGTGTTTATGTTATGCTTATCTTGTTAAAATGGGTATAGTTGTGAGGGTGGATTATAACTGATGGACTATGAGGGACTAGAAATAGTAAGTTATGCAGATTATGAGCACTGAAAATACTTTAAGCAAATTCAGTGTCGGTTTGTTTGTCGGTTTGTTTGATAAATCTGGGTAAATACTAACATTATGGAACCACATTTTACCATTAAATTCGTAATGTGTCCAAAATTAACTCCCACAGGTCACGGAAACTATTTGCACCTAATAAACATGCTCTTATATCGATAATAGCTTTATTTGCAGTTTCTCTCTTTCAATGCTGTACAAAAACTATTTGCGCCTAAGAAACATGCTCTTGTACGATTATTAGTGCAATAAATAAATGTACTAGTTCCCATCTATAATATTTAGTAATATTTTTCTTACTTCCTTAGTGTAAATGTAGAACTTGGTGACTTGTACAATTCTACCTAGATTTATAAAGAACGAGCTTAATGTACTTAATTTGTTGGTTACTATTATAGCTCTTAATTAAAGTATACTTGGTAGGAACAAATCAGAACATGAATGTTATATTGCTCTCCTGTTTGATCTTACATTGCTCCCCTGTTTGATTTTTGAGTTTGGTTTAGGTAGAGTTTGATAGGATGGGACTATTGATGTGATGGTTTAATATAGTGTTTTTCCCCCTGTATTTGAGCTAAAATGTGTATCAATGGTGCTCTTAGGAGCCATTTTATGCTAACTCTCTCCATCTAGTTGTGGTTTTACGTTACGTGTCGATTGCGGGTTTTAGGGAGTTATCTCCCTATTTTCCGCTATTATCCGACCATTACAATCGAAGGAGGAGTTCGAAGGCATTTATGATGAGTTCCGGGGTCCCGAGAATAATTTCCGAGGCCTTGGACAAAAGAAGAAGTGAAGCCTTGGCATCGGGGCTAAGGAAGGAAGCTTCGGGCTTCGGCCGATGGCATCGGGCTCATCAAGCCCGATCGGGCGTTAGTGGCCATTGGATCAAGTTGTTGCGGGCCCGATCGTGCTCTGTCGCCCGTTCGTTGTTACGCTGTGGAGCCCGATCGGGCGAGATGGCCCGATATCATCGGGCATGTTCGAGGATGTTCGAAGGTTGAGCCTTGCGCGCTAATCCTTGGCGAGCACCATCGCCCGACTTCATCGGGCAAGATAGCCCGACTGGCATCGGGCGCTAAGGCGAGCGTGCATACATCTGTCGAGGCTGCGCTGAACGTAGGATGGCCCGATAGCATCGGGCGGAATGGCCCGATACCATCGGGCGAGGTACTCTTTGGTGCGCAATTGCTTTGCGTTTGAGCCCGACTTGATCGGGTGACTTAACCCCGATCGGGCGACTGTTCCGCGCGCTCATTTAATGAATGTCGGGCTACTTAGTATAAATAGGAAAATCATTGTATCTTTGTTTTATCTTGTTTTTAGTCATTATTTCTCATAGTTTTCTCTCAAGAACCCTAGCTTTTTACTACTCTTCATTGTGATTCAAGATTGAACCTTTGGATTATTAACAAGTTTAATATAGTTCATTAATTTGGTAATCTTCTTCCTTGTTCTCTTCATTATTATTTGCTTTTGCTATTATTGATTAGATTAGTTTCTTAGTTATTTGCAATAGTTCAAAGTATGGATTTTTATATGAAATTTGTTATTGTTTTCTCAAGCATGAGTGAGTAGTTTTATTTCTAGGATTGTGGGGATCTATGTATGCAATGAAAGATTGATAGATTAGTATAATTACCCTTTATTTCAATTGTTTCTGTGATTGAATCGTTCATGCTAGATTTATGAATTAGGCACGATTTGTATTTCTACTATCGCAATATTGAATCTGCTTCGAGAGGAGAGATTTCGTATAGGCTTTCAATCATTAGGCATAGTGATCCGTGACCAAGCGAGAGCGGCTAGGTAATCTTTGAGGGAGGTAATGTTCGAGAGAAATTACATGTGCCCTAGATAAATTGACTTATTGGGTGATTATTATTCGTCTCTGATTTCCCGAATTGTATGCATAGTGATCCATAATCCTAGTTCTTTATTAATTGATTATTATCTTCATATTTAGTTCTATCATTTGCCTATTAGTTTAGTCACACACCAATTTTCATCAGATTTAGTTAGTATAATATTAGAATTCAGATACAATAATATAACTTTCTCCCTGTGGATTCGATCCCGACTTCCCGACTACTTGTTAGTGCACTTTAGGTTATTTTTGATAAGGTGATACGACTTTAGCTTTGTCAAATTTTGGCGCGATTCGGGGAGACGGTTTATTTTGTCGAATTATAATATTGCACTAACCTCTTCTCCGAAGAACACTGTTCTTTGGAGCATCTCACGTTTGTTTTAGTGTTTTTGATGTATGAGTAGGAAATTGAAATCGCCGGATCTTATTCTATTTGACCGGAGATTGAAAAAGGCGCTCGTAGACTCGGAGGAAGACAACTAAGCAAACCAAGTTGTCTGCGAGGACACCCTCCCAAAAGACACCTTCTCCACCATCTTCACCACAACAAAGCTTCCTGTATCACCTATTACTTGCTACAATGGGTGACGAAACTAAACCGACTTTCGGAGACTATGCACAACCATCTCCCGACAATGTGCCCTTTGGGGTACGGTTGCCTACTATTCTTCTGCGCAAACTTTGAAATTAAGTCTCATGTTCGAATATGGTTCGGGAATAACCCGTTTCTTAGGGTTACCATCGAAGACCCAAATCGGCACTGCGGCGATTTTTACAATGTTGTGCTACTCGAAGCAAGTCAGGTGTTACTCGCGATGAGATGAAACTCATCTTATTTGGTTTTTCTCTCGCGCGACAAAGCTCTATTTTGGTATAATAAATTTGCCTTCCACCATCACCACGGGCCGAGCTCTCAAAGATTTTTCTCATCAAGTGGTACCCTTACCAAAAGGCTTGAGATATGCGTCATGAGATAGTGACTTTCACCCGGGATCCTGGAGAGTCACTATATGAAGCTTGGGAAAGATTCAAAGATCTGCGGCGTCTTTGCCCCCATCATGGTTTTGACAAGTGGTATACGTGCCACATTTTCTACACTAGAGTTGATGCGGATACGAGACGGGTAATTGATGGAGCGGCGAGGTGGGTTTTTCATGGATAAAGGTCTGTAGATGAAGGGCATGAACTTACGGAGAAACTCGCTTCTCACCAAGCGTCTACTATTCGTTCATCTATGACAAAGGGAGGTAAACATGATGTTGAAGCCATTTCTTTGCGGCCCGGACAACTAGCTGCTCTTCACCAGAAAATTGATTCTTTGAAGCTAGGTAACAATTCCTCCCCTCATATGAGTGTCAATGCTATGTCTAGTGTTTCTGGGTACAATGCTTTCATCTGTGACGCTTGTGGGATAGCTGGACATAACTCTCAAGAGTGCCCCTCTCTCTCACATTCTAGTGAGCCCGTGCACGCATTACAGTCACCACACAAGCCCCAGTTTGATCCCTACTCCAATACATATAATCCTGGGATGCGAGATCATCCAAATCTCTCGTATAGGAGTAATAACGTGATGAATCCGCAACAACAACATTACCCTCAACAACAACAATATCAACCACAAGCTCCTCCTGGTTATCAGAGAACTCAGTTTCAACAGCATCATTCTACACCACCTCCCAGACCCAGCTATTGCTGAACTCAAAAGTTTAATGTTGCAGATGCAGAAAGGTATTATTTCCTTTCAAGCAGATACCAGGTCTCAATTTGAGAGCCTGCATGCTCAGAATAAGCTGCAAGGGACACATAATAAGATGTTGGAGTCACAAATAGCCCAACTGGCCAGTTCGTCTGCTAATAGGCCATCTGGGTCCTTGCCTTCACAACCAATGCAACCTAGGGACACTGCCAATGCTATCACCCTTCGCAGTGGAATGCAGTACGATACTCCGGCAATGCTAGAGGTGGAATCACCAAGTGCTAAGAAGCCACAGGAAGTGCACGAGGATCTTTGAACCTCGCGAGCAGGAAGGAGGCTGCGGATAAGACTAAGGAGGCGACTAAGGAGAAAACTGTGCCTCCGGTGATCAAGCTACCATTCCCCGAGCGGATGCTCAAGAAGAAGCTCGACCACCAGTATGGTAAGTTTTTAGAGGTAGTAAAGAATCTGCAGGTAACAGTTCCTTTTACTGAATTATTAAATCAAGTGCCTGCTTATTCTAAATTTTTGAAAGAACTGTTGAGGAGGAAGCGGACTCTCAATGAGGTGGAGACTGTGGCTTTTACTGCGGAATGCAGTGCTCTTTTACAAAACCAGTCTCCACCCAAATTGAAAGATCCAGGGAGTTTTTCCATCCCCTGTCACATTGGCACCATATTTATTGACAAAGCTTTATGTGATTTAGGTGCCAGTGTGAGTGTCATGCCTCTTTCTATATGTAAGCAACTGAACATGGGTGAATTAAAATGTACTACCATTACTCGCAAATGGTCGACCGTTACGTGAAATACCCCCTAGGTATATTAGAGGATGTTCTTGTTAGAGTAGGTAAATTCTTTATCCCTGTGGACTTTGTTATCTTAGACATGGCCGAAGACACTCCAAACACCCATTATCCTTGGGAGACCTTTCCTCCATACTTTTGGGGCGGTGATAGATGTTAAGAATGGGAAACCGACACGCGCGTGGGGGATGATAAGGTCATGTTTAGCCAAAACAATGTGCCTAAAAGCCCAATGCTAGAGGAATCATGTTATAGAGTTGATATTATAGATGAACCGATCCATGATTACATGCCTTACCCCCTCTCCCATGCTATTTCACATGATGTGCTTGTCGAGTCTATTGCAGGTGATGAGCATTTTCTAACGGTCTTACAGACTCCCAACAAGACCATTGGCTATAGCACTGATGACTTGACAGGAATAAGCCCTGACCATAATGAACACCGCATTCATCGACATGAGGGCCACCACACCAGCTTTACAGTCCGACGCGGGTTGCAAACGGTGGTCCAACATGTGGCTACTAAACTTCTCGATCCAGGCTGATGGGCGGCTGATGCCCATGTCCCTTTCCTTTCCCTTGTTGCAATGAGGCCATTGCCAAGTTCAGCTTGGGGGAGGATTTCTGTAAGTATTAGTAGTGTTTTTCTTTTTGTTTTTTATGTTTTCTGTTTTCCTTTTTGTTTTACTGCTTTTTAGGATAGTTAAGGTAGTTTAATGTGTTTTTCTTTTTGTTTTTTATGTTTTCTGTTTTCCTTTTTGTTTTACTGCTTTTTAGGATAGTTAAGGTAGTTTAATCGCTTTAAAAAAATTGAAAAATCACAAAAATACGAGTTGAATTCGAATAGTTTGATTGCTTCCCTGTGCCCCGAACTTTGCTTTGAAAAAAATGATTTAACTCATTATACTGGATAGTTGGGCATTTGTGATTGGGACGTTGTGATGTGATCTTTGACTGCCTTGATCTTGAGTGAATTTTGATGATAAAGTGCCTATTTTAACTGCATGCTTGAATTGGTTAGATTGTGAGGATTCATTCTAGCCCTCGGATTTATCTCTATATCCGATATATTCTTGTGTGTTAGTTCCTCGTAGCATTCTTATCTTGGTTTTGGCATTGTACTCGTTGAGTTCTGGTAACTTTAGGCATGTCTTTGTGATAGAGGCGTTCATTTGTCTAATTTTAAGCCTCGAGTTGTTTAATGAATTTTTTCCCCTTAGCCCTGCTGAGCCTAATGACTTATTTTTGGATCTATATTAAACCACATTACACACCTTGAGCCTTTACATTGACTATTGTCCCAAGCCTAGCTTGGGGGAGCATTTGTTAAGTTTATATCATATTGTGTGGTTGATTCCGTAGGGCGGTTGGAAAATAATAATATGGTTGTACAAAGAAAGAAAAAGAAAAATAAAGTGAAAGAAAGAAAGAAAAAAAAAAAAAAATTTGATAGTGAAAAATCTGAAAAATTTCTATGATCTCCACTCGTTAACTTTCAAAAGTGTTGGAAATTATGTTGAAAATGACAGTTATTGGTTGGTTCGTGAAACTTCAAAAGTTGGTTATTATCTTGGTTATGTTGCTGTTGCCATGGGAGTTGTTTTGACCACACTTAGTCCTACTAGTGTTTTTTGCTCCCCTTTCTTGGCTTTTCCACCACATTTCCTAAATAATTTCCGTACCTTTACCCAAGCCCCATTACAACCCTGATAAAGACCTTTTGAGCACATGTTTGATTGTATATTGGAATAATACTGAGTCAATATGCCAAAGTTGAAGATTAAGTTTGTTATTTGAGTCGACCTGATTAGGATGAGCGATATTATACCTTTTTAAACACATGAGAGTGTGAGTGGGAAGGGCTATTATGGTTGGGTTGGTGAGCGATCGGGCACATATTTTGCCTGCCACAAAATTGAGAGGAGTGACACCTCGATGAGCACCTTTTCAAGATTTGCATGATATGTAGGGCGGCTACGTTTGATGGTTTACTTAAGTGATTGGTAGTCAGGTGATCTGAGCAACTGAACTTGAATTTTGCTTGCTTGAATGATTTTGAGTTGGGAATAATTGAGTTTAAACTTTTCCATCTGAGGGGTGAAGCAATCCGATTCTTATTCCTGTTGTGCTTTGCTTGAGGACAAGCAAAGGTTTAGCTTGGGGGAGTTTGATGTGATGGTTTAATATAGTGTTTTTCCCCCTGTATTTGAGCTAAAATGTGTATCAATGGTGCTCTTAGGAGCCATTTTATGCTAACTCTCTCCATCTAGTTGTGGTTTTCTGTTCTGTGTCTGATTGCAGGTTTTAGGGAGTTATCTCCCTATTTTCCGCTATTATCCAGACCATTACAATCGAAGGAGGAGTTCGAAGGCATTTATGATGAGTTCGGGGTCCCGAGAATAATTTCCGAGGCCTTGGACAAAAGAAGAAGTGAAGTCTTGGCATCGAAGCTAAGGAAGGAAGCTTCGGGCTTCGGCCCCGATGGCATCGGGCTCATCAAGCCCGATCGGGCGTTAGTGGCCATTGGATCAAGTTGTTGCGGGCCCGATCGTGCTCTGTCGCCCGTTCGTTGTTACGCTGTGGAGCCCGATCGGGCGAGATGGCCCGATATCATCGGGCATGTTCGAGGATGTTCGAAGGTTGAGCCTTGCGCGCTAATCCTTGGCGAGCACCATCGCCCGACTTCATCGGGCAAGATAGCCCGACAGCATCGGGCGCTAGGCGAGAGCGTGCATACATCCGCCGAGGCTGCGCCGAACGTAGGATGGCCCGATGAGCATCGGGCGGAATGGGCCCGATACCATCGGGCGAGGTACTCTTTGGTGCGCAATGCTTGCGTTTGAGCGAGCCCGACTTGATCGGGCTGACTTGGCCCGATCGGGCGACTGTTCCGCGCGCTCATTTAATGAATGTCGGGCTACTTAGTATAAATAGGAAAATCATTGTATCTTTGTTTTATCTTGTTTTTAGTCATTATTTCTCATAGTTTTCTCTCAAGAACCCTAGCTTTTTACTACTCTTCATTGTGATTCAAGATTGAACCTTTGGATTATTAGCAAGTTTAATATAGTTCATTAATTTGGTAATCTTCTTCCTTGTTCTCTTCATTATTATTTGCTTTTGCTATTATTGATTAGATTAGTTTCTTAGTTATTTGCAATAGTTCAAAGTATGGATTTTTATATGAAATTTGTTATTGTTTTCTCAAGCATGAGTGAGTAGTTTTATTTCTAGGATTGTGGGGATCTATGTATGCAATGAAAGATTGATAGATTAGTATAATTACCCTTTATTTCAATTGTTTCCTGTGATTGAATCGTTCATGCTAGATTTATGAATTAGGCCTGATTTGTATTTCTACTATCGCAATATTGAATCTGCTTCGAGAGGAGAGATTTCGTATAGGCTTTCAATCATTAGGCATAGTGATCCGTGACCATGCGAGAGCGGCTAGGTAATCTTTGAGGGAGGTAATGTTCGAGAGAAATTACATGTGCCCTAGATAAATTGACTTATTGGGTGATTATTATTCGTCTCTGATTTCCCGAATTGTATGCATAGTGATCCATAATCCTAGTTCTTTATTAATTGATTATTATCTTCATATTTAGTTCTATCATTTGCCTATTAGTTTAGTCACACACCAATTTTCATAAGATTTAGTTAGTATAATATTAGAATTCAGATACAATAATATAACTTTCTCCCTGTGGATTCGATCCTGACTTCCCTGACTACTTGTTAGTGGACTTTAGGTTATTTTTGATAAGGTGATACGACTTTAGCCTGTCAACTATTGGGGCTGTGCAGGGGGGGTGTTTGTCTGCTTGTTTTGACTCATGATTGTCTCGTGACTGGAGTGTTAGTAATTATACTGCTTCTATTCAATCTATGTGCAGTAAAACAATTCCACGATATATCACATTCATCCTTCAACCAATTCCTACAATTTGTGGATATATAGTTTTTATCCCTTGATTAGTCTACTAAAGTACTAACATTGGAGATAGATTAATGAATTTGGTGGGCTGCATTGATTATGCTGCATCATGTAGATCTATAGTATTTGAATCAAGATCTGGTGATATATTATGGTTTGAGTGATGATTTCGTTTGTGGTTTAGGTTTTTACATTTTGATTGATTAATTTGAATTGGTTTAGGAAGCTTCTAGTGCTCACTTACTATCCTTTTATTTTGACGTTCAAAGCAAACTGCTTTCTCTCGTCATCTCTTACTAGGAGGGTAGTAACCCTAGAGATTTTGCAAAAGTGGGGTATGTGTGTGTCAAATTGACCGACTGTTTTAACTTCTGTTTCTCCCTGCAGATGCTATGACATCTGCTCCTATATCGATTTTCCATCCGCAAGATTATAACTGCATGTATTGCAAGCTTGAAGAAGCCTATGATAGCGAATGACGGTTAAATCTAATAGGAGGAGCCATTGAAGTATAAAGTTATAATGTCATAGTTGTGTATGTTAATATTTTTATGTATTTAATTATTTATGCTTCAATTGGGCATAATATGCTAAATAAAATGAGTTTTTATATATATTATTAAATTTGTATTGATTAATAATGAAAAAATGAAAAATTTTTTTTTTTTGGTTTTTGGGGGGGTTATCTGATCCGGTTTTCACCCAAAGCCGGATCAGTAAATAATTTACTGATCCGGTTTTGGATCGGATCAGTAAATATTTTGGATCTGCTGCGAGCCCATCCGATGCAGACCAAAACCGGATCAGTAAGCCCGGTTTTGACCGCATCGGATGGGCTTTTTTCCACTAGTGAAGGATACGTAGGAATCCTCATCTCGAGGTCCGACGCTTCAATAAAATAAAAATTAGTCATAGTCTAATTATTTGACTTTCTAGAATTTAGGAGCATAATCTCTTTATAGATCCCGACATAGACTCGAGTCTGCACTTAGCCTCGTTAAAGCTTTTTCCCACCTACATTCATTTGAGTCACAAATTTTAACTTTTTTTACTTTTCAATCCAAGATCTCTTTTTCCCCGAAGGACTCTCCGACAATTCCATGGTCTCCGGCGATTCTTGACTTTGCCTATATCAATTTCCCAAAGAAGAATCCCCAGTGCAATCCCCAGTGAAAACTTTCAATGTTCAAGACATAGCAACTACATTTCAATATCCGATCAACTACATTTCAACATCAGATCAAATACAATTTCAATCAAGGCTCATAATGCCTAATTCAAGGCAAGCTCACCCAAAGTGGGGGCTTCCTATATGTGGTGGTGCCTCCAAATCAAGTCAAACTCCTGAAGAGTTGTAATCTGCGGACCTCGTTTTCGAACCCCGATTATTTACTAAAAACGATTTTCGAAAATCATTCAATCTATTTCTAATCATCCTGCTCATTCTATCATTCTACACATCTTCTGGCCGTGCAAAATCCTGACTTTGCATTGCATTTCATACATTCTAGCCTTGGAAAACCCTGACCTTGCATTGCATTTCATATTCTAGTCTTGCATAACCCTGACCTTGCATGACGTGTCATCCCTTAGCTTTGCATAACCTTAATCCTTGCATAGCGTCTCATGCATCCTTAGAGAGTCTAAGTTTGCATCATTGCATCACTATGTGCTTATGTGAGTTGTTTGCACCTATCTGCTAACATCTTTCCCTGCAGGTAATCAGATTGCTTGTAGTTATTATCCTGTATACTAACTTTGTTTTGCAGAGACCGGCGGTTATAGATCAATTCTAAACTGCAGAGCGTTTAGAATCGTTCTCCGTCCCGACACCGTATACTTTGACTATCGGTTTCCTGAACCTCAGTCAAAGTGGGGGCTTCTGTAGACACATAATCGTGTCTCCCCATTTAAGGATCCGATGATGAAACATACCGCGACATTAGTTGGCGCGACCCAACGGAAGAGCAATCTAAAGAACCATTCTAAAACGTGTTTCGAAATGATATTCTAAAGCCCAATTAATTGTTCATGATGATTAATTGTATTTCAAGCCCATAAAATGTTTTAAATCCATTTTAAAAGCCCAATCAAATATTTATTATTTTAATGGATATTTTTCATAAATATTTTATTATCTTTGATAAATAAATCTGATTTTTAATCCGTAAAATTCCATCTCCGGAATTTTAGGGATAAAAAAAGTATATTTGAAAGACGCGCAATGGAATATGCTCGAATATTCCAGAATATGCGTCGGACGCGGGGGTTGCGCTCAGCGCGCCACGTGCGTCCAGCACATTGGCCATATCGCGTCAGCCGAGCCAATGAGCGCCTGACACGTAGATTTTGTGACTCACACAGAGTTCTGCGTCAGACGCATGTCTTGTGTGAGACGCAACATACTTTTCTATCTTTTCAAAACGCGTTTACACATGTGCATCTCTGATTGGGCTGGCTGCGTCAGGCACACCAATGTGCGCTTGACGCGTGGCACCGCGCCTGCCACGGGGGCTGCGCCTAGCGCAGGGCGTGCGTGAGGCGCACATGCCTCGTTTTGAATAAATACCCGTATTTTCCCGAATTACGGACGGCTTGTCATATTATTATTTTACGAATACAAAAACCGACGAATACCTCTACAATACACTTCGAATACTTCAAACACTCAAATACATTCAAATACTTTCACACTGCGTTCTTGGTTCCACGATTGCTCCGCCTAAAGATCGTTGCGCTCTTCAATCTAAGCCGCATAGGTATAATCCTGAGGATCCTTGAATCAATTATTTTATATTGAAGTTACTAATCGTTTGTTCCATGATGTAGATCTTTGGTATAAAATCGTTCTACTGTATATTCTAACCTCTTTTCTTTTTCTTTTTATTTATTTTCATACATTATTATCATACTTGCCTGATTATCATATGTATGCTATATGATTGTCCTGCTTATTGCTTTTATCACCCACATGTTATTTTTGTTAATCAAGACCTAAAGAATTGTTCTAATATTAATCAGATTAATTTGGACAACCTGCTAGGTTCCTTGTAAATTGATTGCCTAATAACATGTCACTAAAAATTAGTCTTTTTATGTGTTTCCTGAACCAATTTAGACTAAATATTTTTAGGGTGTTTAAAACATTATTTGATTATTCTTTGGCATAAAATCTGTAATGAATCGATATTTAGTAGAGGCCAACTTTGGGCGAATGTGGTTCATTATGACTATATTCGTACCCTCACCCCCGAACTCAATCTTTGGTTCACTTTGACCATCTATGGAGTCAGGACGGGGAAATCTACATTGGATAATTTGTCCCTATGTTTTTCCCGTATCCAATTAGGTTTATGATTCTTCCTAAAAAGAATTGTTGGCGACTTCTTTCAATACAAAACAATTTTCAATAAAACCTTAACAATGGGGTAGTCAAATATAATACGCGCTCACACCGCGTAGGCGAAATAAAAACACGCCTACACTTGGCAATTCTCTAACAATGCCAACTATATGATTGCTAGAGAAAATGCTTGCATTCTTATGATTTTGGGAAGTACCCTCACTAAATGGTCTTTAAACACATGCCATGTTCGGTGTCTTTCACTTATTCCTCAAATTGTTAGTGGGGGTCATCTTGGACCACTTATTTTGGCGGAAATGTTTCTTGGCTTAGATGAACTCAAAAGAAAACCCTAAAGTTTCGTGAAGGGATGTCCATTAGCCCTTCATTTATGGTTATTGGAAATATTTTCTGTCATGAAACCCCACAAGAGTCTTACTTACAAAACTAGTCATGTCCGGGAGAGAGGTCGAGTTCCTTTCTTCTATCAGCTTAGCAAAAATGGTGGGTGGGAGGATTTTTTTTCTGCAGCAAGACATAAAGTGGGTCACAAGCCACCTTGGCATTAGTGCAATTGTATATTGCAATTCTTGTCGTAGAGGTGTACAACTATCGGGGCTTTGCCAGGTCACTTTCTACCTTCCATGGAGGTGTCTAAGGCAAATTGGTTGGAGGCAACATCACATTCCTTCCCTCCAGGTTCTTCCACCTTGTACCACTTATGAGGCTGATATGAGTGGTATTCAGAGAATGCCTACTATATGGCAGGGAGCTAAAATTATACCAGTGCTACCTGAACCTCACCCTCCACTGATTGATGAAGATTACCTTCAATGGCTTCTGGCGGATATTGGTTAAGACAATGATTCAGACGGGCCTACCATGAAGAGGAGAAGAGTTTGAGAGAAATATCATGTTGTTTTTTTTATGTTGTTTCTTTTTCTAGTTTTTGTTTATTTTCTTTGAGTTTGTAGGAAATGAAGGCTTTATGTCTTTTTATGTATGAAATGAAGTACCCTAGTTGGGATGAATAAAAAAAGATCTGTTTGTGAGAACTATCTGCTTGTGAGAAATTCAATGTGAACACAATTCTAAGAACGTGCACACTTTAGCATTAAATATGACATGCAAATCATAATTAATCAATCATATGACACATAAAAGCACAACACATAACCTTAACAAATCAAAAACATCCTTGCATGTTTCATCATTTTTCTTTTTCTTTTTTTTTCTTCTTTCTTCTTTTTTTCGTTTTTTTCGTTTTTTTTTTTTTCTTTTTTTTTGGCTTTTTGCATACATCATGTGAATATCTAGAAATACATGGCTTGTTTATTAAGAATAACCAGATAGGATACAAAACCCACAAATTGCTTGGTTACTTGATCATGACAATTACAATTACTTTGATGCCTAAGCGTGATATTTCTTCAATTGATCAAGATTAGTGAAATGGGTGAACTCTTCTATCAAAATCCATTAGCTTCACTGCTCCAGGCGTGGTGACATGCTTGACCAGGAATGGTCCAGACCAGTTAGGCTCGAATTTTCCTCGAGGATCATGCAACGGAGCTCTATTTTCTTTTAAGACTAGATTACCTTCCTGAATGTCTCTATCTCAAACCCTTTTGTTAAATGCACGAGCAATTCTCGGCTGATAGAGTTGAATGTTATGCAAAGCTTGTAGTCGGCGCTCATCTGCGAATGCAAGCTCATCATAGCGAGTTTTGTGCCACTGGTCTTCCGAGATTTCACTTTCTGCTATGACCCTGAGAGATTGTATCTCCACCTCAACTGGTAGAATTGGCTCCATCCCATAAACAAAAGAATACGGGGTTGTTCCTGTTGGAGTCCTAATTGATATCCTATATCCCCAGAGGGCATATGGGAGTTTGTCATGCCATTCCCTAGTCTTTTTAGTCATCTTGGCAACAATAGTTTTGATTGTCTTATTGGCTGCTTCTACCGCTCCATTTGTTTGGGGACGATAAGGTGAGGACTGATGATGCTTGATTGCATATTTTACGAGAGTGGTCTTCAGATGACCCTCAAATTGTGATCCATTATCAGAGATGATTTCGAAAGGTATGCCATACCGACAAATGATGTTGTTAATCACAAATTTCGAGACTTGCTTTTCCCCTAGCTTCGAAAATGATGCAGCTTCAACCCACTTCGAAAAGTAATCAATTGCTACAAGAGTATATTGGTGCCCATTTGAAGCCTTTGGATGAATTCGTCTGATTATGTCTATGCCCCAACTTGAAAACGGCCAAGGAAAAGTCATAGTATGTAGTGACACAGGTGGCATATGATTGAGGTTAGCAAATATTTGACACTGCTTGCAGGCGCGGACAAAGCTGATGCAATCACCTTCTAGAGTGCTCCAATAAAAACCTGCTCGCAAAATTTTACGAGCCAACATTCTTCCATTCATATGGGGTCCACATTCCCCTCCATGAACTTCTTCCATGATGACTTGCCTTTCATTTGTCATTTACGCAGAGTTGCGAGTACCATCAAACCCTTTGTGATACGATCCGCCTTTTAGTATGAGAAAATGAGCGGCTAGCCTTTCGATAGCTATGCGGTCCTTCTTGCCACTTCCCTCTGGATATTGCATAGTTTCCAGAAAATTCTTGATATCCTTATACCAGACATCATCATCATCTTGTTGAACCAGCGCGGAGACAATTTGTGCTACCGTCAATGTTGGTCCCTTCCTTTCTGTAATTAAAACTGACTGGATCTTTGTACCATTTTCCCATGTTAAATTAACAGCAAGATTGGCTAAAGCATCAGTGAAACTATTTTGTACTCGAGGAAGATGTTTGAAGCTGATATCATCAAAATAAGGGATCAATTCTTGAAGGTACTTTGTGTAGAGCTGAAGTCTCTCATCTCTAACCCTCCAAATTCCCATTGTTTGAGATATGATGAGATTAGAATCTCCATACACAGTGAGATGTCTTGCCCCTGCTACCAAGGCGGCCTTTACTCCATATATGCAGGCTTCATACTCGGCTGTATTGTTTGTTGTTGGGAAATCCAGCTTGACAGCAAATGGAATATGGACTCCATCGGGATCTACTAACAAAACTCCTGCTCCATTACCTCTCTTATTAGAAGCTCCATCAAAGTACATGCACCATTGTGGATTGTCAATGAAGCATAAGTACTCATCAGGGAATGCATCATCATACTCATCTCCTGACATTGGTCCTTCTGCTAGGGCTTCAGATATGGCTCGTCCTTTAATAGATTTCTGGCTGACACATTGAATATCAAACTCAGAAAGCATAGCATGCCATCTTGCCAATCTTTCACTAAGAATGGGTTTTTCAAACAGATACTTAATTGGATCCAGTCTTGAGATCAGATAGGTAGTATGAGCTTGAAGGTGATGCCTCAACTTCTTCGTGGCATAGACCAAGGAGATACATGCTTTTTCCAGTGGGGTATATCTTGTCTCATACTCAAGGAATTTCTTGCTGAGATAGTATATGGCAACCTCTTTCTTTGTTCCCTCTTGATATTGGGCTAAGAGAGCTCCCATAGCCGTTTCTGTGATAGTGAGGTACAGAATCAGAGGTTCTCCTGGTCTAGGTGGCATTAGAACAGGTGGATTTGAAAGGTTTTTTTCATTGAATCAAAAGCTTCCTGACATTCTTCATTCCACTCATGGGATACCCATTTTCTAAGCAGCTTAAATATAGGTTCACATCTCACAGTGAGTTGTGAGATGAACCTGTTGATATATTGAATTCTGCCGAGAAATCCACTTACTTCTTTTTCTGTTTTTGGAGAAGGTAGTCCTTGAATAGCTTTTACCTTTTCAGAGTCCACTTTGATGCCGTCTTGACTGACAATGAATCCCAACAGCTTTTCCGAAGTGACACCAAACACACACTTTTGAGGGTTTAGCCTTAGATTGTACTTCCTGATTCTTTCAAAGAAGGACCTTAGTGCAGGAATATGCCCCTCACGATCTTCACTTTTCACAATCATCTCATCTACATAAACCTCCACAATGTCGTGGATGAGGTCATGAAGGATAGTGGTTGCAGCCCTTTGATATGTGGCTCCGGCATTCTTGAGACCAAAAGGCATAACTCGGTAGCAAAAAGTGCCCCATGGAGTGATGAAAGATGTCTTTGTCATGTCTTCTTGATCCATGAGTATTTGATTATACCCCGAACTCTCCTATCCTTTTTAGGTACGACCACTATATTAGCGAGCCAACTTGGGTGTTTTACAGCTTGGATGAATTTGGCATCAAGCTGTTTCTGGATTTCTTCTTTCACTTTCAGACTAACCTCTGGCTTCATTCGGCGGAGCTTCTGCTGCTTAGGCTTGCTTTCAGGATGTAACGGAATGCGATGTTATGCAATTTCTCTATTAACACCAGGCATATCAGCATAAGACCATGCGAACACATCTACATACTCTTTTAATAATGCAATAATCATAGATTGTTCGGTTGGGGGAGAGGGATGACCCTATTTTGACTTCTTTTACAAGCATTTTACGTACCAATATTAATTACAATGGATTCTTCCATGGGTTTTATGTATGTTTAAATTTGTATCAAGTAATTCATCATTATTAAATTCACTTGTCGAAATAATATCTTGCATGCAAATGTATTTAGATAAAGGTTCACATTCAATTTCCTCACTATCGAGTCTTCGATTTGGGTATGCAAGGTAGATTGACTGGAAGATGAGCTATCGGTATGATATCCATCTGAAGGGGGTGAAAAGGTATTTTCATGAGATGGACGTGGAGGATGGTTTCCTAAAAACATTTTAAATTCTATAGGCCCGTCTTTTGCCTGACACTCAATACTCCACTTATGTTCAATGCTTTTGCCGAAAGGTATCATCAAAAACACCGGGTCAAAATCCTCTTCTCTAGAGGACTCAAAAGCGAAAAGCTTCTTAAGGACTCCATGTTCCAGATTATCCACCCAGTCATTTTCTTTTTTCATGTTTTGTTCTCGGACAAACCAACTTTTGATTAAGTCCAAATTCCTAGCTTCATTGAAGAATATCTCCGATCCTAGGTAAAATCTTCCGTTCTTTCCTACTAAGCCAAGGTTCGGAAATTCGTAGTATGGCTCGGTATCTCCTTGCGGGGATGAACCCGACCATTGAGGGTAGAAGAAGGTTTTTTGGTGTTTTGAGAAGTGCTGCCCAGATCATATCCTAATCCATGTCGGTTCTGCTTGTCTACTACGGGGATTGGTTGCTTCATTCCCCCCACCATCACGCCCTAATCCGGCTCCTTGAGTATAACCCATCTTCATCATAATTTGAAATCCTTTGGACAGAGGTTGCATGACAATCCCTACAGGCTTTTGACCGCATTCGTGGGTAGGGCTGAGGTGTTTGTTTTCTAGCGGTAATTAGTCATCCTTAGAGAAGGGACAAATTTCTTCTTTTTGGACCTAAAGGTAGAGAAAAAGAATTAAAAGAAAAGAAAGCTACATATTGCAGAATGCATTGTAGAGTAAAGAAAATTTTCGAAAACAACTTTGCCATATTTTGACTGGAATGGTCCACCTTCGCAATTTTGCTTTTGATTATTCATTTTTTTTCTTTCTTTTTTTTGACTTTATTCTGACCTTTTTAAATGATTTTACTGTCCTTGGGGTTGAAAATAGATTTTTCATTCTTCCATTCCCTGCTTAATATTTGAACAAAGACAGAAAATATAGAGATTAGGGCCTGTATCCCCATTGATGCATCAATTCAGCATTCTGAAATTGCTCCTGTGATGACTGGCATCTTGAATTCTGATCACATTGCATGAAATACAATGGATAATATATTTGAGTCGAACCCGAAGGTTGCCTACATATCCCCATTGCTCCAAGTGCATTTTATGGGGAATCAGACTCAGCGTAGTTCGTCATTTTAGAAAGAACTAAAGTTTTTTATTTAATAAAGCAGCTGCACTCATATTAAGATACCTACGTACCCCATGTGTTACATAGGTGGAGTGATCTCGCAGTGCAAGTGTAAGTGATAATGGGGATTCAAGCTGCACGCAGTTCTCTAATACTAATAAGCTAAAAGATTTTTTTTTGCATATGGGCTAACCCCCTACAGGACTTTTACTGAAGATTTTTTTTCTTCTGTGAGCTGATCAAGTAGCTTTGCGGTAGACAAGAGCTATGTTGGTGATTTGCTTGATGCGATAGCTGAGAGCATGACATTGGTTTGTGCCGTGACCATGCAACTGATGATATTGGTAGTACTTGTGAAGACTTGACCCTACAGGACCTGCCCCTGGACGTCTGGGAAGTGGATGAATCTTACCTTGTTCAACCAGTTTGCGAAAGATATCGACTTAGGATTGCGGTCGCGGACGTGATGATACCATCTTTGCAGGTATTTCTTTGTGAGTTGGACTAATGATGCCTCGATCAATCAGGCTTTGCACTTTGTAGTAAAGGTCATGGCATCGATCAGTTTCATGCCCAAATTGACGACAATAAGCGCAGAGTTTGCTCATGTCTGAACCTGGAAGGGGTAAACAGTGCACATGCGCTGGAACTTGAAGTATATCTTGCTTCCGAAGACGATCATACACCATACTCAATGGTTCATCCATCTCAGCATATACCCTTGGATTTGTGTTGGGAGTTTCAAGATCTTCCCGAGGTCGTTTTTCTTGCAATTTCAGAGTATCGATGTCAAAGCCATGCTATTCCATGTGGATGAGGGAGATGTATTTGATAGTAACCATGTGACGATAATAGAAATCGTTCAGGTTCTGCAGTAATATGAGCATGAATTCCCGATCAGTATTAGGGAAACGAAGTTGTGTGCGGATATGAGTGCATCTCGAACAAAAGTACGAGAAGGTTTCTAAGGCACTCTGACGCAAGGTGACTAACTTCAGCTTCTTGACATCAGTCTGTTTATGCTCGAAAGCCCAATTAACAAAGGCGTGGCTAGCATTTTCCCAACTAGCCCTATCTACACAATCTGAAGAATAGTACCAGTCCAGAGCTGGTCCTTCTAAACTCTTGTCAAACAGCATGGGGTAATCTTCCTCTGGTATGCCCCATGGATGCAAGGCATTCACAAATCCCACTAAGTGGACAAAAGGATCACCGTTCCCATCAAATTTTCTGAATTGGGGTAATTCACGATAGTGATCTTCATGTTGATATCCTGGAAAGAGAATCAGTGATTCGGTGTGAACTTCTCGGATATGACTCACTACATTAAAGTCCAGATCAAAATCATCTGTCCTAGATCTCTTCTTCGAGTCATTATCATCAACTCGAGGATTGCCGACACATGATTCTTCCGGTGCTCCAGATGACGCATTATGTGTGTCGATGCTTGGAGCTCCTACCTCTTCCTCGTCATCCTCACTATATTCTGGTTCTGTTTCTTCATCACTTTCATCTGGTGTGGCTGTTGGAACCTCATTCATCCATGAATTTTCAGGTGCTGCTAGAATACAGTGGATAGTATAACCATCCAACCTAGTGCTCTCCACTTCCTTCAGATACAATACCGATTTTCCGGCGTTGGAGATGGTCATAATTTCTGGATCACCAGAAATAGTCACAGCACCCTGATCAGTGAGAAGCTTTACCTTCTGATGTAGAGTAGAGGCTACTGCCCTATTTTCATGCAGCCATGGTCTTCCTAATAAGAAGTTAAAACAGGCTTGTATGTCAATGACCATGAATTCCACCTTCCTTGTCACGGGACCACATTCAATGAGGAGGCTGATCAAACCCAATACTTCTCTTAGCATTATCATATGCTCTGACCACCTGGTTTGATGGTACCAGATCCTCTTTTGAATACCGAAGCCTTGTTAGCACACGCAGAGGGCAAACATTGATTGCGGAGCTATTGTCGATCAACAACCTAGGTATCTCCCATCCATTACAGCGTATATTTATGTGTAATGAATTCTTGTGGTTGATATTGTCAGGGAGATCATTGTCTGTAAACATGAGAGTTCGATCTACCCCATGAATGAGCCCCACCATCTGGTCAGGTGTTATAGAAGAGCTTACAGAGGCTTCATTAAGATGTTTTAGAACAACTGTCCTATGAGGCTGGGAATGCATTAACAATTTCCATATGAAAACATTAGCATTTACTTCTTTCATGCGCTTGATAGCATCATCTTCCTTGTTACTTTCCTCTGTCATTGGCTCATTACCCTTTTCCTTCCTTCTCAATACCTCCAAAGGATTTTCGTCCTCCAAATGGGATGGTTTAAAGTGGCGGCCTGCTCTAGTCAAATGAGAGATATCCACATACTCCTCATCACTAAGATCATCGAGGCAGATGGGGCGCCGGTATGTATTTGGAGTGGTGGAATGTCCCCCAGTGTTTTTCTCCATAATTGTTAAGACCGAAGAGGCATCTTCATCAGCATCAGAGTCCAAAATGAAGAAGGCACCGTCATAATCCAAAGTTCCACACATGTCAGAGAATGGATCCTTGTTGAGAGTGAATCTGGGGTCTTTACAAGGCATCATTTTGACTTTTTCTTGAGTGGAATAGTCATAGACCAGACACTTGTAACCTACGGCTATCGGCATTTCATACATTTGAGGAATTGTCTTGCGGATTAACTGAACTGGATCGCATCTGTCCGAAGTAGCAGAGATAGCATTAATGGCGAATGAGGGTTTATGATTAGGAAGGGGTTTTTTTGTGATGTTAGGCTGAGAGTCATTTGGTTTATTGGAGATGGATCCCAGAGAAAGTTTTCCATCATCCACAAGGTTTTGAATTTGATGCTTTAGAGCCTTGCAGTTTTCAGTATTATGCCCCGGGCTTTGATGGTATTCACTGTTTTGATTTGGGCCATAACCAGGATAAGGATTTTTAGGAGGTGGGCGTGGATTCAAGGGTTGAATGAGATTGGCCTTTTTTTAACTTGGAGAGAGCTTGGGAATAAGTCATGTTCAAAGGAGTAAAGTTCCTTTGTGGTCGCAACTGGAATGCAGATGATGCACCAATGGCATGGATCGCATTAGTTGTCTTAGGAGCTGTTGAATCATTATTTGGGGCTCTTTCGTTATTTCCAAATTTTGCATTATAAGTAGCGCCGCCAATAGGTTCATCTTTCTTGATGTCTCCCCTTTTCACAACATCCTCAACTAAAGTTACCGTAGCAATCAAAGCTTTAAAAGTCGGGAAGTACTGGTATGCCATATGCTTCTGATAGACAGGAAGAAGGTTTTTCACAACCATTTGCAGCTATTCCTCCTCATTAGGCCTACTCATCATTTTGGAAGCCTTGTTTCTCCATCGAGTGATGAATGAAGAAAATGTCTCCTTAAGGTTTTGAGAAGTGGTCTCCAGATCCCTTCTAGTAACATCAATTTCTTCATTATACTTGTATTGGTTTGAGAACTCTCTGACTATGTCAGCCCAAGTGGATTTCTTTGTATTTTCAAGGTTGAGGAACCAATGTGCTGCAACACCATCTAAATATTATTGAAATAGTTGGGCCATCAAGGATTCTTGCACTTCCCAGGGACTCATTGCCCCTACATACATTTTCAGAAAATTGGTGGGGCTACCGGTCCCATCAAACCTTGTCAGACTAGGCATTTTGAAACCATGGGGTAATCGTGCCTTCGGGAAAAGAGTTAATCCATGAATATCCATCCATAGTTCAGCCTTAGTCATGCCTTTTAAGACTTCTTTAAGCTTGACTACTTCTTCCTCGAGTTTAGTGGGAATTTCTCTCTCATTGTTCAGAGGCTCAAGATCAAAAGGCGAAGCTACTTCCGACTCCGGAGGAGTAGGAGGAGGAGGCATCTGGGCGTTTTGGCGCATTATACCTAACACAATTTGCTTAATATTATCCTGTCGGTCAAGCATGGCCTGGACAAGTCCTCGGAGCTCAATCATTGGATCAGGTGGAGGGGTAGAGTTTTGTTGGTGCTCATTGTTCGGAATTTCATATAGTTGAGACGTGTAGCAGAGAATACAACTGGTGTAGACAAGGATGACAGTATTACTGACAGAGAACGTTCACTATGGTCAGAACTTCGGCGAATTAGCCTAGATCTTGAGCCGGCCCAGGCAGAGTTCCTGCAAAATGAGATGAAAATTTAGTACAGAAATTTGTCCAAATTTCATTTCTCCTTTTCTCTTTCTTTTTTGTTTTTGTAGGGAATGAAAGAAATGATATCTTTGAAAATTCTCTCTTTTTTTTTACCCCAATTTCAGTTATCATTTATTAAAAGGTGTAAAACCTAAACTCTATCATTTGTTTTAAGATTTTTCATTAGATTTCTTTGACTTGTTATTCTCTTTTTTTTTAGACTTGGACTTTTATTTACATTTTAGACTTCTACTTTTTAGACTCATATATTTTTTCGGGATAATACACAAACATTTTTCAAAATCAATTTGATGATATCCTTCCATTTCCTGCTGCTATAGAAATAAGAGAAAAGAGGTATAACGAGGCATGTGTCCTCATTTTGGCAAATTATAATGGCCCATATATCGTTCTTCTTTGTAGTGATCTGCATCTATTGATTGCTTCTAAGTGCCGAAACCACAAAAGAAAATATTAAATGCAAAAGGGGTCGCACCCGAAGGTTGCCTACGTATCTCCATAAGTGTATTTGGATTTGGGGAAGGTTTTTTTTTTTGTCTTGTGATGATGATTTTTTTTTTTGAATGGAGAATCAGGCCCAACGTAGTTCTGATATATGAAATGAAATTTAACATAAATTTTTTTTTTGCAGCTGCACTCAGGAAATGAGTTGCCTACGTACCCCTTTTAGTACATTACATAGTAGAGAAAGCTAAGATAGATGCATTACAACATTGAATTTTTTTGTTTTTTTTTTTGTTTTTTTTAGGGGATCAAGCCGCACGTAGCTCTACCTACAAAATACAATATAAAAGCGATTAAATGAATCAGGTACTTCCTAAACTTTCAGGTTTCAGTTTGCCGGGCGCCAAGCCATATGTTCTCCTGTTTGAAGGCGTCTGTCCCACCTTTCTTTCTTCTTCTTGACATATAAGGGGTTGTCTTCTCGACTGAGGAGCCATGATGCCCATGCCTTGCACACCAGCATGCAAGAGGCTCTTGTTTCATAATCAACTTCATCAAGGAATATATAGGGTTCCATGATAGATTGGATGGCGGCAACTTTGTGTGTTGGACTTTCTTCTCCCTCACACTGAACGGCCCATGTTTCTTTGTATAGCCAATGAAACTTCTCTTCAATTCTCTTAACTTCTCTCATATCCGGTACCCAATTCGGTTCACCAAGATCCTCCTCGGGAATAGGCCAGTGGAAATAGGATTTTACCAGTTTGAGGGGCGGCATATTTGCTGTAATTCCTACGGAATCCTTGCCATTCTGTTCATGATTAAAATGACACACATGAGATATGTGAGATTTTTGCATTGCTGCTCCCATGGCTATATCGCCTGGAATAGTGATTACTCCGTGCGGAGTTACCATTTTTACTTTTCGGTGCAACGTCAAAATGATAGCATGGTTTTCGTGGAGCCACGATCGTCCCAACAACATTGCGAAAGGAGCTTCGCAATCGATGATCATAAAGTCCACCTTTCGTATGACAGCTTCGATACGCAAGATCATAGTTGTTGACCCCATAATTTCCCGCTTGGAACCATCATATGCAACCATGGTCCCTATTGAGGTTTCTCCTTGAGGAGGGGAATATCCGAGCCATTTAAGGGTACTGAGGAGACAAAGATTGGCAGAAGCTCCGTTGTCGACCATTACACCTTTGATATGTCTGGCACTGTGATCAACAGTAATGTACAAAGCACTGTTATGAACTGGGTTGTCGGGGAGATCTTTATCAGAGAAGGTTATGGCAGAGGTGGTTTCAGCCTGATCTGTGTTGAGAGGTCCTATTGGCATATCAGATGTCGGCATAAGCTATGAGTTGACCAATTTTCATTGGGATAGTGTAAATGGCTTCTGAATTGGATAATTGGGGTACTGAAGGAACATTACTCCCTAGCATGCAGGGGTTGAGGGGAACATCCTGAGGACCAGTTTCATCCTCTACCAATGGCGGTGCGGGGGTCATACTTCTTGGTCGCGTAGGATTCCCATGGATGGTTATAGTTCCCGAGGTTGTTGGGCATTTGAGTTTTTGGTGTGCAGGAGAGGCAACAGCTTTGTTCACATGGAGCCATGGTCACCCCAGCAACAAAGAGAATGAGGTTAAAGCTTCGACAACTATGAAATCTGCATCACAAATCCAGTCTTTATATCTCAATTGAAGATTGATCGTTCCTATAGTCCTCCCAGAAGAATTGTCATATGCTCCCAATATTGTATCAGTAGGGCTTAATAATGTGTTGTTATACCCTAACTCATAAAGTGTTCCTTTGGGGCAAACATTAAGTGCCGATCCATCATCTATTAGTACATTAGTCATTTCTCGCCCATTGCATTTCAAAGTGATGTATAAAGCTTGATGAGGATCCAGTTCCATGGGAAGATCAGCCTTAGTGAAGGACACAATTGGGGGCACCCATGATGGAGGAATGGGAATTTTTCCATCTTCTATTAGCTGGTGGATGGCATGCCGAAGGTCAACACACCGGTCCGTTTCGTGTCCATATTGATGGCAAAAGTTGCAATATAATCCCATGTTAACCCCTGGCAGTGGCAAAGTGTAACAGTGATGCTTCGCTTCTAGAAGACCCTGTCTTTTTAGACGATTGTACATGGTTCCCAAAGATTCTTCCGTGTCTGCATAGATTTGATTAATAGACCTCCAACGACCTTTGCCCTTTGCTGAAACTTAGTCTGAATTTGCTTTCCAGAATCAGACATTGTGAAATGATGCAAGTTTTAGTTTTCCCCTTTTTTTTTATGTGAAGTACCTGAATGTACACACTAAACAATGTTAGTCAATGACTAATGAACTTTTCTTTATATGTTTTTTTTAACAGGAAATGGAAGAATCCTTTTTTTTTCGAAAACAATTATCCCTTTTGACACAATTTTTTTCTCTTTTTTAGAGTAGACTTCTCGTGTTTTAGATTACATGTTTTAATTACATTCTAATTCCTAAACATGACACGTTTTTGAACTCGTGATTATGACTCTTTTTCATTTTACATTTTTCATAATTTTTTTTTGATTTGGGATCATATTTTCAAAACAGGACTTTTTTTTTTGCTTTCTTTTTTAAAAAATCAATTTTGTTTTTGATAAAGAATAATGAAATAAATGTTATTTTTTTGAAAAAAAGGGTGAGCGCACATTTTTGTTTTATGATACTGGTGATATATAAACAAGAATACTCTTAATATTTCAATAATTATTTCGGCAGCAATTCAGCTACACTTAATGATTCATTGAAATATCGGCCAAACAAAAACGGACTGAGGAATTTTTTGAAAGTTTTTCACATTATTCAATAACTGAAATAAATAAAGGACATTATTTGTGCATTGATCCTTGTGTCCTAAAAGTCAACTAAAGGGTGATTCATTTAAGGAGAGATTATGTTAAAGTGGCCTCGAGTCACTTCCATTGTGTCCATCGAGGGTGGATGCTCCTAACAGAGCCGGTCGCAATAGCTCGCGGATGCAGGTTTTACGCCCTTAATTCATTAATTTGTCAATCTAAAATTCTGACCCTTGCCAATAGACAGAGGTATCAGACCTAATAAGAAAATGGTTAAAAAGAGTGCACGTGTATGGATCCATAAGCTACCAAGCACACGTAATTTTCACATAAGCATGCTATATACAAAAATTAAATTGGGAATAGCCATGATTAACTTTTAATTATATATACATATGGAAAATAACGCATTGTTCAGGTTTAAACCTCATATACTTCTAGTGGAAGTACTTTCCCCAGTGAAGTCGCCAGCCTGTGGTATTCGATTTTTGACTGTCTTAATTAACGGTCTGAATCCCACGAAAGTCTCTCATTGGACTATGAGTTTTAGAAAACTTGGAGGTCGCCACCCTATTAATATCTGAATAGGGACAGATTTATTTAATAAATCATTTTTAAAATCAATTTCAAGAAATATCATTTAAAACGATGATGACTTCATATGGATAAGGCTTTTTTGAAAATTGGTCTTTCATACCATGAGATAGGGTTCGGGGTTTAGGTTAAGAGGTGCGAACGTCTGGAACTCGTCTCCTTTTCCGTTCTAAAGAACGTTCTAAAGAACGGGCTCTTACTAAATGCGTTATATTCCATTTTAAAGTAATCATGGCTATTCAAAAGAAAGAAAAATCACATAGTTTGCACATATACACATCAACCATTTTTATTTAGGACCAATATATCATTTGTACATGGTAGGTTTGAGCAATGAAGTTGCACTACGTACCAATCATGCGGGATTGGAATCCACTCATGGATCAAAACCGTCGTAGTTCGAGCTTATGTCTCACCCTAAATGGCCAATTCCACGGGGGAAAGAAGAGGAGGGAATAGATTATGAATAACTCACTTTTAGAATTAAACAAATCTATTTGAAATGAGGTAATCACTCCAATTAGTGATTAAAATGGGGTTATGATACACTTTAATTAGTGATTAAGTATGAAGGATTGAGATAATCACCGTAATTAGTGATTGAAAATGGAGGTTTAACTCTAATTAGTGATTAAATGAGAAAAAAAATCGTCCTAATTAACGATCATTACGGTTTAAGATAATCACTCTAATTAGTGATTAAATGAGAAAAATAATTGTCCTAATTAACGATCATTAAGGTTTGAGATAATCACTCTAATTAGTGATTAAATGAGAAAAATAATCGTCCTAATTAACGATTATTAGGGTTTAAGATAAACACTCTAATTAGTGATTAAATGAGAAGAATAATCGTCCTAATTAACGATTATTAGGGTTTAAGATAATCACTCTAATTAGTGATTAAATAATGATTGGAGATAATCACCCTAATTAGTGATTAAAAGAAGTTTGAGTTAACCGCTCTAATTAGCGATTAATCGAGGATTGAAATAACCACCTTAATAGTGATCACGTTTATGATTTTCGAGAGGTCTTAGAAGGTTTGCTTCCTAATTGAAGGCTTTTGAGAAATAATCTTAATTGAAGATTATAAAGTCATCTGGAGAGAAATGATCAATTTGAGATCGAATTTGTATATTTGTGTTTGGCTAATTGAAATTTGGTCATTTAAAGCGAGACACGTGAAACGGCCTAAAATCAATTCGGAGATCATAATTACCAATCTAATTATGTCAAATTATATGATTAATCCATTTGAATATGGAGAACACATCTTTAAAATGTAAGATGGATCATCATACAATTTAACTTAGTTAGATTTGCAATTTTTCCTCTTAATTGAGATTGGGTCATTTTATTCGTATACTATGACATATTGGTCCAACATGCAATATTTGTAACATTGGTTGCTCATTTTATTAAAAAGAGTTGTGGAATTATTTATGAAAATTATGCATAAACATCTCCATGTTTTTTTTATTAATTGAATGATGCAACAATTATTTAAAAAGAAACTATTATTACAACAATATGTACAAAATCTATTATCTACACAAATCTTCAATCTTGGTCTTCACCATGATGCTCCTTGTTCTTCACCTCCTTGAATGGGCTTTGGAATTCATGTTTATTTGTGAATTTATGAATGTTAAAATTAATTAACTTCTTTGATTTTGATTTTTTATGACAATTTTTATTGATTTTTATTTACATGATAAAATGAGTCATTTTAAGAGACACTTAAAATTTCATGATTTTTTATTCATATTTTCGTATGAAGAAAATATATATTTTTTTAAGTTGAGTTAATCAATTTATTTCATTTTTCAGATTGCCTTTTTGTTCTTGTACTGACTTATAAAATTCATACCTTTCGGTACAAAGTGTTAAACTGAGCATATGATACATCTATAGATAGATCAGTGAGTTCTTTATGTTGTGTCAAAATTTCACAAGTTTTTAGTGACAACTTGAATTATGGTGAATTTTATTTCAAGACTAGTCAAAATAGGACCTTCATTGAATTTGTTCTTTGAAACCCGACTTATTGAACTTATTTGGAAGTGAATTTTGGTTTGAACATTAGAGACACTTTTAAGAATTAGACTGGAAATTTTTACTTTAATTGGAATCTTTTAAGACCCTTTTTTATTTATTTTCTTAAATGAAAAGAAAATCAGTTTTCTGGAATTTAGTGATTTACATGAATGGTTTTGTAAAAATGATGTAAAATTGTATAAATTTCATATGAATATGATTTTTATATTTTTGAAAAGCTAGTGATGTTTTCTTCCAACTTGATGTTTTTGGTTGTATCTAAATGATTTTATTTTAAACTTTATTGACAGAACAAGCTTAGGTGGTACTGGACAAAATCAGGTTTGCACAATAAAGTTGCATGATTTTTAATTATTTACACAAAATTCGTTTTTTTAGAAATTCCAAAGCGCAATTGCTGGAAACATCTTGCAATTCATAGAAAAAATATTAAATCCTACAAACTATTTTGATAACACAGACGAAAAATAAAATGTAGTACGAAATTAAAACTGATTATAATTACAGCATCACATTTTTTTATGGAGATGTTTATGCACAACTTGTCTTGAATTTTTTTTATGAAAATATTTTTGGTGATGAATAACAACTTGATTAAGGAAAATCACATAATCACATTATTTCCTAAGAGTCACCCCATTAGAGGTGACTATTCTAGGTGGGGTGATTTAAGGTTGGGAACCTATTAGGACTTCCACATACCCAAATCACTCCAAAGAGTAAAAAAATGATATGAAGAAAACAAGGAGAAATTAAAGTTAGTAGATGATTAAGAAGATAATCAAAATAACAAGAACTTCCACTTTACCTTGCTAGCTCAATGATGCACTTCCTTTTTGCAAATTTTTCTACCTTTTTTGTGATTTTCTTAATTTCTAAGTGAATTTCTAAATCCTCTTAATTACTAACTTAAACACTTTTTGTGTTTTTTCTTCTTTTGATGAACTTCTTTACTTACTAATTATCTTACTAACTTTTACTTTCTTTTGCTTAAGTGAGATTTTTAGAGAGAAGGAGTAGAGAAGATGAGAGTGAAGTTAAATTGTGTTTTTTTCAACTTCTTTACTTACTAATTAAGACTTTTGATTAGATGCAAAAATTAAGGAAGAGAAGAGTAGTAGAGAGAGAAGGTGTGAAGTTGAATTGTGTTTTTTTTCAACTTGCTTTTGAAGTGAAAAGGGAGAGGGTATTTATAGAGAAATGAGGAATGTGAACTAGGGTTTCAAAGAGGGAGAAAATCAGATTTTTCATCCAAAAAATTTGATTTTCTTCATCCTTAATCACCCTAATGACATCACTCTAATGACCTCACCCTAATGACATCATCAACTCTCTTTGGAAATACAAATATTCTTATTCTTTTTGGATTTGCTCATTAATGAGGCAAGATCAGATTTTCAGAAAATATTCTTCCTAAAACATCCTAATACGTAAAAAAAAATTACATTGAAAATCGTGCAAAACGAAACTAATCAGGATGCTGCGCCTAGCGCAGGAAGCTGCGCTAGGCCCAGCACCTTGCGCTAGGCGCAAGGCTCTGCGTCTGGCGCATAGGATGCTTGTGCGCTAGGCGCACAATCATGCGTCTAGCGCATGATTGTGTGCTTGGCGCACACTTGATTCTTCCGGAAAGAATCCGGATTTCCCCCTCTTACACATGGGATTTGATTCTTATTCTCACATCTTTTCATAATTCTTATTCTCTAACTAATGGATAAAGGATGTGTTTAGTGGATAGAGAATATATTCTTATTCTTTATCCAATGAACAATGACTTGATCATCAAGGAAACTGATTAATGCCGGTTTTGTGATACGACTAAAATCCCGACGCCTAATCGCGACTCGCTTTTCATTTTTCCGATAAACTAACTTAAGACAATTAACGAAAACTCGTCAAAATAATAAAGACGAGCATGATTATACTACGAATCATTTTATTAAAACGGTGGTTGTAGTTATTGACTACGACTCACGAAAATTATATTTCTAAGCCGAAACTGTATGACTAATACGCGAAAATGGAAAATCGTGCGACAGAATGAAACTCACGCTCCGGGGCGCGCGCTCCACGGTGCATGACGATTTTGTTATTTTTATTTTTCAAAACCTTTATTTATCTGAAAAAGGGGTTCAAAATTTGGTGTCTACAAGTATTAGTTCAAGTTTTTTTTTAGTTTGACTCCGTTTTTTTCAAAGTAGTAATCGGTTATGATGATGGAGTTAGTATTAGTTCAAATTGTTTTAATTTGTAGTCCCTTTATTTCGAAGTCATACTCTTTTAAGTTTATGAATTTCATCGTGTCATGATGTTAGTTGTATTAATCGTTATCATTAATATTATATATTTTGGTGTTTTTATTAAAATGTATTTTTGTTGTAGATTGCTTTGTTGTATTTTTTGATATTTTCGATTTCCACTTTACGATTTTAAGACATAATTAATACTAATTGAAATTGGCCCTATACAATGCAACCAAATTTAATGGACGTTTCCTATTTATTATCCCAATAAATTGTCCCAATTTATTATATCATCCGAACCAAAACCCTAATAAAAACTGTAGAATTTATTACGTTTTTTTTTAATAAAAAAAAAAATTCTAGATTCTATGTGGCATGCTAAGATTCACCAAGTAATTCTAGATTTTCACAAACTAAAGACTCTCAATTACGGTGTTAAAGTGGCATTTCAATATTTTTTGGCCGAAATTTCTTTGAATAATTAGACTAATTCGTGATTTAAGTTAATTAGGTATATAAATTTGGCAATTAATATCATGATCTCATATGATATTTCCGGAAATGAAGCATATCCCATTTATATATTATATGTGAATGGCATTAATTATGGTAAAAAAAATTGGCAATTAAAATCCCAATTTGATATACCTTTGGTCGAAATTTTTAATTCCCATATTGGTTATGTTTCAAAATTTTAAATTCCCAAATCAAAATTGTATTCATAAGATTGATTGTATGAAAAAAAAATGGACTAACTTTTCCTACTATAGATGGCAATATGTTACATTTTTATTTAAATGGAAAATATTTATTATAGGTAGTTGAGTGCTTATTGCAAAAAGTTATTGTAAGAATCATGAATATAGATGGCATTATGTTTATTTTAGGTAGTGGAGTGAATCTTGCAAAAAATTATTGTAAATAATTGATTATTTTGATATTAGGTAATCAAATCTAGGAAATATTATTAAAACCCTAATTCTAGCATTATAAATATCCTACATATATTTTATTGTCCTAACACATATTCCATACATACCAACTCAATCCCTTAAAATCGGTCACCTTATTTTTTTGTTGAATGGAGAACGAATATGTTTCTCTAGATGAATCATCTTCACCTACACATTTTAAGATATGGCATCCTAAAGTGGAAGACTCGAATTTCTTAGTTCACGAAAGTATGGTGTTAAAAATGTTCCATTCAGGTCATCTGAAATTCTACTAAGTTTGTAAAGATGTCACAATTGATGAAGACTGAAATACTAATAATTGGTATATGGCAGAATATGTATTTTCTAGGTTCAAGGATTCGAGAATTATTTTGGATTTAGAATATATGGCACTACACTTTCTTCATTGCAAACCTAATAAAGCTCATAAAGTTGAAAGGGTTCCATTTCAAGAAATCAACCTCAACCACGGAGATGTTATACCATCTACAAATACAGCGTTGTTGCGTTATTTATCAAACGATTACTAATAGCATTTTGTAATGTTCAATAGTAACGCAATTGTCTTTGTTTTAATGATCATTTAAATAAAATAATATTACAAATTATAGTATTAATTTCGAGTGATTATTTGTTCGTTACTGATTTTATGATTTTTTTCCCTTATGTTTCAATAAATTTATTTATTTATTCCATTTTATTGTATTGTACTTGGACGAAATTTATGGACTATAGTTCGAGTCAACGAACAACTATTCACTTTACAATGATGATAAATCATAATGAATAATAAAAAAATAATGATTTCATAAATGGCAATTCGAGTTTACTACATCTACCACTATTTATAGGGTTATTATCATATCAACTTGATCTGCCACTCTTTTTAATGACAATTTGTTATGATGAATCTAAACATTTGATCTACGATTTTAACCCTGATATAATTATAAATCAATCAAAGAAGATGTTTTTTAGGGATTTCATTTGACCAAATACATCATTATTATAAAAACAATACAATTTGTCAATGATCATTCATTCGTTTTTAATACTTTGTGCACAATTAAATTTCGTTTTTTCTTGAGGTGTTCAATTAGTTATGAGGCTTTTCATTACAAGTAAGAATAGTTCTTCTTCCAAGATCAATATATCACGGTTAGATTCAATTTATGATAACTCAAGAGAAGAGGTCAATCATATAGTAGGTAATGTATATAAAATTTTGTAATTCATCAAATATTACTTAAATTATGTTGTTAAATGACATTTTCATTTTGTTCAAGATGTCTTTGGAATCATCGTTTCATTTCGCGTACGAGAGTTAATAGTTATGGATGAAAGGTATTGTATAGATATATGCATCCATTATTCTATATATTTTATCAAAAATATTTTATTTTGAATGGTATAAAATGTATATCCTCTTTATCTTGATTGGTCAGTTGTATAGCTATGAAGATCAAACTTAGTAGTCAATTAATTGAAGAAAAGGAATGTATAAATGAACCAATTTGTATTCTAGGATGTGGCTTATTCATAAAAAATGATGGAGGTATTCTATTCTTACTACTCTATTTATTATATATTAGTCTTTTTTTTTGACGGGATTTATCATTAGTCATATATATCCTAATGTTGCTATTTTTTATTTTAGGTGTTTACTTACAGAGTACAAAGAAATCCAAAATCTTTATACGACATCGGACAAAAAAAGCATCTATGTTGATAAAATGGTGACATCTTACTTATATTAGGAAAAGTAACAAAAAAATTGTTATTTCAAATTTAACTAATTGTCCTTGAGAAGGATGTAAATTGAATAATATTCAACCTACAGGTTTAACAATGACCGTTATGTGCCAGAAAAATCTAAGTTCATAACCCAATGTCCTTTACCAATTACGCGCACTCTAAGGATAGCTAATGCAAAACGTTCAACGATATTTAATTTGATGAATATTACCGATGTGAGTTTTTTTGTCATTGTTGTTATTTATTTATTTCGATAATTTATGATAATGCATTTATTATAAATCGTTACATTTGCTTATGTTATCTTAATTGTATTTGAATGTAATGTGTGTAGAACCAACTAATTAGGGTTATTGGGAGTATAGTTGATATCGATATAGGAAGTTTCAAGTTGTTGAATGAATTCAACTTATCATTTATCGTGAAAATTGAGGATACAATTGGAACTATACGCATTCAACTATTCGATAAACAAATCGAGTTCCTCTTTCAGACAAGTCTATCTATTGTAATCAAATACTTTATGGAGGTATGTCAACTTTAATTGATATAGTGTTCAATAAATATTTATAATTTTTTTATTTTGTGTATAATGTGATACTATATTATATTCGGGGTAATGACATGAGAATACTGCTGTTCGAATTTATTATCCCGTATAAAAAGGAAGTACATATTCATTATACAATCAAAGGTGCATTTTGTTCAAGACATAACCTACGTGCCATGGTCGGAGGAATGTGCTTATTTATTCAAGTAATTTTTGTTATAAGCTTATATTGTTTTATTGTTTTTACTTTTTTTATTATTTTATGAATTATAGTTATTATTATTATTCACTATAAGTATTTTCTCTTTTGTAGGTCTCTAAACACATCTTAAATGTATCATTTATATGTGCGCATAAGGACATTAATCATCTAATTGATGTACGTCCAAAAAAAGAATCGGAAGAAATGTATTAGTAATAGCTGAAATTTGATTACTTCAAATGTTTATTGTAATCATATTTTCAAATTTTCAAGCATTTAGTAAAGTTTTATATATAATGCTTTGATTCCATTTTACCAAGGTTTTTTAATAATACTATTGTGAATAATTTTTTTCGATTCAATAAATTAGATAAACACTATTTTGTACTTTGATAATATAAATTTTTATGAGTTTCTTATTATTGAGATTTACTTAGTTCCATTTCAATTTTGATGATATTACATATTACTTTAAATTTATTGTGTATACGTTATTAAATTTAGCAAGTTGGATATATTCATGATACAAATTTCGATGGGCGGAAAAAAAAAACAAATACTTTTCATATATATTGTAAGTCTTAATTCCAACCACCAACCCTTCCATAAACTATTGATATCAAACAAAATAAAAATATAGTCAAATACCCCCAACCATATACTTTTACTCCCAACTATGTATTTAATGTCAACAACTAATTTATTAGGGTTTCTAATAGGTGGCCGGATTTTTTTTGTCCTATAAATATCCTCATGACCTTTTACTCACTTCAATTCAATTAAAACTCTTTTGCTTCATTTTCTCTATACACATTCTACCTTACATTTCTTATACTCATCCAATTTTCTTTATGCTCAATGGATTCTAGAGTTCAAACCGAATTGAAGAATTATGTGGATGCAACTAAATCACTTCTTAAAGCGTTTTCAAATTATGAGGAGAAGATTGCGAGATATAACAACAAAGTTAGATAATTTAGATGCAAATAGACACGAGATTGTTGGTTACATAGCTCAAATCATGCATGCACGTAACCAATTTGAGCTTGCACGTCAAGTATCAAATGAGTTGTTAGTGGTATAGATGCACATTTGAAGGATTAGTATGGTTATTTTCTATATTATTAGCCATTTTATGAAAGAATTAGTCTTCTTATCCAATTTTATTCACTTTTGAATAATTACGAATGGTTTTTCGGCTATGTAATTCTCAGTTTTTGAAAGGAATGAATAAAGAATAAATTTCTTATGTGATGAAAGTTTTATAGGATAAATTCGCTATGTCATTGTTTTTCGTAATTATGCAATTATTTTTTATCAATTAATATTCCAAAAAATAAATAGGCATTAAGACGTATAGATTCATTTGTGAATAAATACAAAAGGGTGTTCCGGATTTTTATAGCTATTTTTCCGCAAGTGATAAAATAATATAAAAATTTCCATTTAAAAACCGTACATATATATATGTAAAAAATATTGGCCAATAAATATACAAAAAACGTGTAGGTGCATTTTAGAAAATAGTCCATTTTAAACCACTTATAATAGTAGGAAATAAATCATTTCCTTAAAATTTGAATTAGATTAATTGGACCATCTCCTCTATTAGTTATTTATATATTCTCCCAAATCTTTTCTATAATTGAACAAATCATTTCCAAACTTTGTAAGAGACATTTGTGTCAACTATTTGTAGATCAATTTATAAGATCCGAAATTAGGTAATATAAATGTATTATTTTGTTTGTTTTGCAAATATTGATCTTTAGTCAACCGAAATTTACTCAGTCAATCAATATAATCAATCGAAATTATGTCCATCACTCAATATCCTACTTTCCTTTCAATTTGTATGTTTAACATATTTGGTTGATTTAAATATATATCTTAGTATCCTTATACAAATCATTCCTAAATAGATTTAAGCATATCTCCCTAATTTGATTTATAAATCTTTTTAACAAATTAATCCCTAATTGAATGAATATATCTTTCACAAATTAATTATATTGTCGAATAACGTCTATAATGTTCTTAAAAAGATTTATTTAAATGAAGTAAAAGTAGCATATGTAACGTTTAAGGAAATGGTTGATTGTAATCAATGTTATTTTTGAAAAAGATATACGTAAATAGGTTAAAGATTGTTTTTTTTATTGGAAATCGAATTTTTTTTGTGTACACCATAAAAACAGTTTAAAAATAGAGTTGATTGTAAGGAGATTTATAATTTTCAAAAGAGGCAAGTAAATGTTAAAAAGTATCATATAAAACTTGTCGTTTCAAATTTATTTGAATAAGTTAGATTGGTTAAAATATATACATTTAACGTTGTTGAAAAGGTAAATAACTATAATTACATAGTTGTTTATAATTTAGCATATATTATGATCGAATAGATTTAGGAAAATGAACATTCACGAAATCCATAAATTATTCTAAAATCGATTTATTGTACAAACAAATCGTGTAACATAGATGTTTAGTCTTTGTTTTATAAAAATCAGCATATATAACATGTCTTCTTGAGGCCTAAATTTATTGTACTTATAAGCAAGTTATTTCTACAACTTAGATGATTTGAAAATTCATAAAGCCAAATAGTCTAATCTAATTCTTACTATGACGCCTCAATCTCGAAATATATGTCTACTTGAACGCCTTCCCAAAGAAATTGTCATTGAGATTATTTCACGTGTTGGAGCATTTTCTATCGACGATTTGTTTAGGTGCAAAGTAAGGTACGTTACATGTTCAACAAATTATTCATATGTTTTAAAATTATTTATATATCACATCTATATACATCATTCTTTTAATATAGTTGCAAGGTACTCAATAATATTGGTGAGGATGACAAAGTTCTACAAAAACTATCAATAGAAAGCTTGCAAAGCGTATCGTGGGATTACATTGATAAGATGGATTTTTTATTTACACGATGTTTAGAGTGCAACAACCTTGAGGCTATTTTTCGAGTTGGAATGGTAATTTTTTTACACGATTTTCCTTATAAATGTATAATTTGAGATCACTTGAAATACACATTATAAAACTATGCTCTTTGATTTTTTTTTGGTCTATTTTACATGTTTTTATTCATATATTTATATGCTTTTTTATAGGTATACTTTTTTACCCAATCGAAGATAGAAGATGGTATTGTATGTTTTGAAAAAGCATCAAATGAAGGATATTCGGTGGCAACTTACTTATTGGGGCTTATATATCTATGTAGTAAAGATGCGAAGTTACAAGAAACTTGGTTTCAAAATGATAGCAAGGACACGATGAACATAGATTTGAAAGGGATTGTAGAATGTCGGAAGAAAGTTCGTTCTAATTTCTCGGGAGTATGGATAGAAAATAAGATTTCTATTGAATCAAGATTTTTTTATGTGATAAAAAACAAACATGTAAGGTGACTAGAAAGCTTTTGGAAGGTGATGATTACTACTACGAAGTTTTAGATGAGCCTAGAATAGTATGTGATGCTTGCAATTGTAATCGAGAACTTATGTTCTTCTTATCATTTATGTCTTAAGTATAATTATATGTTCGTCTTTTAATATATTTCATTAATAAATGATTAATTTTGTGTCTCCAAATTTTCTACTCAATGTATATTTGTTATGTTAATTGTTCTTTTACTAAAAGATTGATGGATTTAGTGCTTCGTCCAACATTTTGAACGTGACTTTAATTGACTCTCACCCTTTTTTTTTTAATATAACCTTCAACTAATCCTTAAATTATGTTTAAGGTTCAACAATATACACAAATTTATTGCTAATATAATCCAATACCTTCCAACCTTAATAGTTGTAATCATATTTTTATGTAGTCAAATTTAAAACCGAGTAATTGGTGTTTATTAAAAGAAGTATGCAAGATTTCGGTTGATATCTTCTTATAGTATCCATTGTGATTCGATTTTAATGAACTTAAATATATATTTCAAAATTATACTTCTATATATAATACATCATAATTTAGTCTAATTGTGGTTAGTTAATATATGACAACTCAAATTAAGGCTAAAATGGCTTTCCGTAATATTTGCCAACCATAAAATGATACGTACTCCTATTTTTTTAAATAGATTATGTATAGCTACCAATCCTAATAATTTATAATTTTCCTCGAAGAATATATATGAACATACTTTGGCTCATTCATTTCTAAATCATATATTCATTCATGCAATACGAGATGAATAATGAAAGCGATGATCCAAGAGTACCGAAAAAGCAAATATGTGAAGAAGGGAGGGGGTTCAAAACGACATGCATATCACATAGGTATGTATTCCTCTAACCCTTTAGTAGTTAGCTTTTATATGTTAATTTTTAATATTCGACCTTCTTGGTAATAAATACAATAACCCAAATAATTACATTACAAATTGACTACAAATAAATTACAATAACTAATTATTACATTAAACATTTTGTAGAGTGAGGGTGGAATATCAAAAAATTACATTAAAAGCTTGTTATAAACGATTTAGTAGGAAATTTTTTAAAGCAATAAAAGATAATATATAAATAGTCAACTATATAAGTATGAGAATGCTCACCTAAATTATTCACAAAACTTGTGGCATTTGGTGTAATATTTTGAGTTGATTGATGTTATTCGTATTGCATTTGCACATGTAAAAATGACAAAAAAAAGAATTATTATTACAACGCAAAATAGAAATTTAAATATAACTTACAATTTATGAAATTGGGAAATTGCACAAATAGGAAACTCAATATGTATATGTATTTTGTTTGAGGGGGAATATGAATATGTATTATTTATACACTTATTCTTCTTATAAGCTTCTCTACAATAATATATATATGTTCTCATAGTTTATAAAAATATGATTTATTAACAGACTCGATTCAAACCCAATGTGGTACTTTGTGGACAAGGGATACAAGACCAATTCACAAGTCAACGCACTCCCTTTAAGCGATATTCCAAATGGTAATATATTTTTATTCATTTTATAATTGAATTTTGAATTATGTATTTGGTAAATAGTTGTTACATATTTCTTAGTTTTCAAATATATAGTTTTGACAAGCTTTGGAAAACAATTGCAAGCAAATGAACAAGCAAATACAACAATCACAAATGCAAGAGTGGACTACTCAAAAGAGAAGTACGATTAGCGAGGGCAAACAGAAGTACATATTACATCAAAAGCGTCACAAATATCTTAACATATTACATGGTATGTAGTCTAATTGTGGTTATGTTTGAACATTTGCTTTAACATGAGATTTTATTTTTTTATTCTATATGAAATATGAGATTCAATTCTCTTTTTCCAAACAATGTTATTAATGAACAAGAACTACATTTTCATTCTCAAAGAAGTCACATAAGTTGTATTACTCAAAAGAAGCCCTTTAGGCGACATCTCTAATGGCAATTTCATTGCCTAATATTTCCATTGCTATAAACTATATTAGTTGGTTACATAGATTAGTCATATATGATTTGTATATCAACAATTATTCTATGGACACTATATGTACAACAAAATTAGTCATATATTATTTGTATCTATCATAATTAGTCAAATTCTTATTGATTCTCATATACTTGCTTATTTCATAATGGACTATAATATTAGATTGATGCATATTTTTTTAACCCGTATATGATGCATATGTTTTTGTCATTCTTATTTTTATCAAGTTTATAGGGCATATTGTTATTAAAGATTAACTATTAATTAATGTATTAGAAAACTATACATAAACATGTATAATCCTATATGTATCTATCCATCATATTTCTAAGTAGTAGTTGAAGAATTATTATCATTTTAGTATCCATAAAAAAAACTACTATAAACCCTATAAGTCTTACCAAACAGTTTATTTTTCAATTCGTTCTCTCAAGTTAGGTCATATTATATACTACATCATAAGTCATATAGATATTCTGCACATCTCTTTTATAAAATTGTCGAAAGTATAAGTTTTATATTAATATATTTCTATAATCTGTTACAACAAAATGCAAGAAAAATAATAAAAGAAGTTACCTAAAAGTGATTCATAACAATCCACTCACATATGGCTTTTGTTTATTTCATGAGATGCAACCCATTTTTTCCAGGACATTTTGAATTTCAATAAATATATGTATAATTAACATGAACTCATTTATAAATTAAAGATAAATCAATCAATCTCTATATTTTCAATCAATCCATAGTTATACAAATTAACCACAAGATAATAACGTAACCATTACTTAAATAACATGTAAATCATTTCAATCAATCCACCCATCAATTAAACCAATCGGTGTTTTTTTATAGAAGTGAAACAAAGCAATTTATAATTCCTATGTAGATGTTTGGTCAATATTTCATTCAATCCATTAATCAAACCACTCATAATCTTATATTTCATTCAATATTAAAAATATATTTGAAGCCTAACAAATTTACTAACCAAGGAACTACAATTAGACTTGTAATTAAATTTGCAAATGAACTACAATAGGTAATTCTAACATGACCCATTACTAATAACCCGTAAACCATTTCAATCAATCCACCCATCAAATAAACCAATCATTTTTTTATTTTTTATATAAGTGAAACAAATTTATGGTTACTAACACAATCTTACTATAACGATTCCCTAAAAAATATATATATCATGTTAAGAGAATTAAATTTTATGTGCATTTTATTAAAGGGATGCACTTACCTTTAATAGAGTTATACCCACATAATGCGGGATCAACCAAGTATATTTCATCCCCAAATTACAGTTTTTATCTTCGAAAAAAAAAGAAATTATTTAAAATTGATATATAAAAAACATGCAATCACATATTATATTGATTATTAAGTTTCTTCTAAACATTTTGTTGACATGCAACTCATTATTTTGATTATATATTGAATTATAATAAATATCTTCAAAGTAAGAACGAAAAGAAATGTAAATTCATATAAACCGAAATTTGGAATAATTGTTTTCATCTAATATTAGCAAAAAAAAAAAGTGACTTTTACGGTTTCTTAGTTTTTCATCCATTTAGTAATTAGTAAATATCATTTAAATTGTAAGTTTTTATATCTGTATTATTGTAAAATCGATAGAATAAAATCCAATACAAGATATGAGAATTGATATTTTTTTTGCTTAATAAAAACATTTTATTCAATCCAACGATATATATAAAATTGATAAATTATGCAAACACTTATATAACATACTTACTGTAGAAACATCCATTTAAAAAAATAAAACGTAAAATAAGTGTGAACATAATATACTTGATTATAATTGTTTTTATTTAATGTTTCATTGAAAAATACACTTGTTTTCATTATAATGATAGGAAAAAGTGAGACTTTTTTTTTACTTACCTCGCATTATATTGAGGAAAATATATAATTTTCAAGAAATTTTGACATGCAATCCAAATTTTGAATCATACATGTAATTATAACCATTATCCGCATAATTATAATAAAAAAAATTGTAATTATAGATAGATAATAAAGAAGAGCAGTAGAAAAAATTCACAAAAAAAAAAAAAATTTTTACCTCGGATTTCTCCTTTTAACTGAAATAGATGTATTCTTCACCAAATTGTGACATGCAACTCACTTTTTCAATGGCATATATTTTGTTTATTAATATCTCGTAAAAGTAAAATGCAAAAAAAGATATAATTACATAATCGGATAAAAAAATCCATTTACAAAAAAACTGGAAAATAAAATGTTGAAGCTTACCTAAAATCTTTCATTTCCATCTTGAATTTGTTGAGATGATGACATGCAAACAAATTTCCAATGAATTCCTCCACAACTAATCAACATGGAAAACAAATTTTCGAAGGGAAAATATCGAAAAAATGGAAATAGGTATAATTTCTATAGTACTCATTTGTAGATTTTCGAAGCAAATTATCTCGAATTTGTTTGTTGTTATAAGATAGAATGTTGAATTTCTATAATTTCATTTTGTAAATTTCATTTTTTTTGGGAGAGAATCATGTAGAGATATTAGTGAGAGAGAAACGGCAGTTCTAAGTTAAAGAAAATCGGGTTTTAGGAATAGGTTTAGAGAGGAGTGTGAGAGGAAATGAGTTAATGAGAGTAGTTGGAAGGTTAATGAAGAAGGAAGAATGAGAGTTCCAAGATTTTAAATCAAATGGATCGGTTTTGATTGATCTTTGGCCGAAAATTATCAAATGATAATAGGCTAAATAATTTGGGTTTAAATAAACGTGCCCATATTGTATGTGATTAATGTTATTCTATGTGTTTTAATGAAAACATCCCATACATAGTTTCATTAAATGAAATCGGCCCATTTTTGGGCCAAAAAACATCAACTTTAATCGGCCCATTTAAAAAACATCCTTTGTGTTTAGAGGAATAAGTTGTAAATGGTGCAATAAACTAAATATTAAAAAGAATATAAATTAACCTAATTAGTAAAAGCGCATGAAGATAAGTAATAAAAATTAAACTAATTACATAATGTGTATGGAAAAGTACATATGAATTTCCTAAATATTATGAAATAAATTTTAGTATAATTTATTAGTAGAATGACAAATAATGGATTTTTTCGTTTTTATTTTGCAACGATATTATCACTATATAACTCATTTTTTTTTTTGTTGATTCTTTTTGCGGTGTCTTCAGTGGATCTCTACATCAAATTCTATAAAAACGAATTGAACAAAGATGCAAGGCAAAAAAAGAAAACTAATTTTTGTCACAAAAACGTGAAAAGTTTTCGCTTAGTTTAGGGACTCGGCAATCCCTTATTAATTCCACTAATTTTTGTCATTCATCTAACGGTATACATTTGTACTATAAAGGTTTTTATTATATAAAATATTTTTATAAGTTAAATGTACAAATTATTATATCTATTCATATTATCTTCAAATGAATCCGTTTTTCATTCACTTTCATTAAGCACGGTAGTTAGTGATTCAAGTATTGTTTTTACTACTCCAATGGTGCATATAGGTAAATATATGACAAATTTCCTATATCCGATCCGCTAATTCAATTGTAAATTTAGATCAACATTAATGAAATATTAATTGTATTGTTTTTGATTTGCAATCATCATTTTCTCGATCGTCTTTTGATGCATCACGGCACACGCTTAATTCTTACAATAATCATATAAGCGTTGTTATTAACGGCTTATGTAATGGCACGAGGTTAGTCGTCAATGATATAGGTAATCATGTTATTGAAGCCTACTGTTATTTCCAGGAACAATGTCCGGAGAAAAGTATTTATCCTAATAATGACACTTACCCCGTCCGACTCCACCAAATTTCCTATCGATTTCGTAGACAGCAGTTTGCTTTGATGGTTCGTTTTGTTATGACTATAAATAAAAGTCAAGGACAATCTACCTGTCTCACGACGGATCGTATCTCCAGAGACCGTTTTGACCATGGATAATTTTATGTTGCTATTTTCGGGTTACGAGCAAAAAAGGTCTCAAGATCCTTCCGTTTGATAAAGAACACGGTGCGCGTACAAGTACAATAAATGTAGTTTACAAGGAAGTGTTCCGCAAGCGTATAGATTGAATTAAAAGCTTCATTTGTAATTTGTGTTCTTTACCACTATTACATTATATTTTTATGATTTGTGTAATTTGTGTCGTTGTTATTATGTGACTTCATTTATTTATGTTATAAAGCAATAATACACTGTGCATTATGCACGGGTCCTAAAACTAGCTTAATGCTAAACAAAATCACTCAAAAATTCTTAACATAAACAAAATTTGTTATGTGCTTATGTTAAAGAATGTTAACATAAACACCTCATAGCCGTATTAACATAACCACAACATAGTCCTAATAGGAGTATGTGCTTATGTGATTTTTGTTAATCAAGTTGTTATTCATAACCAAAAACATGTTTTCATAAAAAAATTCAAGTTGAGTTGTGCATAAACATCTCCATAAAAAGAAGATATGATGTTGTAATTATGGTCAGTTTAATTTCGTACTTCATTTCATTTTTCGTCTGTATCATGTAAATAGTTTATAGGATGTAATATTTTTTTTTATGAAGTTGAAGATGTTTCCAGCAACAAGGCTCCGGAATTTTTAAAACGAATTTTGTACAGTTAATTAAAAATCATACAATATTGTTGTGCAAAACTGATTTTGTCTAGTACCACATAAGCTTGTTCTGTCAATCAAGTTTAAAATAAACTCATTTAGACAAAACTAAAAACATCAACTTTAAAATAGACATAAGTATCTTTCCAAAAATATAGCAATCATGTTCATATGAATTTTATACGATTTTATGTCATTTTTACAAAAAAACGTTCATGTAAATCACTAAATTCCAGAACACTAATTTTCTCTTCAGTTAAGAAAACAAATAAAAAAGGGTTTTAAAAATGTCCAATTCAAGTGTAAATTTCAGTCTCGTCCTTCAAAGTATATAGAATGTTCATACCCAAATTCACTTCAAACTAAGTTCAGTAAGTTCGATTTCAAAGAACACATTGGATAAAGATCCTGTTTTGACTAGTTTTAGCATAAAATTCACCATAATTCGAGTTATCACTAAACGATTGTGAAATTTTGACACAACATAAAGAACTTACTGAAATATCTATAGGTGTATCACATGTGCCATTTAACGCTTTGTACCGAAAGGTATGAATTTTATAATTCAGTACAAGAACAAAAGTGCAATCCGGAAAATAAAATAAAGTGATTAACTCAAGTTTCATAAAAAATGTTTTTTATACGAAAATGTTAATTAAAAGTCATGAAATTTTAATTTTATCTTAAAATGATTCATTTTTATTATACAAATAAAATCAATAAAAATCATCAGCAAAAAATCAAAATCAAAGAGGTTAATTAATCTCTAATTTTCACAAGTGTACAAACAAGCATGGATTCCAAAGCCCATTCAAGAGGATGAAGATCAAGGAGCATCATGGTGAAGATCAAGATTGAAGACTTGTATAGATCATAGAATTTGTACATATTGTTGTAATAATAGTTTTTTTTTTTTGTAAATAGTTATTACATCACTCATTAATGAAAAATATGGAGATGTTTATGCATAATTTTCATAAATAATTCCACAATTCTTTTTAATAAAATGAGCAACCAATGTTATAAATTTTGCATGTTGGTCCCAATATATCATAGTATATGAATTAAATGATCCAATCTCAATTAAGAGGAAAAATTGCAAATCTAACTAAGTTAAATTGCATGATGATCCATCTTATATTTTTAATTTGTTCTCCATCTTCAAATGGATGAATCATATAATTTGACATAATTAGATTGGTAATTATGATCTCTGAATTGATTTTAGGCCGTTTACGTGTCTTACTTTAAATGGCCAAATTCCAATTAGCCAAACACAAATCTCCCAATTTGATCTCAAATTGATCATTTTTTTCAAAATGACTTAAAAATCTTCAATTAAGACTATTCCTCATCCATCCAAAAGCCTTCAATTAGGAAGCAAACATCTTTTCCTAAGACCTCTTGAAAACCGTAAATGCGATCACTAATTAAGGTGGTTACTTCAATCATGGGTGATTAACTCAAACTCTTCATTTAATCACTAACTAGGGTGATTATAACCTTGGTTAATCACTAATTAAGGTGATTAATTTAACCTTTCATATCTAATCACTAATTGAGGTGATTATCCTAACCTTCATTTTAATCGCTAATTAAGGTGATTAATTTAACTTTTCATATTGAATCACTAATTAGAGTGATTATCTTAAACCTTGAATAATCGTTAATTAGGGCTATTATTTTTCTTCTCATTTAATCACTAATTAGAGTGATTATTTTAATCCTTGAATAATCGTTAATTAGGGTGATTATTTTTCTTCTCATTTAGTCACTAATTAGAGTGATTATATTAAGCCTTGAATAATCACCAATTAGGGTGATTATTTCCTAACCTCCATTTTTAATCACTAATCAAGGTGATTATCTTTCCTTTTAAGTTTAATCACTAATTGAGGTGATTATCCTAACCTTTATTTTAACCATTAATTATGGTGATTAATTTAACCCTTCTTATTTAATTACTAATTAGGGTAATTATCTTAAACCTTGAATAATCACTAATTAGGGTGATTACTTCCTTCCTTCATTTTTAATCACTAATCAAGGTGATTATCTTTCCTCTTAAGTTTAGTCACTAATTAGGGTGATTATCTTAACCTCCATTTTTAATCACTAATTAAGGTGATTATCTTGATCCTCCTTCATATTTAATCACTAATTAAAGTGATTATCTTAACCCCATTTCAATCACTAATTGGAGTGATTACCTTATTCCTAATAGATTTGTCTAATTCTAAAAGGTGAGTTACTCATAATCTATTTGCCTCCCCCTTTTCTTCCCTAATGGAATTGGCCATTTAGGGTGAGACATAAGATCGAACTACGGTGGTTTTGATCCATGAGTGGATTCCGATCCCGCAATGATTGGTACGTAGTGCAACTTCGGTGCTCAAACCTACCATGTACAAATGATATATCGGCCTTCTTAAAAATGATTGATGTGTATATGTGCAAATTATATGATTTTTCTTTCTTTTGAATAGCCATGATTACTTTAAAATGGAAAATAACGCATTTAGTAAGAGCGTTCAGGTAGAATGGAAGAGGAGACGAGTTCCATATGTTCGCACATCTTAACCTAAACCCCGAACCTTATCTCATGGTATGAAAGACCAATTTTCAAAAAGCCTTATCCATATGAAGTCATCATTGTTTTAAATGATATTTCTTGAAATTGATTTCAACACGATTTATTAAATAAATATATCCCTATTCGTGATATTAATAAGGTGGCGACTTCAAAGTTTTCTAAAACTCATAGTCCAATGAGAGACTTTTTGTGGGATTCAGACTGTTAATTAAGACAGTAAAACATCGGGTACCACAGGCCGGCGACTTCACTGGGGACTATACTTCCACTTGAAGTATATGAGGTTTTAACCTGAACAATGCGTTATTTTCCATATGTATATATAATAAAAAGTTAATCATGGCTATTCACAATTTAATTTTTGTATATAGCATGCTTTTGTGAAAAATACGTGTGTTTGGTAGTTTATCGATCCATACACGTGCACTATTTTTAATTATTTTCTTATTAGGTCCGATACCTGTCTATCTGGCAAGGGTCGAATCTTAGAATGACAAATTAATGAATTAAGGGTGTAAAACCCGCATCCACGAGCTATTGCGGCCCGGCTATGTTAGGGAGCGTCCACCCTCGATGGACACAATGGAAGTGACTCGAGTCCACTTTAACTTAATCTCTCCATAAATGAATCTCCTTTTAGTCGACCTTTAGGACACAAGGATCAATGCACAAATGTCCTTTATTTATTCCAGTTATTGAATAATGTGAAAATTTTCAAAAATTCCTCAATCCGTTTGATCGGTCAATATTTCATTAATCATTATCGTAGCCGAATTGTTGCCGAAATGATTATTGAAATATTAGGAGTATTCTTGTTTATTTATCATAAGTGTCATTTAAAAAAATACATGTGCTCACCCATTTTCAAAAAAAAAAAAAAAACTCACATTTACTTCATAATTTTTTTCGTTCAAATTGGTTTTTTATTAAAAAAAAATTGATTTTTACAAGAAAAAATCCCTGTTTTGAAAATATAATCCCAAAATAAGACAAAAACAAAATGAAAATGAAAAATGAAAAGAGTCATAATCACGAGTTCAAAACGTGTCAAGTTTAAGAATTAGAATGTAATTAAAACCGTATAGCTTAAAACACGAGAAGTGTAGTTTGAAAAATTGTGTATTAATGTAATCAAAAGGAAAAAATTCTTCCATTTCCTGCTAAGAATCATAAAAAAATTCATTATTTTGTGACTAACATTGTTAGTGTGCACATTCCGAGTACTTCACATCTTTCGTAAAAAAGGGGAACTAAAGCTCCGCATCACTTCCACAATGTCTCGACTCGGGAAAACAAACTCAAACTAAAGTTTTGGTAAAGGGCAAAGGCCATTGGAGGTCTATTAACCAAATTTATGCGTACATGGAGGAACCTCTGGGAACCATGTATGGTCGTCGAAAAGACAGGGTCTTCTAGAACCGAAATATCATTGTTACACTTTGCCACCTCCCGGGGGTTGATATGGGTTTATACTCGCAACTTTTGTCATCAATATGGACATGAAACAGCCCGGTGTGTTGACCTTCGACATGCCATTCACCGGTTAATAGAAGATGGAAAAATCCCTATTCCTCCATCGTGCATGCCTCCAATCATATCTTTCACTAAGGGGTCGATCTTCCTTAGGAAATTGATCCTCACCACGCTTTATACATCACTTTAAAGTGCAATGGGCGTGAATTGACAAACGTGCTAGTAGATGACGGATCGCATTCAACATCTCGCCCCAAAGGAACGCTTTATGAGTTGGGATATAACAATACGTTGTTGAGCCCTACCGATACAATATTAGGAGCATATGATAACTCTTCGGGAAGGACCATTGGGATGATCAATCTTCAATTGAGATATAAAGATCGTGTTTGGTGACGCTGATTTCGTGGTCGTGGAAGCCTTAACTTCATTTTCTTTTGTTGTTGGGACAACCGTGGCTCCATGCAAACAAAGCTATTGCTCCTCAAAGACACCAAAAGCTCAAGTGTCCAATAACCTCGGGAATAATAACAATCCATGGAGATCCGGCAAAACCAAGAAGTATTATTACCCCGAACCACCAAGTCGTGGAAGATGAAGCCAGATCCTCGAGAAAGTTCTCTCAAACCCCGCATGTTAGGGAGAAATATTCTTTTAGTACCCAAGGATCCAATTCGAAGCTATTTACACGGTTCCAATGACAATTGATCGCCTCATCGCTTATGCCGACATTTGTTGTGCCTGGAATATGCCAAGTAAGATCTCTCAATACGGATCAGGTCGAAACCACTACTTGCCATAACCTTCTCCGATAAAGATCTTCCCGACAACCCAACTCATAACAACGCCTCGTATATCGTTGTCGATCACGGTGCCGGACATATCAAAGGGGTAATGGTTGATAATGGAGCTTCCACCAATATCATCTTCTCTGGTACCCTTAATTGGCTCGGGTATCCCCCTCCCCAAGGAGAATTCTCTATAGGAACCATGATTGGATATGATGGTTCAACACGGAAATCATAGGGGCAACAACTATGATCCTCGCGCATTGGAGCGTCATACGAAAGGTCGATTACATGATCATTGATTGCGAAGCTCCTTTCTTATTTGTTGTTGGGATGACCGTGGCTCCACGAGAATCAGGCTATTATCTCAACATTACACCAAAAAATAAAGATGGTAACTCCACAAAGGGTAATCACAATCCCAGGAGATATAGCAATGGGAGTGGTAATGCAAAAATCTCGTGTATCTCATGTATGTCAATTAAATCACAAAAAGAACGAGCGATGATCACGGGGATTGCATCAAATATGCCACCCCGCAAAAATCCTATTTCCACCGGCCTATTCATGAGCAAGTTCGTGATCAACCGGACCCGGAAACCGGACATGGGAGAGGTTAAGAGGATTGAGAAGAAATTCCATTGGCTTTACAAAGAGTCCCGGGCCGTTAAGTATGAAGGAGAAGAGAGTCTAGCACACAAGGTTGCTGTTTTTCAATCTATCATGGAACCTTACATCTTCCTCGATGAAATTGATTATGATACAAGAGCCTCTTGCATGCTTATGTGCAAGGCATGGGCATTATGGCTTCTCCCGAGAAAACAACCCTTTATATGTCAAGAAGAAAAAGGAAAGGTGGAAAAGACGTCATCGAGACGAGAGAACATATGGCCCGGCGCCAAGCATCGAATTACGAAAAAGTTTGGGAAGAACCCGAGTAGTTAATTGGTTTTATATTGTACATTGTAGGTAGAGCTACGTGCGGCTTGATCCCCTAAAAAAACAAAAAAAAATCTAATGTTGTATGCATCTATCTTAGTTTTTTTTACTATGTAATGTACTAAAAGGGGTACGGAGACAACTCATTTTCTGAGTGCAGCTGCAAAAAAATAAATTAAAAATAAAACTATATATATATATATATATATATATATATATATATATATATATTTCATTTTTAATATATCAGAACTACGTTGGGCCTGATTCTCCATTATAATTTGCCAAAATGAGGACACATGCCTCCTTATACCTCTTTTCTCTTATTTCTGTAGCAGCAGGAAATGGAAGGATATCACCAAATTGATTTTGAAAAACGTTTGTGTATTATCCCGAAAAAATACGAGTCTAAAAAATATGGAAATCTAAAATATAAAATAAAAAGGTCAGTAAAAATATATATAATAAATGATAACTGAAATTGGGGTAAATAAAAAAAAAAATTCAAAGTTATCATTTCTTTCATTCCCTACGCAAAAAAAGAAGAAGAAACAAAGTCTTGACAAATTTCTGTGCAAACTTTTCATCTCATTTCACAGGAACTCTACTTGGGCCTGCTCAGGATACAGGCTGATTCGCCGAAGTTCTGACCATAGTGAACGTTCTCTTTCGGTAATACCGTCGTCCTTGTCTACACCTGCTGTATTCTCTGCTCCACGTCTCCGCAATATGTCTGAAATTCCGAACAACGAGCACCCACAGAACTCTGCCCCTCCACCTGATCCAATGGCTGAGCTCCGAGGACTTGTCCAGGCCATGCTTGACCGACAGGATGATATTGAACAAATTGTATTGAGCATAATGTGCCAAAGCGCCCAGATGCCTCCTCCTCCTCCGGAATCAGAAGCAGCTTCACCTTTTCACCTTGAGCCTATGAACAATGAGAGAGAAATTCCCACTAAGCTCGAGGAAGAAGTAGTCAAGCTCAAGGAAGTCCTAAAAGGCATGACCAAGGCTGAACCATGGATGGACATTCATGGGTTAACACTTTCCCAAAGGCACAGGTTACCTCATGGTTTCAAGATGCCTAACTCGACAAAGTTTGATGGAACCGGCAGCCCAGCTAATTTCCTGAAGATGTATGTGGGGGCAATGAGTCCATGGGAAGTGGAAGAATCTTTGATGGCTCAGCTCTCTTAGCAGTATTTAGATGGTGCTGCAGCACATTGGTTCCTCAATCTTGAGAACACAAAGAAATCCACTTGGGATGACATAGTTAGAGAGTTCTCGAACCAGTACAAGTATAATGAAGAAATTGATGTTACTAGAAGGGATATGGAGACGACCTCTCAGAATCTTAACGAAACATTTTCTTTGTTCATCACTCGGTGGAGAAACAAAGCCTCCAAAATGACGAGTAGGCCTAATGAGGAGGAACAACTGCAAATAATGGTTGTGAAGAACTTTCTTCCTGTCTATCAGAAGCATATGGCATACCAATATTTCCCGACCTTCAAAGCTTTGATTGCTACGGGACTCTTGTTGAGGACGTTGTGAAAAGGGGAGACATCAAGAAAGATGAACCTACTGGCAACGCCACTTATAATGCAAAGTTTGGAAATAACAAAAGAGCCCCAAACAATGATTCGGCAGCTCCTAAGACAACCAATGCGATCCATGCCATCGGCGCATCTTCTGCATTCCAGTTGCGACCACAAAGGAACTTTACCCCCTTAAACATGAATTATTCCCAAGCTCTTTCCAAGATAAAAAAGGCCAATCTCATTCAACCATTGAATCCGCAGCCACCTCCTAAAAATCCTTACCCTGGTTATGACCCAAACTAAAATTGTGAATATCACCAAAACTCGGGGCATAATACTAAAAATGCACGACCCTCAAGCGTCAAATTCGAAATCTTGTGGATGATGGAAAACTCTCTTTGGGATCCATTGCTAGTAAACCAAATGACTCTCAACCCAACATCACAAAAAAAAAACCCTTCCGAATCATTAGCCCTCATTTGCCATTAATGCCATCTCTGCTGCTTCAGATGGATGTGATCCAGTCCAGCTAATCCGCAAGTCAACTCCCCAAATGTAAGAAATGTCAATAGCCGCAGGTTACAAGTGCCTGGTTTATGACTATTCAACTCAAGAAAAAGTCGAAATGATGCCTTGTAAAGACCCCAGTTTCACTCTCAACAAGGATCCATTCTCTGAAATGTGCGAAACCTTGGATTATGATGGTGCTTTCTTTATTTTGGACTCTCTGACACCGCGATGAAGATGCCTCTTCGGTCTTGACAATTGTGGAGAAAACACTGGGGAGATAGTAATAAAGAAGATGATGCTATCAAGCGCATGAAAGAAGTAAATGCTAATGTTTCCATCTGGAAGTTGTTAATGCATTCCCAACCTCATAGGGCGGCCGTTTTAAAGCATCTCAATGAAGCCTCTGTGTAGACACATAATCGTGTCTCCCCATTTAAGGATCGATGATGAAACATACCGCGGCATTAGTTGGGCGACTCAACGGAAGAGCAATCTAAAGAACCAATCCAAAATATGTTTTTGAAATGATATTCTAAACCCAATTAATTGTTCATGATGATTAATTGTATTTCAAACCCATAAAATATTTTAAATCCATTTTAAAAGCCCATCGAATATTTATTATTTTAATAGATATTTTCATAAATAGTTTATTATCTTTGATAAATAAATCAGATTTTTAATCAGTAAAAATTCCATCTCCAGAATTTTAGGAATAAAAAGTATCTTTAAAAGTCGCGCAATGGAATATGCGCTCGGACGCGGGGTTGCGCTCGGCGCCACGTGCGTCTAGCACATCGGCCAGAACGCGTCAGGCGAGGACTAATGAGCGCTTGACGCGTAGATTTTTGTGACTCACACGAGTCCTGCGTCTGACGGGTCTTGTATGAGACGCAACTTTCTTTTCTATCTTTTTAAAAACGCGTTTTGCACGTGCCTAAACCTGATTGGGTTTGGGTGCGTCATGCACACCAATGTACGCTCGCCTGACGCGTGGCACTGTGCCTGGCGCGGGGCTTGCGTGGAGCGCCAAGTTTTATTTTTCCCTATAAATATGTGGAAATTCCCGAATTACGGACGGGTTTTTCATATTATTATTTCACGAATACAAAAACTTACGAATACCTCCAATATACTTCAAATACTTAAGCACTCAGGCATTCAACTACTTTCAATCTTCGATCAATTCTTAATAATTGGGTTCTTGGTTCCACGATTGCTCAGCCTAAAGATCGTTGCGCTCCTCAATCTATGCCGCATAGGTATAATACCTGAGGGTCCTTAAACAAATTATTTTTATATTGAAGTTACTAACGGTTTTCTCTCTGATGTAGACCTTTAACTGTAAAATCGCTCTACGTACATTCTAACCTCTTTTCTTTATCTTTCTTTTATTTCATATTCACATTATATTTATTCATGCTTTTGTACATATTACATGCTTGCCCGATCATTCTATGCATATTATTATGTTGTCCTGCTTTATTGCTTTTATCACCCTACATGTTATCTTTGTTAATCAAAGACCAAAGAATTGTTCTAACATTAATCGGATCAATTTGGACAACCTGCGAAGTTTCCTGTAAATTGATTGCATAATAACTTATCACTAATAAAATAGTCTTTTATTTGTTTCATGAACCTACTTAGACTAATTATTTTTAGGGTGTTTTAAAACATTATTTTGATTATTCTTGGGCATAAAATCTGTAATGAATCGATATTTAGTAGA
>CANSZD010002417.1:0-227500 GCA_947648045.1 Beta corolliflora
TTTTGCCTATAAATTTTATCTCGGAAAAAATTCACGATTGTTCTTACCCTAAAGTGGCATATTTCCAACCTCGACATATTACTCGAGTCCGAGATGGGAAAAAAATGATGTCGGATTTTTCGTACCACTTGTGCCCTCCATTGAAGGTTGGAAAGTGTTTTTGGCAAACATTTGGCCCGGAAAAACATTTCTAAACCGAATCTTGTGCCCTAAAGTGGTTTTTCCATGCTCTACGGCTTCAGTCACGTCGGAGCATGGGAAAAATGAAGTTGGATTTTTTCGTTCACGTAGTGCTTTACATTGAACGTGAAAAGTATTTTGCCTATAACTTTTATCTCGAAAAGGGATTTGATTGATTCTTGCGCCAAGTGGCATTTTTTCAATGCTCAATAGATATCAAGTCGAATAGGAAAAAAAATGATGTCGGATTTTCGTACTAGTTGTGCCCTCCATAGAAGATGAAAGAGTGTTTTTGCGCCCAACTCTTAGCCCGAGAAACATTTCTAAAAGCGATTCTTGTGCCTAACGTGGTTTTTCCATGCTCTACAACTCCGTCACGTCATAATGTGGAAAAAATAAAGTTAGTTTTTCGTACACGTCTTGCCATACATTGAACGTGAAAAATATTTTGCCCATAATTCTTATCTCGGAAAACATTTCGTTTGATTCTTGCCCCTAAAGTGACAGTTTTCCATGCTCGATAAATAACCTCAAGTCCGAATGGTAAAAATGTAGTCGGATTTTTGGACCGGTTGTTGCCTAAATAGAAGAGAAAAGTGTTTTTGACATAACTCTTGGCTGAGAAACATTTACGAGCGATTCTGTGTGCCTAAAGTGGTTTTCTCAATGCTCCACCGGCTCCTCACGTTAGAATATGGAAAAAAAATGAAGTTGGATTTTTCGTACAAGTAGTGCCCTACATTGAGCGTGAAAAGTGTTTTGCCTATAATTTTTATCTCGGAAAACGTTTGATTGATTCTTGCCCTAAAGTGGCATTTTTCAATGCTCCATTGATTACTAAGTCCGAATAGGAAAAAAAATAATGTCTAGATTTTTCGTACCCAGTTTTGCCCTCACCTTAGAAAGCTAGAAAAGTATTTTTGGCATAACTCTTAACTCGAAAAACATGTTATACGATTCTTGTGCCTAAGGTGTTTTTTCCATGCTCCACAACTCCGTAACGTCGTAATGTAGAAAAAGTGAAGTTGGATTTTCACGCACGTAGAAGCCCTACGTTAAGCATTGAAAGTATTTTGCCCCTAACTCTTATCTCGGAAAACATTCTCTCATTGGTTCTTTCCCTTAACGTGGCATTTTCCATGCTCAACGGATACCTCAAGTCGAGATGGGAAAATAATGATGTCGGATTTTCGTACCCGGTTGTGCCATGCAAAGAAGGCGTGAAAAGTGTTTTTGGCATAATTCTTAACCGGAAAACATTCTAAACAATTCTTGTGCCCTAAAGTGTTTTTCCCATGCTCTACAAAGTCCGTCACGTCGAATGTGGATAAAATGAAGTTGAATGTTTCGTACACGTAGTGCTCTACATTGAACGTGAAAAGTACTTTTTTGCCCATAACTCTTATCTCGGAAAAGCATTTCCTGGTTATTCTTTCCCCTAAAGTGGCATTTTTTCCATGCTCAGCCAGATACTTCAAGTCCTAATGGGAAAAAAAAATGATGTCGGATTTTTCGTACAGGTTGTGCCATGCATAGGAAGTGAAAAGTCTTTTTGGCACTAATTCTTAGCTTGAAAAAATATTTCTAAACAATTATTGTGCCCTAAAGTGTTTTTTTCCCATGCTCTACGACTCCGTCACGTCATTTTTCGTACACGTGCTTGCCCTATCGTTGGCCGTGAAAAGTATTTTTGCCCTTAACTCTTATCTCGGAAAACATTTCGATTGATTCTTGCCCCTGAAGTGACATTTTTCCATGACCCGATAAATACCTCGAGTCCGAATAGGAAAAAAAAAAAGTCGGATTTTTCGGACCGGTTGTTGCCACTGAATAAAAGGCGAAAAGTGTTTTTGGCATAACTCTTACCCGAAAAACATTTCAGAAACGATTCTTGTGCCTAATGTGGTTTTTTCCATGCTCTACAACTCCCGCCACGTCATAATGTGGAAAAAATGAAGTTGGATTTTTGGTACATGTCTTGCCCTACATTGAACGTGAAAAATATTTTGCCTATAACTCTTATCTCGGAAAATATTCTCATTGATTCTTTCCCCTAAAGTGGCATTTTCCATTCTCAACAGATACCTCAAGTCAGAATGGGAAAAAAAAAGTATGTCGGATTTTCGTACCAGTTGTGCCATGCATAAAAGTCAAAAAGTATTTTTGGCATAATTCTTAGCCTGAAAAACATTTCTAAACAATTCTTGTGCCTAAAGTGTTTGTTTCCCATGCTTGTACAACTCCGTTAAGTCGAGAATGAGGAAAAATAAAGTTGGATTTTTTCGTACACGTTTTGCCCTACATTGAACGTGAAAATATTTTCCCATAACTCTTATCTCGGAAAACATTTACGATTGATTCTTGCCCCTAAAGTGACATTTTTCCATGCTCAATAAATAACCCTCAAGTCCGAATGGTAAAAATGAAGTCGGATTTTCGGATTCCGGTTATAGCCCGAATAGAAGTGAAAAGTGTTTTGGCATAACTCCGAGCCCGAAAAACATTTCTAAATGATTCTTGTGCCGAAAGTGGTTTTTTCATCCACTGGCTCAGTCATGTCGGAATGTGGAAAAAATGAAGTTGCATTTTTCGTTCACGTAGTGCCCTACATTGAACGTGAAAAGTATTTTGCCTATAACTTTTATCTAGGAAAACGTTTCGATTGATTCTTGCGCAGAAAGTGGCATTTTTCAATGCTCAATAGATTACTCAGTCCGAATAGGAAAAAAAAAAAAAGCTGTCGGATTTTTCAGTCACCAGGTTATTGCCATCCATAGAAGCCGAAAAGTGTTTTGGTAAAACTCTTGGCCGAAAAACATTTCTAATCGATTCTTGTGCCAAGGTGTTTTTTTCCATGCTCTACAACTCCGTCACGTCATAATGTGGAAAAAATGAAGTTGGATTTTTTCGTTCACGTAGTGCCCTACATTAAACGTGAAAAGTATTTTGCCTATAACTTTTATCTCGAAAAGGATTTGATTGATTCTTGCGCCAAAAGTGGCATTTTTCAATGCTGATAGATTACTCAAGTCAGATAGGGAAAAAAATGATGTCGGATTTTCGTACCGGTTGTGCCCTCCATAGAAGATGTAAAGTGTTTTTGGCATAACTCTTGTCAGAAAAACATTTCTAAACGATTCTTACGCCTCAAAGTGGTTTTTTTCCATGCTCTACAATTCCGTCACGTCATAATGTGGAAAAATAAAGTTGGATTTTTCGTACACGTATTGCCCTACAGTGAACGTGAAAAATATTTTGCCCATAACTCTTATCTCGGAAAACATTTCTAATTGATTCTTGCCCCTAAAGTGACATTTTCCATGCTTCGATAAATAACCTCGAGTCAGAGATGGTAAAAATGAAGTCGGATTTTTTGGACCGATTGTGCCTAAATAGAAGGCGAAAAGTGTTTTTGACATAACTCTTGGCAGAAAAACATTTCGAGACGATTCATGTGCCTAAAGTGGTTTTTCTCCATGCTCCCACAAACTCCCTCACGTTAGAATGTGGAAAAATGAAGTTGGATTTTTCGTCACAAGTAGTGCCCTACATTGAACGTGAAAAGTATTTTGCCAATAACTTTTATCTCGGAAAACGTTTCGATTGATTCTTGTGCCTAAAGTGGCATTTTCAATGCTCAATTGATTACTCCAAGTCCGAATAGGAAAAAATAGTGTCGGATTTTTGTCCAGTTTTTGCTAGATCCTCCATAGAGATGGCAAAAGTGTTTTTGGCATAACTCTTAGCCCGAAGAAACATTTCTATACGATTCTTGTGCCTAAGGTGTTTTTTTCCATGCTCTACAACTCCAGTAACGTCATAATGTAGAAAAAATGAAGTTGGATTTTTCACGAGCACGTAAAGCCTACATTAAACGTGAAAAGTATTTTGCCCATAACTCTTATCTCGGAAAACATTTCTCATTGATTCTTTCCCTTAACGTGGCATTTTCCATGCTCAATAGATACCTCAAGTCTCGAATGGGAAAATAATGATGTCGGATTTTCGTACCCGGTTGTGCCATGCAAAGAGTTCGAAAAGTGTTTTTGGCATAATTCTTAGTAGAAAAACATTTCTAAACAATTCTTGTGCCTAAAGTGTTTTTTTCCCATGCTCTACAAGTCCGTCACGTCGAATGTGGATAAAATGAAGTTGAATGTTTCGTACACGTAGTGCTCTACATTGAACGTGAAAAGTATTTTGCCCTTAACTCTTATCTCGAAAAACATTTCTCGGTTATTCTTTCCCCTAAAGTGGCATTTTTCCATGCTCAAGGGATACTTCAAGTCCTAATGGGAAAAAAATGATGTCGGATATTTCGTACTAGTTGTGCCATGCATAGAAGGTGAAAAGTCTTTTTTGGCATAATTTTTAGCCCGAAAAATATTTCTAAACAATTATTGTGCCTAAAGTGTTTTTTTCCCATGCTCTACAACTCCATGTGCCCCGTCATTTTCGTACACGTCGTGCCCTACATTGACAGTGAAAAGTATTTTGCCCATAACTCTTATCTCGGAAAACATTTCGATTGATTCTTGCCCCTGAAGTGACATTTTTCCATGCTCAATAAATACCTCCGATCCGAATAGGAAAAAATAAAGTCGGATTTTTCGGACCAGGTTGTGCCACTGAATAGAAGGTGAAAAGTGTTTTTGGCATAACTCTCGAGCCGAAAAACATTTCTAAATGATTCTTGTGCCGAAAGTGGTTTTTTTCATGATCCACAGCTCCGTCATGTCAAAATGTGGAAAAAATGAAGTTGGATTTTCGTTCACGTAGTGCCCTACATTGAACGTGAAAAGTATTTTGCTTATAACTTTTATCTAGGAAAACGTTTCTGATTGATTCTTGCGCCTAAAGTGGCATTTGTCAATGCTCAATAGATTACTCAAGTCCAGAATAGGAAAAAAATAATGTCGGATTTTTCGTACCAATTGTGCCCTCCATAGAAGCTGAAAAGTGTTTTTGGTAAAACTCTTAGCTCGAAAAACATTTCTAATCGATTCTTGTGCCTAAGGTGGTTTTTTTCCATGCTCTACAACTCAGTCACGTCATAATGTGGAAGAAATGAAGTTGGATTTTCGTACACGTAGTGCCCTACTTTAAACGTGAAAAGTATTTTGCCCATAACTCTTATCTCGGAAAACATTTCTCATTGATTCTTTCCCTTAAAGTGGCATAACTCTTATCTCGGAAAACATGTCGGATTTTTCGTACCCGGTTGTGCCATGCATAGAAGAGCTGAAAAGTGTTTTTGGCATAATTTTTTGCCGAAAAACATTTTTTAAACAATTCTTGTGCCTAAAGTGTTTTTTCCCATGCACTACAACTCCGTCACGTCGGAATGTGGATAAAATGAAGTTGAATGTTTCGTACACGTAGTGCTCTACATTGAACGTGAAAAGTCTTTTGCCCATAACTCTTATCTCGAAAAACATTTCTCGTTGATTCTTTCCCCTAAAGTGGCATTTTCCATGCTCAGCGGATACTTCAACTCCGAATGGGGAAAAAAAGGATGTCGGATTTTTCGTACCGGTTGTGCCATGCATAGAAGGCTGAAAAGTGTTTTTGGCATAATTCTTAGCAGAAAAACATTTACGAACAATTATTGTGCCTAAAGTGTTTTTTTCCATGCTCTACAACTCCATCACATCGAATGTGGAAAAAATGAAGTTGGATTTTCGTACACGTCTTGCCCTACATTGAGCGTGAAAAGTATTTTGCCCATAACTCTTATCTCACGAAAACATTTCGATTGATTCTTGCCCCTAAAGTGACATTTTTCCATGCTCAATAAATACCTCAAGTCCAGAATGGGAAAAAAAATAAAGTCGGATTTTTCGGACCCAGTTGTGCCTTGAATAGAAGGTGAAAAGTGTTTTTGGCATAACTCTTAGCACGAAAAACATTTCTAAACGATTCTTGTGCCGAAAGTGGTTTTTTTCCATGATCCACAACTCGAGTCACGTCGGAATGTGGAAAAAATGAAGTTGATTTTCGTTCAAGTAGTGGCCTACATTGAACGTGAAAAGTATTTTACCCATAACTCTTCTATCGGAAAACATTTACGATTGATTCTTGAGCCCCTCAAGTGGCTTTTTTCCATGCTCAACATATCAGTCAAGTCAGAATGGGAAAAAAATGAAGTCGGATTTTTCGTTACTGATTGTGACCTCCATTGAAGTTGGAAAGTGTTTTTGACATAACTCTTTGCCCGAAAAATATTTCTAAATGAATCTTGTGCCTAAAGTGGTATTTTTCCATGCTCTACAGCTTCGTCACGTCGGAATGTGGAAAAAATGAAGTTGAATTTTTCGTACACGTAGTGCCCTACTTTGAACGTAAAAAGTATTTTGCCTATTAACTTTTATCTCGGATAACGTTTCTAATTGATTCTTGCGCCTAAAGTGGCATTTTTCAATGCTCAATAGTTTACTCAAGTCCGAATACGAAAAAATCATGTCGGATTTTCGTACCCAGTTATGCCCTCCATAGAAGTTGAAAAGTGTTTTTGACATAACTCTTTGCTCGAAAAATATTTCTAAACGATTCTTGTGCCTAAAGTAGTTTTTTTCCATGCTCTATAGCTCGATAACGTCATAATGTGGAAAAATGAAGTTGAATTTTTCCGTACTTGTAGTGCCTTACATTTAACGTGAAAAGTATTTTGCCCATAACTCTTATCTCGGAAAACATTTCTCATTGATTATTTCCCCCTAAAGTGGAATTTTTCCATGCTCAATGGATACCTCAAGTCCGAATGGGGAAAAAATGATGTCGGTTTTTCGTGCCCGGTTGTGCCATGCAAAAAAGTCTGGTAAAAGTGTTTTTGGCATAATTCTTAGCCGAAAAACATTTCTAAACTATTCTTGTGCCTCAAGTGTTTGTTTCCCATGTTGTACAACTCAGGCACGTCGGAATGTGGAAAAATGAAGTTGGATTTTTCGAACACGTACTACCCAACATTGAACGTAAAAAGTAGTTTGCCCATAGCTCTTATCTCGGAAAACATTTCGATTGATTCTTGCCCCTAAAGTGACATTTTTCCATGATCAATAAATACCTCAAGTCCAGAATGGTAAAAATCAAGTCGGATTTTTCGGACCAATTGTTCCTTCGAATAGAAATTGAAAAGTGTTTTTTGGCATAACTCTTAGCCCAGAAAAACATTTCTAAACGATTCTTGTGCCAAAAGTGGTGTTTTTTTCCATGATCCACATCTCCGTCACGTCGGAATGTGGAAATAATGAAGTTGGATTTTTCATAAAGGAGTGCCCCTACATTGAACGTGAAAAATATTTTACCCATAACTCTTATCTCGGAAAAATTTCTAATTGATTCTTGCGCCTCAAGTGGCATTTTTTCATGCTCAACATATTGCTCAAGTCCAAATGGGGAAAAAATGACGTTGGATTTTTCGTACCGGTTGTGCCCTCCATAGAAGCGAAAAGTGTTTTATGCATAACTCTTAGCCCGAAAAACATTTCTAAACGATTCTTGTACCTAAAGTGGTTTTTTTCTCACCCTCCACAGCTCGGTCACGTCGAATGAGGAATAAATGAAGTTGGATTTTTTGTACATGTAAGGCCTACATTGAACGTGAAAAGTATTTTGCCAATAACATTTATCTCTCGGAAAACATTTCTGATTGATTCTTGCGCCTAAAGTGCCATTTTTACAAGCTCAACCATTCCTCGAGTCCGAATGGGAAAAAAAATGATTTCGGATTTTTCGTACCGATTTTGTCCTCCATAGGGAGCCGAAAAGTGTTTTTGGTATATCTCTTATCTCGAAAAACATTTCAAACGATTCTTGTGCCTAAAGTGGTTTTTTTTCCATGCTCCACGACTCCCTCGCGTTAGAATGTGGAAAAATGTAGTTGGATTTTTCGTACAAGTGGTGGCCTGCATGATTGAACGGTGAAAAGTATTTTGCCCATAACTCTTATCTCGGAAAACATTTCGATTTATTCTTTCGCCTCAAGTGCCATTTTTTCATGCTCGACATATTCCTCAAGTCTCAAATGGGAAAAAAATGAAGTTGGATTTTTCGTACCGGTTGTGCCCTCCATAGAAGCGGAAAATTGTTTTTTGGCATAACTCTTGCCCGAAAATTATCTCAAACCATTCTTAGTACCTAAAGAGATTTTTGCCCATCCTCCACGGCCGTCACGTCGAATGTGGAAAAAATGAAGTTGGATTTTTCTTACTAAGTAGTGCCTACATTTAACGTGAAAAGTATTTTGCCTATAACTTTTATCTCGGAAAACATTTTAGATTGATTCTTGCGCCTAAAAGTGTCATTTTTCCTTGCTCAACATATTCCTCAAGTCCGAATGGGAAAAAAATGATGTCGAATTTTCCATACCGAGTTGTGCCCTTAGGCCCGAAAAACATTTCTAAACGATTGTTGTGCCTAAAGTGGTTTTTTTCCATGCTCCACGGCTCCCTCACGTTAGAATGTGGAAAAAATGAAGTTGGATTTTTCGTACACGTAGTGCCCTACATTGAACTTGAAAAGTATTTTGCCTACAACTTTTATCTCGGAAACGTTTCGATTGATTCTTGCGCCTAAAGTGGCATTTTTCAATGCTCAATAGTTTACTCAAGTCCGAATACGAAAAAAATCATGTTGGATTTTTTCGTACCCGGTTGTGCCCTCCATAGAAGTTGAAAAGTGTTTTTGACATAACTCTTAGCCCGAAAAATATTTCTAAACGATTCTTGTGCCCAAAGTAGTTTTTATCCATCCTCTATACCTCCGGTCACGTCATAATGTGGAAAAAATGAAGTTGAATTTTTTCGTACACGTAGTGCCCTACATTGAACGTGAAAAGTATTTTGCCCATAACTCTTATCTCGGAAAACATTTCGATTTATTCTTACGCCTCAAGTGCCATTTTTTCATGCTCAACATATTCCTCAAGTCCAAATGGGAAAAAAATGAAGTTGGATTTTTCGTACCCGTTGTGCCCTCCATAGAAGCGGAAAATTGTTTTTGGCATAACTCTTAGCCCGAAAAATTATCTCGAAACGATTCTTAGTACCTAAAGTGATTTTTGCCCATCCTCCACGGCCTGGTCACGTCGGAATGTGGAAAAAATGAAGTTGGATTTTTCTTACAAGTAGTGCCTACATTTAACGTGAAAAGTATTTTGCCTATAACTTTTATCTCGGAAAACATTTTAGATTGATTCTTGCGCCTAAAAGTGTCATTTTTTCCTTGCTCAACATATTCCTCAAGTCCGAATGGGAATAAAATGATGTCGAATTTTCCATACCCGGTTAGTGCCCTTAGCCGAAAAACATTTCTAAACGATTGTTGTGCCTAAAGTGGTTTTTTTCCATGCTCCACAGCTCCCTCACGTTAGAATGTGGAAAAATGAAGTTGGATTTTTCGTACAAGTAGCGCCCTTTATTGAAAGTGAAAAGTATTTTGCCCATAACTCTTATCTCGGAAAACATTTCGATTGATTCTTGCGCCTCAAGTGCCATTTTTTCATGCTCTAACATATTCCTCAAGTCGAATGGGAAAAAAAATGAAGTCGGATTTTTCGTACCAGTTGTGCCCTCCATTGGTAGGAAATTATTTTTGGCATAATTCATAGCCCGAAAAATATTTCGAAACGATTCTTGTGCCTAAAGTGGTTTTTTTCCATGCTCCACGGCTCCCTCACGTTATAATGTGGAAAAAAATGAAGTTGGATTTTTCGTACAAGTAGCGCTCTGTATTGAAAGTGAAAAGTATTTTGCCCATAACTCTTATCTCGGAAAACATTTATGATTGATTCTTGCGCCTCAAGTGCCATTTTTTCATGCTCAACATATTCCTCAAGTCCGAATGGGAAAAAAATGAAGTCGGATTTTCGTCACAGTTATTGCCCTCCATTGAAGCCGAAAATTATTTTTGGCATAATTCATAGCCCGAAAAACATTTCGAAACGATTCTTGTGCCTAAAGTGGTTTTTTTTCCATGCTCCACAGCTCCCTCACGTTAGAATGTGGAAAAATGAAGTTGGATTTTTCGTACATGTAGTGCCCTACATTGAACGTGAAAAGTATTTTGCCTACAACTTTTTATCTCGGAAAACGTTTCGATTGATTCTTGCGCCTAAAGTGGCATTTTTCAATGCTCAATAGTTTACTCAAGTCCGAATCTGAAAAAATCATGTCGGATTTTTCGTACAGGTTGTGCCCTCCATAGAATTTTGAAAAGTGTTTTTGACATAACTCTTAGCTCCGAAAAATATTTCTAAACGATTCTTGTCCCCAAAGTAGTTTTTATCCATCCTCTATACCTCCGTCACGTCATAATGTTGAAAAAATGAAGTTGAATTTTTCGTACACGTAGTGCCCTACATTGAACGTGAAAAGTATTTTGCCCATAACGCTTATCTCGGAAACATTTCTCAATGATTCCTTCCCATAAAGTGGCATTTTTCCATGATCAACGGATACCCGAAAAGTGGTATTTTTTCATGCTCAACATATTGCTCAAGTCCGAATGGGAAAAAAATGAAGCTGGATTTTTCGTACCAGTTGTGCCCTCCATAGAAGCGAAAAGTGTTTTATGCATAACTCTTAGCCCGAAAAACATTGCTAAACGATTCTTGTACCTAAAGTGGTTTTTTTCCCACCCTCCACAAGATCTTGTCACGTTAGAATGAGGAAAAAATGAAGTTGGATTTTTTGTACATGTAGTGCCTACATTGAACGTGAAAAGTATTTTGTCAATAACATTTATCTCGGAAAACATTTCGATTGATTCTTGCGCCTCAAGTGCCATTTTTTCATGCTCAACATATTCCTCAAGTCCAAATGGGGAAAAATAAAGTCGAATTTTCGTACCCGGTTGTGCCCTCCATAGAAAATTGAAAATTATTTTTGGCATAACTCTTAGCCCGAAAAATATCTCGAAACAATTCTTAGTAACTAAAGTGATTTTTTCCCATCCTCCACAACTCCGTCACGTCGGAATGTGGGAAAAAATGAAGTTGGAATTTTCTTACAAGTAGTGCCTACATTTAACGTGAAAAGTATTTTGCCTATAACTTTTATCTCGGAAAACATTTATGATTGATCCTTGCGCCTAAAAGTGTCATTTTTCCTTGCTTTCAACATATTCCTCAAGTACGAATGGGAAAAAAATGAAGTCGGATTTTTCGTACTAGTTGTTCCCTCCATAGAAGTCGAAAATTATTTTTGGCATAATTATTAACTGAAAAACATTTCTAAACGATTCTTGTGCCTAAATTGGTTTTTTCCATGCTCCACATGCTCCTCACGTTAGAATGTGGAAAAAATGAAGTTGGATTTTCGTACAAGTAGTGCCCTACATTGAACGTGAAAAGTATTTTGCCCATAACTCTTATCTCGGAAAACATTTTTGAATGATTCTTGCGCCTCAAGTGCCATTTTTTCATGCTCAACATATTCCTAAAGTCCGAATGGGAAAAAAATGAAGTCGGATTTTTCGTACCAGTTATTGCCCTCCATAGAAGTGAAAGTTATTTTTGGTATAACTCTTGGCCGAAAAACATTTCCAAAGCGATTCTTGTGCTTAAAGTGGTTATTTTTCCATGCTCTCTGACTCCTTCACGTGAGAAAGTTGTGGAAGTTGGCTTTTTCGTACAAGTAGTGCCCTACATTGAAAGTGAAAATTATTTTGCCTATAACTTTATCTCGGAAAACATTTACGATTGATTCTTGCACCTAAAGTGGCATATTTCCATGCTCAACATATTACTCAAGTCCGAATGGGAACAAAATGATGTTGGATTTTTTTCGTTCCGGTTGTACAGCCTCCATAGAAGCGAAAAGTGTTTTTGGCATAACTCTTAGCCCGAAAAACATTTCTAAACGATTCTTGTGCGTAAAGTGGTTTTTTCCATGCTCCACGGCTCCCTCACATTAGAATGTGGAAAAAATGGAGTTTGGATTTTTCGTACAAGTAGTGCCACTGCATTGAAAGTGAAAAGTATTTTGCCCATAACTCTTATCTCGGAAAACATTTCGATTGATTCTTGCGCCTCAAGTGCCTTTTTTTCATGCTCAATATATTCCTCGAGTCCGAATTGGGAAAAAAATGAAGTTGGATTTTTCGTACCAGTTGTGCCCTCCATTGAAGATGAAAATTATTTTTGGCATAACTCTTAGCCCGAAAAAAGATTTTAAACGATTCTTGTGCCTAAAGTGGTTTTTTTCCATGTTCTCACGGCTCCTTCACCTCGAATGTGGAAAAAATGAAGTTGGATTTTTCATACAATTAGTGCCCTACATTGAACGTGAAAATTATTTTGCCAATAACTTTTATCTCGCAAAACAATTGCGATTGATTCTTACACCTAAAGTGGTATATTTCCATGCTCAACAGTTACTCAAGTCCGAATGGAAAAAAATGATGTTGGATTTTTCGTACCGGTTGTGCTCCCTATAGAACCTGAAAAATATTTTTGGCATAACTCTTAGCAGAAAAACATTTCTAAACAATTCTTGTGCCTAAAGTGGTTTTTTTCCATGCTCCACAGTTCCCTCACGTTAGAATGTGGAAAAAATAAAGTTGGATTTTTCGTACAAGTAGTGCCCTTCATTGAAAGTGAAAAGTATTTTGCCCATAACTCTTATCTCGGAAAACATTTCGGATTGATTCTTGCGCCTCAAGTGCCATTTTTTAAGCTCAACATATTCCTCAAGTCCGAATGGGAAAAAATGAAGTCGGATTTTGGTACCAGGTTGTCCCTCCATAGAAGTGAAAATTATTTTTGGCATAACTCTTAGCTCGAAAAACATTTCTAAACGATTCTTGTGCCTAAAGTGGTTTTTTCCATGCTCTCTGACTCCTTCACGTCCGAATGTGGAAAAAATGAAGTTGGATTTTTTCGTACAAGTAGTGCCCTACATTGAATGTGAAAATTATTTTGTCTATAACTTTTATCTCGGAAAACATTTCGATTGATTCTTGCACCTAAAGTGGCATATTTCCATGCTCAACAGTGATTTCTCAAGTCCGAATGGGAAAAAAAATGATGTTGGATTTTTCGTACCGGTTGTACCCTCCATAGAAGGTGGAAAGTGTTTTTGGCATAACTCTTAGCCCGAAAAACATTTATAAACGATTTTTTGTGCCTAAAGTGGTTTTTTTCCATGCTCCACATCTCCCTCACGTTAGAATGTGGAAAAAAGAAGTTGGATTTTTCGTACAAGTAGTGCCCTGCATTGAAAGTGAAAAGTATTTTGCCCATAACTCTTATCTCGGAAAACATTTCGATTGATTCTTTCGCCTCAAGTGCCATTTTTCATGCTCCACATATTTCTCATGTCCGAATGGGAAAAAAAATAAAGTCGGATTTTTGGAACCGGTTGTGCCGTCCATAAAACTGAAAAATATTTTTGGCATAACTCTTAACCCGAATAACATTTCTAAACGATTCTTGTTCCTAAAGTGGTTTTTTTCCATGCTCCACAGTTCCCTCACGTTAGAATGTGGAAAAAATGAAGTTGGATTTTTCGTACAAGTAGTGCCCTACATTGAAAGTGAAAAGTATTTTGCCCATAACTCTTATCTCGGAAAACATTTCGATTGACTCTTGCGCCTCAAGTGCCATTTTTTCAAGCTCAACATATTCCTCAAGTCCGAATGGGAAAAAATGAAGTCGAATTTTGGTACCGGTTAGTGCCCTCCATAGAAGTTGAAAATTATTTTTAGCATAACTCTTAGCCCGAAAAACATTTACGAACGATTCATGTGCCTAAAATGGTTTTTCTCCATGCTCCCCTGACTCCCCTCACGTTAGAATGTGGAAAAAATGAAGTTGGATTTTTCGTACAAGTATTGCCCTACATTGAACGTGAAAAGTATTTTGTCCATAACTCTTATCTCGGAAAACATTTCTGATTGACTCTTGCGCCTCAAGTGCCATTTTTTCATGCTCAACCTATTCCTCATGTCCGAATGGGAAAAAAATAAAGTCGGAATTTTCGTACCGGTTATTGCCCTCCATAGAAGCTGAAAATTATTTTTGGCATAACTCTTAGCCCGAAAAACATTTCTAAACGATTCTTGTGCCGAAAGTTGTTTTTTTCCATGCTCTACGGCTCCTTCACGTCGAATGTGGAAAAAATGAAGTTGAATTTTTCGTAAAAGTAGTGCTCTACATTGAATGTGAAAATTATTTTGCCTTTAACTTTTATCTCGAAAAAAATTTCTGATTGATTCTTGCACCTAAAGTGGCATATTTCCATGCTCAATAGATTTCTCAAGTCCGAATGGGAAAAAAATGATGTTGGATTTTTCGTACCAGTTGTACCCTCCATAGAAGCTGGAAAGTGTTTTTGGCATAACACTTAGCCCGAAAAACATTTCTAAACGATTCTTGTGCGTAAAGTAGTTTTTTCCATGCTCCTGACTCCCTCACGTTAGAATGTGGAAAAAATGAAGTTGGATTTTTCGTACAAGTAGTGCCCCGCATTGAAAGTGAAAAATATTTTGCCCATAACTCTAATCTCGGAAAAAATTTCCGATTGATTCTTGCACCTCAAGTGCTATTTTTTTCATGCTCAACATATTCCTCAAGTCCGAATGGGAAAGAAATGAAGTCGGAGTTTTCGTACCAGTTGTGCCTTCCATAGAAGCTGAATTTTTTTTTTGGCATAACTCTTACCCGAAAAACATTTCTAAACGATTGTTGTACCTAAAGTGGTTTTTTTCCATGCACCACGACTCCCTCACGTTAGAATATGGAAAAAATGAAGTTGGATTTTTCGTACAAGTAGTACCCTGCATTGAAAGTAAAAAAGTATTTTGCCCATAACTCTTATCTCGGAAAACATTTCGATTGATTCTTGCGCCTCAAGTGCCATTTTTTCATGCTCATCATATTCCTCAAGTCCGAATGGGAAAAAAATGAAGTCGGATTTTTCGTACCGGTTGTGCCCTCCATAGAAGCTGAAAAATATTTTTGGCATAACTCTTAGCCGAAAAACATTTCTAAACGATTCTTGTGCCTAAAGTGGTTTTTTTCCATGTTCTACGGCTCCTTCACGTGAGAATGTGGAAAAAATGAAGTTGGATTTTGGTACAATTAGTGCCCTTACATTGAACGTGACAATTATTTTGCCAATAACTTTTATCTCGCAAAACATTACCGATTGATTCTTACACCTAAAGTGGTATATTTCCATGCTCAACAGATTATTCAAGTCCGAATGGAAAAAAATGATGTTGGATTTTTCGTACCCAGTACCCTCCATAGAAACTGGAAAGTGTTTTTGGCACAACTCTTAACCCGAAAAACATTTATAAACGATTCTTGTGCCTAAAGTGGTTTTTTTCCATGCTCCACGACTCCCCTCACGTTAGAATGTAAAAAAAAATGAAGTTGGATTTTTCGTACACGTAGTCCCCTACATTGAAAGTAAAAAGTATTTTGCCCATAACTCTTATCTCGGAAAACATTTCGATTGATTCTTGCGCCTCAAGTGCCATTTTTTCATGCTCATCATATTCCTCAAGTCCGAATGGGAAAAAAATGAAGTCGGATTTTTCGTACCAGTTGTGCCCTCCATAGAAGCTGAAAAATATTTTTGGCATAACTCTTAGCCCGAAAAACATTTCTAAACGATTCTTGTGCCTAAAGGGGTTTTTTTCATTGTTCTACAGCTCCTTCACGTCAGAATGTGGAAAAAATGAAGTTGGATTTTTCGTACAATTAGTGCCCTACATTGAACGTGAAAATTATTTTGCCAATAACTTTTATCTCGCAAAACATTACTGATTGATTCTTACACCTAAAGTGGTATATTTCCATGCTCAACAGTTACTCAAGTCCGAATGGAAAAAAATGATGTTGGATTTTTAGTACCGGTACCCTCCATAGAAACTAGAAAGTGTTTTTGGCACAACTCTTAACCCGAAAAATATTTATAAACGATTCTTGTGCCTAAAGTGGTTTTTTTTCCATGCTCCACAGGCTCCCTCACGTTAGAATGTAAAAAAAAATGAAGTTGGATTTTTCGGACACGTAGTGCCTTGCATTGAAAGTAAAAAGTAATTTGCCCATAACTCTTATTTCGGAAAACATTTCTGATTGATTCTTGCGCCTCAAGTGCCATTTTTTCATGCTCATCATATTCCTCAAGTCCGAATGGGAAAAAATGAAGTTGGATTTTTCGTGCAGTTGTGCCCTCCATAGAAGGCTGAAAAATATTTTTGGCATAACTCTTAGCCCGAAAAACATTTCTAAACGATTCTTGTGCCTAAAGTGGTTTTTTTCCATGCTCCACAGCTCCCTCACGTTAGAATGTGGAAAAAATGAAGTTGGATTTTTCGTACAAGTAGTGCCCTACATTGAACGTGAAAAGTATTTTGCCCATAACTCTTATCTCGGAAAACATTTTTGATTGATTCTTGCGCCTCAAGTGCCATTTTTTCATGCTCAACATATTCCTAAAGTCCGAATGGGAAAAAAATGAAGTCGGATTTTTCGTACCAGTTGTGCCCTCCATAGAAGCTGAAAGTTATTTTTGGTATAACTCTTAGCCCGAAAAACATTTCCAAAACGATTCTTGTGCTTAAAGTGGTTATTTTTTCCATGCTCTACAGCTCCTTCACGTGAGAAAGTTGTGGAAGTTGGCTTTTTCGTACAAGTAGTGCCCTACATTGAAAGTGAAAATTATTTTGCCTATAACTTTTATCTCGGAAAACATTTCGATTGATTCTTGCACCTAAAGTGGCATATTTCCATGCTCAACATATTACTCAAGTCCGAATGGGAACAAAATGATGTTGGATTTTTCGTTCCAGTTGTACGCTCCATAGAAGCTGAAAAGTGTTTTTGGCATAACTCTTTGCCCGAAAAACATTTCTAAACGATTCTTGTGCGTAAAGTGGTTTTTTTCCATGCTCCACGCTCCCTCACGTTAGAATGTGGAAAAAATGAAGTTGGATTTTTCGTACAAGTAGTGCCACTGCATTGAAAGTGAAAAGTATTTTGCCCATAACTCTTATCTCGGAAAACATTTCGATTGATTTTTTGCGCCTCAAGTACCTTTTTTTCATGCTCAATATATTCCTCAAGTCCGAATTGGAAAAAAATGAAGTTGGATTTTTCGTACCAGTTGTGCCCTCCATAGAAGATGAAAATTATTTTTGGCATAACTCTTTGCCCGAAAAAGATTTCTAAACGATTCTTGTGCCTAAAGTGGTTTTTTTTCCATGTTCTACGGCTCCTTCACGTCGGAATGTGGAAAAAATGAAGTTGGATTTTTCGTACAATTAGTGCCCTACATTGAACGTGAAAATTATTTTTGCCAATAACTTTTATCTCGCAAAACATTCTTGATTGATTCTTACACCTAAAGTGGTATATTTCCATGCTCAACAGTTACTCAAGTCCGAATGGAAAAAAATGATGTTGGATTTTTTCGTACTAGTACCCTCCATAGAAACCTGGAAAGTGTTTTTTGGCACAACTCTTAACCCGAAAAACATTTATAAACGATTCTTGTGCCTTAAAGTGGTTTTTTTTTTCCATGCTCCGACTCCCTCACGTTAGAATGTAAAAAAAAATGAAGTTGGATTTTTCGTACAAGTAGTGCCCTAATTTGAAAGTAAAAAGTATTTTGCCCATAACTCTTATCTCGGAAAACATTTCGATTGATTCTTGTGCCTCAAGTGCCATTTCTTCATGCTCATCATATTTCTCAAGTCCGAATGGGAAAAAAATGAAGTCGGATTTTTCGTACCAGTTGTGCCCTCCATAGAAGAGTGAAAAATATTTTTGGCTTAACTCTTAGCCCGAAAAACATTTCTAAACAATTCTTGTGCCTAAAGTGGTTTTTTTCCATGCTCCACGGTTCCTCACGTTAGAATGTGGAAAAAATAAAGTTGGATTTTTCGTACAAGTAGTGCCCTTCATTGAAAGTGAAAAGTATTTTGCCCATAACTCTTATCTCGGAAAACATTTCAGATTGATTCTTGCGCCTCAAGTGCCATTTTTTCAAGCTCAACATATTCCTCAAGTCCGAATGGGAAAAAATGAAGTCGGATTTTTGGTACCAGTTGTGCCCTCCATAGAAGCTGAAAATTATTTTTGGCATAACTCTTAGCTCGAAAAACATTTCTAAACGATTCTTGTGCCTAAAGTGGTTTTTTCCATGCTCTACAGCTCCTTCACGTCTGAATGTGGAAAAAATGAAGTTGGATTTTTCATACAAGTAGTGCCCTACATTGAATGTGAAAATTATTTTGCCTATAACTTTTATCTCGGAAAACATTTCTGATTGATTCTTGCACCTAAAGTGGCATATTTCCATGCTCAACAGATTTCTCAAGTCCGAATGGGAAAAAAATGATGTTGGATTTTTCGTACCAGTTGTACCCTCCATAGAAGGTGGAAAGTGTTTTTGGCATAACTCTTAGCCCGAAAAACATTTATAAACGATTTTTGTGCCTAAAGTGGTTTTTTTCCATGCTCCACATCTCCCTCACGTTAGAATGTGGAAAAAAAGAAGTTGGATTTTTCGTACAAGTAGTGCCCTACATTGAAAGTGAAAAGTATTTTGCCCATAACTCTTATCTCGGAAAACATTTATGATTGATTCTTTCGCCTCAAGTGCCATTTTTTCATGCTCCACATATTTCTCATGTCCGAATGGGAAAAAAAAATAAAGTCGGATTTTTTCGTACCCGGTTGTGCCGTCCATAAAACTGAAAAATATTTTTGGCATAACTCTTAGCCCGAATAACATTTCTAAACGATTCTTGTTCCTAAAGTAGTTTTTTCCATGCTCCACAGTTCCCTCACGTTAGAATGTGGAAAAAATGAAGTTGGATTTTTTCGTACAAGTTGTGCCCCCATTGAAAGTGAAAAGTATTTTGCCCATAACTCTTATCTCGGAAAACATTTCTGATTGACTCTTGCGCCTCAAGTGCCATTTTTTCAAGCTCAACATATTCCTCAAGTCCGAATGGGAAAAAATGAAGTCGATTTTTTGGTACCAGTTTGTGCCCTCCATAGAAGTGAAAATTATTTTTAGCATAACTCTTGCCCGAAAAACATTTACGAACGATTCATGTGCCTAAAGTGGTTTTTCTCCATGCTCCACTGCTCCCTCACGTTAGAATGTGGAAAAAATGAAGTTGGATTTTTCGTACAAGTATTGCCCTACATTGAACGTGAAAAGTATTTTGTCCATAACTCTTATCTCGGAAAACATTTCGATTGACTCTTTGCGCCTCAAGTGCCATTTTTTCATGCTCAACCTATTCCTCATGTCCGAATGGGAAAAAAATAAAGTCGGAATTTTCGTACCCGGTTGTGCCCTCCATAGAAAGTTGAAAATTATTTATGGCATAACTCTTAGCCCGAAAAACATTTCTAAACGATTCTTGTGCTTGAAAGTGGTTTTTTTCCATGCTCTACAACTCAGTCACGTCCGAATGTGGAAAAAATGAAGTTGAATTTTTCGTAAAAAGTAGTGCCCTACATTGAATGTGAAAATTATTTTGCCTTTAACTTTTATCTCGGAAAAAATTTCTGATTGATTCTTGCACCTAAAGTGGCATATTTCCATGCTCAATAGATTTCTCAAGTCCGAATGGGAAAAAAATGATGTTGGATTTTTCGTACCAGTTGTACCCTCCATAGAAGCTGGAAAGTGTTTTTGGCATAACACTTAGCCCGAAAAACATTTCTAAACGATTCTTGTGCGTAAAGTAGTTTTTTTCCATGCTCCACAGCTCCCTCACGTTAGAATGTGGAAAAAATGAAGTTGGATTTTTCGTACAAGTAGTGCCCTGCATTGAAAGTGAAAAATATTTTGCCCATAACTCTAATCTCGGAAAAAATTTCTGATTGATTCTTGCACCTCAAGTGCTATTTTTTCATGCTCAACATATTCCTCAAGTCCCGGATGGGAAAGAAATGAAGTCGGAGTTTTCGTACCGGTTATGTGCCTTCCATAGAAGATTTGATTTTTTTTTGGCATAACTCTTACCCGAAAAACATTTCTAAACGATTGTTGTGCCTAAAGTGGTTTTTTTCCATGCACCACAGCTCCCTCACGTTACAATATGGAAAAAATGAAGTTGGATTTTTCGTACAAGTAGTACCCTGCATTGAAAGTAAAAAGTATTTTGCCCATAACTCTTATCTCGGAAAACATTTCGATTGATTCTTGCGCTTCAAGTGCCATTTTTTCATGCTCATCATATTCCTCAAGTCCGAATGGGAAAAAAATGAAGTCGGATTTTTCGTACCGGTTGTGCCCTCCATAGAAGGCTGAAAAATATTTTTGGCATAACTCTTAGCCCGAAAAACATTTCTAAACGATTCTTGTGCCTAAAGTGGTTTTTTTCCATGTTCTACAGCTCCTTCACGTGAGAATGTGGAAAAAATGAAGTTGGATTTTTGGTACAATTAGTGCCCTACATTGAACGTGAAAATTATTTTGCCAATAACTTTTATCTCGCAAAACATTCCCGATTGATTCTTACACCTAAAGTGGTATATTTCCATGCTCAGCCAGTTACTCAAGTCCGAATGGAAAAAAATGATGTTGGATTTTTCGTACCATTACCCTCCATAGAAAGCTGGAAAGTGTTTTTGGCACAACTCTTAACCCGAAAAACATTTATAAACGATTCTTGTGCCTAAAGTGGTTTTTTTCCATGCTCCCTGACTCCCTCACGTTAGAATGTAAAAAAAAATGAAGTTGGATTTTTCGTACACGTAGTGCCCTACATTGAAAGTAAAAAGTATTTTGCCCATAACTCTTATCTCGGAAAACATTTCGATTGATTCTTGCGCCTCAAGTGCCATTTTTTCATGCTCATCATATTCCTCAAGTCCGAATGGGAAAAAAAATGAAGTCGGATTTTTCGTACCCGGTTGTGCCCTCCATAGAAGGCTGAAAAATATTTTTGGCATAACTCTTAGCCCGAAAAACATTTCTAAACGATTCTTGTGCCTAAAGGGTTTTTTTCATTGTTCTACGGCTCCTTCACGTCGGAATGTGGAAAAAATGAAGTTGGATTTTTCGTACAATTAGTGCCCTACATTGAACGTGAAAATTATTTTGCCAATAACTTTTATCTCGCAAAACATTACTGATTGATTCTTACACCTAAAGTGGTATATTTCCATGCTCAACAGATTACTCAAGTCCGAATGGAAAAAAATGATGTTGGATTTTTCGTACCAGTACCCTCCATAGAAACTAGAAAGTGTTTTTGGCACAACTCTTAACCCGAAAAACATTTATAAACGATTCTTGTGCCTAAAGTGGTTTTTTTCCATGCTCCACAGCTCCCTCACGTTAGAATGTAAAAAAAAATGAAGTTGGATTTTTTCGGACACGTAGTGCCCTGCATTGAAAGTAAAAAGTAATTTGCCCATAACTCTTATCTCGGAAAACATTTCTGATTGATTCTTGCGCCTCAAGTGCCATTTTTTCATGCTCATCATATTCCTCAAGTCCGAATGGGAAAAAAATGAAGTCGGATTTTTCGTACCAGTTGTGCCCTCCATAGAAAGGCGAAAAATATTTTTGGCATAACTCTTAGCCCGAAAAACATTTCTAAACGATTCTTGTGCCTAAAGTGGTTTTTTTCCATGCTCCACAATTCCCTCACGTTAGAATGTGGAAAAAATAAAGTTGGATTTTTTCGTACAAGTAGTGCCTTTGCATTGAAAGTGAAAAGTATTTTGCCCATAACTCTTATCTCGGAAAACATTTCGATTGATTCTTTCGCCTCAAGTGCCATTTTTTCAAGCTCAACATATTCCTCAAGTCCGAATGGGAAAAAATGAAGTCGGATTTTTGGTACCAGTTGTGCCCTCCATAGAAGCTGAAAATTATTTTTGGCATAACTCTTAGCTCGAAAAACATTTCTAAACGATTCTTGTGCCTAAAGTGGTTTTTTTCCATGCTCTCTGACTCCTTCACGTACGAATGTGGAAAAAATGAAGTTGGATTTTTCGTACAAGTAGTGCCCTACATTGAATGTGAAAATTATTTTGCCAATAACTTTTATCTCGGAAAACATTTCGATTGATTCTTGCACCTAAAGTGGCATATTTCCATGCTCAACGGATTTCTCAAGTCCGAATGGGAAAAAAATGATGATGGATTTTTCGTACCAGTTGTACCCTCCATAGAAGGTGGAAAGTGTTTTTGGCATAACTCTTAGCCCGAAAAACATTTATAAACGATTTTTGTGCCTAAAGTGGTTTTTTTCCATGCTCCACATCTCCCTCACGTTAGAATGTGGAAAAAAAGAAGTTGGATTTTTTCGTACAAGTAGTGCCTTGCATTGAAAGTGAAAAGTATTTTGCCCATAACTCTTATCACGGAAAACATTTCGATTGATTCTTTCGCCTCAAGTGCCATTTTTTCATGCTCAACATATTTCTCAAATCCGAATGGGAAAAAAAATAAAGTCGGATTTTTCGTACCAGTTGTGCCCTCCATAGAACCTGAAAAATAATTTTGGCATAACTCTTAGCCCGAATAACATTTCTAAACGATTCTTGTGCCTAAAGTGGTTTTTTTCCATGCTCCACAGTTCCCTCACGTTAGAATGTGGAAAAAATGAAGTTGGATTTTTCGTACAAGTAGTGCCCTGCATTGAAAGTGAAAAGTATTTTGCCCATAACTCTTATCTCGGAAAACATTTCGATTGATTCTTGCGCCTCGAGTGCCATTTTTTCAAGCTCAACATATTCCTCAAGTCCGAATGGGAAAAAAATGAAGTCGGATTTTTGGTACCAGGTTATGCCCTCCATAGAAGGTGAAAATTATTTTTGGCATAACTCTTGCTTCGAAAAACATTTCTAAACGATTCTTGTGCCTAAAGTGGTTTTTTTCCATGCTCTACGGCTCCTTCACGTACGAATGTGGAAAAAATGAAGTTGGATTTTTTCGTACAAGTAGTGCCCTACATTGAATGTGAAAATTATTTTGCCTATAACTTTTATCTCGGAAAACATTTCGATTGATTCTTGCACCTAAAGTGGCATATTTCCATGCTCCATGATTTCTCAAGTCCGAATGGGAAAAAAAATGATGATGGATTTTTCGTACCCGGTTGTACCCTCCATAGAAGGTGGAAAGTGTTTTTGGCATAACTCTTAGCCCGAAAAACATTTATAAACGATTTTTGTGCCTAAAGTGGTTTTTTCCATGCTCCACATCTCCCTCACGTTAGAATGTGGAAAAAAGAAGTTGGATTTTTCGTACAAGTAGTGCCTGCATTGAAAGTGAAAAGTATTTTGCCCATAACTCTTATCACGGAAAACATTTCCGATTGATTCTTTCGCCTCAAGTGCCATTTTTTCATGCTCAACATATTTCTCAAATCCGAATGGGAAAAAAATAAAGTCGGATTTTTCGTACCGGTTGTGCCCTCCATAGAACCCAAAAAATATTTTTTGGCATAACTCTTAGCCCGAATAACATTTCTAAACGATTCTTGTGCCTAAAGTGGTTTTTTTTCCATGCTCCCACAGTTCCCTCACGTTAGAATGTGGAAAAAATGAAGTTGGATTTTTCGTACAAGTAGTGCCACGCATTGAAAGTGAAAAGTATTTTGCCCATAACTCTTATCTCGGAAAACATTTCGATTGATTCTTGCGCCTCAAGTGCCATTTTTTCAAGCTCAACATATTCCTCAAGGCCGAATGAGAAAAAATGAAGTCGAATTTTTAGTTCCAGTTGTGCCCTCCATAGAAGTTGAAAATTATTTTTGGCACAACTCTTGCTTAGAAAAACATTTCCGAACGATTCATGTGCCTAAAGTGGTTTTTCTCAATGCTCCACGACTCCCTCACGTTAGAATGTGGAAAAAATGAAGTTGGATTTTTCGTACAAGTAGTGCCCTACATTGAACGTGAAAAGTATTTTGCCCATAAATCTTATCTCGGAAAACATTTCGATTGACTCTTGCGCCTCGAAGTGCCATTTTTTCATGCTCAACCTATTCCTCATGTCCGAATGGGAAAAAAATGAAGTCGGAATTTTCGTACCGGTTGTGCCCTCCATAGAAGCTGAAAATTATTTTTGGCATAACTCTTAGCCCGAAAAATATTTCTAAGCGATTCTTGTCTCGAAAGTGGTTTTTTTTCCATGCTCTACGACTCCTTCACGTCCGAATGTGGAAAAAATGATGTTGGATTTTTCGTACAAGTAGTGCCCTACATTGAATGTGAAAATTATTTTGCCTTTAACTTTTATCTCGGAAAACATTTGATTGATTCTTGCACCTAAAGTGGCATATTTCCATGCTCAATGATTTCTCAAGTCAGAATGGGAAAAAAATGATGTTGGATTTTTCGTACCCGGTTGTACCCTCCATAGAAGGTTGGAAAGTGTTTTTAGCATAACTATTAGCCCGAAAAACATTTATAAACGATTTTTGTGCCTAAAGTGGTTTTTTTCCATGCTCCACATCTCCTTCACGTTAGAATGTGGAAAAAAGAAGTTGGATTTTTCGTACAAGTAGTGCCTTGTATTGAAAGTGAAAAGTATTTTGCCCATAACTCTTATCTCGGAAAACATTTCGATTGATTCTTTCGCCTCAAGTGCCATTTTTTCATGCTCAACATATTTCTCAAGTCCGAATGGGAAAAAAAAAATAAAGTCGGATTTTTCGTACCCGGTTAGTGCCCTCCATAGAACCGAAAAATATTTTTGGCATAACTCTTAGCCCGAATAACATTTCTAAACGATTCTTGTGCCTAAAGTGGTTTTTTTCCATGCTCCACGGTTTCCTCACGTTAGAATATGGAAAAAATGAAGTTGGATTTTTTCGTACAAGTAGTGCCCCCGCATTGAAAGTGAAAAGTATTTTGCCCATAACTCTTATCTCGGAAAACATTTCGATTGATTCTTGCGCCTCAAGTGCCATTTTTTTCAAGCTCAACATATTCCTCAAGTCCGAATGGGAAAAAATGAAGTCGAATTTTTGGTACCGGTTTGTGCCCTCCATAGAAGCTGAAAATTATTTTTGGCATAACTCTTAGCCCGAAAAACATTTCTGAACGATTCATGTGCCTAAAATGGTTTTTCTCCATGCTCCACAGCTCCCTCACGTTAGAATGTGGAAAAAATGAAGTTGGATTTTTCGTACAAGTAGTGCCCTACATTGAAAGTGAAAAGTATTTTGCCCATAACTCTTATCTCGGAAAACATTTCGATTGAATCTTGCGCTTCAAGTGCCATTTCTTCATGCTCAAAATATTCCTCAAGTCCAAATGGGAAAAAAATGAATTCGGATTTTTCGTACCGGGTTGTGCCCTCCATAGAAGCTGAAAATTATTTTTGGCATAACTCTTAGCCCGAAAAACATTTCTAAACGATTCTTGTGCCTAAAGTGGTTTTTTTCCATGCTCCACAGCTCCCTCACGTTAGAAAGTGGAAAAAATGAAGTTGGATTTTTCGTACAAGTAGTGCCCTACATTGAACGTGAAATGTATTTTGCCCATAACTCTTATCTCGGAAAACATTTCTTATTGATTCTTGCACCTCAAGTGCCATTTTTCCATGCTCAACATATTCCTCAAGTCCGAATGGGAAAAAAATGATGTCGGATTTTTCGTACCAATTGTGCCCTCCATAGATGATGAAAATTATTTTTGGCATAACTCTTAGCCCGAAAAACATTTCTAAACGATTCTTGTGCCTAAAATGATTTTTTTTCCATGCTCTAGACTCCTTCACGTCCGAATATGGAAAAAATGAAGTTGGATTTTTTCGTACAAGTAGTGCCCTACATTGAACGTGAAAATTATTTTGCCTATTAACTTTTATCTCGGAAAATATTTCGATTGATTCTTGCACCTAAAGTGGCATATTTCCATGCTCAATGATTACTCAAGTCAGAATAGGAAAAAAATCATGTTGGATTTTTCGTACCCGGTTGTACCTTCAGTAGAATACGGAATGTATTTTTGGCATAACGCTTAGTCCGAAAAACATTGCTAAACGATTCTTGTGCCTAAAGTGGTTTTTTCCATGCTCCACATCTCCCTCACGTTAGAATGTGGAAAAAATGAAGTTGGATTTTTCGTATAAGTAGTGCCCTGCATTGAAAGTGAAAAGTATTTTGCCCATAACTCTTATCTCGGAAAACATTTATGATTGATTCTTGCGCCTCAAGTGCCATTTTTTCATGCTCAACATATTCCTCAAGTCCGAATGGGAAAAAAAATGAAGTCGGTTTTTCGTACCGGTTGTGCCCTCCATAGAAGGTTGAAAAATATTTTTGGCATAACTCTTAGCCCGAAAAACATTTCTAAACGATTCTTGTGCCTAAAGTGGTTTTTTTCCATGCTCCACGGTTCCCTCACGTTAGAATGTGGAAAAAATGAAGTTGGATTTTTCGTGCAAGTAGTGCCCTGCATTGAAAGTGAAAAGTATTTTGCCCATAACTCTTATCTCGAAAAACATTTCGATTGATTCTTGCGCTTCAAGTGCCATTTCTTCATGCTCAAAATATTCCTCAAGTCCGAATCGGAAAAAAATGAATTCGGATTTTTCGTACCGGTTAGTGCCCTCCATAGAAGCTGAATTATTTTTTTGGCATAACTCTTAGCCCGAAAAACATTTCTAAACGATTCTTGTGCCTAAAGTGGTTTTTTTCCATGCTCCACGGCTCCCTCACGTTAAAATGTGGAAAAATTGAAGTTGGATTTTTCGTACAACTAGTGCCCTACATTGAACGTGAAAATCATTTTCCCTTAACTCTTATCTCGGAAAACATTTCGATTGATTCTTGCGCCTCAAGTGCCATTTTTTCATGCTCAACATATTCCTCAAGTCCGAATGGGGAAAAAAATGAAGTCGGATTTTCGTACCGGTTGTGCCCTCCATAGATCTTTGAAAATTATTTTTTGCATAACTCTTAGCCCGAATAACATTCCTAAACGATTCTTGTGCCTAAAATGGTTTTTTTCCATGCTCTCGGCTCCTTCACGTCGGAATGTGGAAAAAATGAAGTTGGATTTTTTCGTACAAGTTGTGCCCCACATTGAACGTGAAAATTATTTTGCCTATAACTTTTATCTCGGAAAATATTTTTGATTGATTCTTGCACCTAAAATAGCATATTTCCATGCTCAGCCAGTTACTCAAGTCCGAATAGAAAAAAAGCCGATGTTGGATTTTTCGTACCGGTTGTACCCTCCATAGAAGGTGGAAAGTGTTTTTGGCATAACGCTTAGCTCGAAAAACATTTCTAAACGATTCTTGTGCCTAAAGTGTTTTTTTTCCATGCTCCACAGCTCCCTCACGTTAGAATGTGTAAAAAATGAAGTTGGATTTTTCGTACAAGTAGTGCCCTACATTGAACGTGAAAAGTATTTTGCCCATAACTCTTATCTCGGAAAACATTTCTTATTGATTCTTGCACCTCAAGTGCCATTTTTTCATGCTCAACATATTCCTCAAGTCCGAATGGGAAAAAAATGATGTCGGATTTTTCGTACCAATTGTGCCCTCCATAGATGATGAAAATTATTTTTGGCATAACTCTTAGCCCGAAAAACATTTCAAAACGATTCTTGTGCCTAAAATGGTTTTTTTCCATGCTCTACAACTCCTTCACGTCCGAATATGGAAAAAATGAAGTTGGATTTTTCGTACAAGTAGTGCCCTACATTGAACGTGAAAATTATTTTGCCTATTAACTTTTATCTCGGAAAATATTTCTAATTGATTCTTGCACCTAAAGTGGCATATTTCCATGCTCAACAGATTACTCAAGTCCGAATAGGAAAAAAATGATGTTGGATTTTTCGTACCAGGTTGTACCTTCAGTAGAATGCGGAATGTATTTTTGGCATAACGCTTAGTCCGAAAAACATTGCTAAACGATTCTTGTGCCTAAAGTGGTTTTTTCCATGCTCCACATCTCCCTCACGTTAGAATGTGGAAAAAATGAAGTTGGATTTTTCGTACAAGTAGTGCCCTGCATTGAAAGTGAAAAGTATTTTGCCCATAACTCTTATCTCGGAAAATATTTATGACTGATTCTTGCGCCTCAAGTGCCATTTTTTCATGCTCAACATATTCCTCAAGTCAGAATGGGAAAAAAATGAAGTCGGTTTTTCGTACCCGGTTGTGCCCTCCATAGAAGGTGAAAAATATTTTTGGCATAACTCTCGGCTCGAAAAACATTTCTAAACGATTCTTGTGCCTAAAGTGGTTTTTTTCCATGCTCCACGGTTCCCTCACGTTAGAATGTGGAAAAAATGAAGTTGGATTTTTCGTGCAAGTAGTGCCTTTGCATTGAAAGTGAAAAGTATTTTCCCTTAACTCTTATCTCGGAAAACATTTCCGATTGATTCTTGCACCTCAAGTGCCATTTTTTCATGCTCAACATATTCCTCAAGTCCGAAAGGGAAAAAAATGAAGTCGGATTTTTCGTACCGGTTGTGCCCTCCATAGATCTTTGAAAATTATTTTTTGCATAACTCTTAGCCCGAAAAACATTTCTAAACGATTCTTGTGCCTAAAATGGTTTTTTTCCATGCTCTCTGACTCCTTCACGTCGGAATGTGGAAAAAATGAAGTTGTATTTTTTGTACAAGTAGTGCCCCACATTGAACGTGAAAATTATTTTGCCTATAACTTTTATCTCGGAAATTATTTCTGATTGATTCTTGCACCTAAAATGGCATATATCCATGCTCAACAGATTACTCAAGTCCGAATAGAAAAAAAAGCTGATGTTGGATTTTTCGTACCAGTTGTACCCTCCATAGAAGTTTGGAAAGTGTTTTTGGCATAACGCTTAGCCGAAAAACATTTCTAAACGATTCTTGTGCCTAAAGTGTTTTTTTTTCCATGCTCCACGGTTCCCTCACGTTAGAATGTGGAAAAAATGACGTTGGATTTTTCGTGCAAGTAGTGCCTTGCATTGAAAGTGAAAAGTATTTTGCCCATAACTCTTATCTCGGAAAACATTTCGATTGATTCTTGCGTCTCAAGTGCCATTTTATCATGCTCAACATATTCCTCAAGTCAGAATGGGGAAAAAAATCGGGTCGGATTTTTCAGTACCGGTTAGTGCCCTCCATAGAAGGTGAAAATTATTTTTGGCATAACTCTTAGCACAAAAATTTTTTATAAACGATTCTTGTGCCTAAAGTGGTTTTTTTCCATGCTCCACAGTTCCCTCACGTTAGAATGTGGAAAAAAATGAAGTTGGATTTTTCGTGCAAGTAGTGCCCTACATTGAAAGTAAAAAGTATTTTGCCCATAACTCTTATCTCGGAAAACATTTCGATTGATTTTTGCGCCTCAAGTGCCATTTCATCATGCTCAACATATTCCTCAAGTCCGAATGGGAAAAAAAATGAAGTCGGATTTTTTCGTACCCGGTTTATTGCCCTCCATTGAAGTTGAAAATTATTTTTGGCATAACTCTTAGCCTGAAAAACATTTCTAAACGATTCATGTGCCTAAAGTGGTTTTTTCCCATGCTCCACAGACTCCCTCACGTTAGAATGCGGAAAAAAAACGAAGTCGGATTTTTCGTACAAGGAGTGCCCTACATTGAACGTGAAAAGTATTTTACCCATAACTCTTATATCGGAAAACATTTCGATTGATTCTTGCGCCTCAAGTGCCATTTGTCATGCTCAACATATTCCTCAAGTCCGAATGGGGAAAAAAATGAAGTCGGATTTTTCGTACCCGGTTGTGCCCTCCATAGATCTTGAAAATTATTTTTGGCATAACTCTTAGCCAGAAAAACATTTCTAAACGATTCTTGTGCCTAAAATGGTTTTTTTCCATGCTCTACGACTACTTCACGTCGGAATGTGGAAAAATTGAAGTTGGATTATTCGTACAAGTAGTGCCCTACATTGAACGTGAAAATTATTTTGCCTATAACTTTTATCTCGGAAAACATTTCGATTGATTCTTGCACCTAAAGTGGCATATTTCCATGCTCAGCCAGTTACTTAAGTCCGAATAGGAAAAAAATTATGTTGGATTTTTCGTACCAGTTGTACCCTCCATAGAAGTTTGGAAAGTATTTTTGGCATAACGCTTAGCCCGAAAAACATTTCTAAAGCGATTCTTGTGCCTAAAGTAGTTTTTTTCCATGCTCCACGGCTCCCTCACGTTTGAATGTGGAAAAAATGAAGTTGGATTTTTTCGTACAAGTAGTGCCTCGCATTGAAAGTGAAAAGTATTTTGCCCATAACTCTTATCTCGGAAAACATTTCGTCGATTCTTGCGCCTAAAGTGCCATTTTTTCATGCTCAACATATTCCTCAAGTCCGAATGGGAAAAAAAATGAAGTCGGATTTTTCGTACCGGTTGTGCCCTCCTTAGAAGTTGAAAATTATTTTTGGTATAACTCTTAGCCCGAAAAACATTTCGAAGCGATTCTCGTGCCTAAAGTGGTTTTTTTCCATGCTCTACAGCTGCTTCACTTCAGAATGTGGAAAAATTGAAGTTGGATTTTTCGTACAAGTAGTGCCGTACATTGAACGTGAAAATTATTTTGCCTATAACTTTTATCTCGGAAAACATTTATGATTGATTCTTGCACCTAAAGTGGCATATTTCCATGCTCAGCCGGATTACCCATGTCCGAATGGGAAAAAAATGATGTTGGATTTTTCGTACCCGGTTGTACCCTCAATAAAGGTGGAAAGTGTTTTTGGCATAACTCTTTGCCCAGAAAAAATTTATAAACGATTCTTGTGCCTAAAGTGGTTTTTTTCTATGCTCCACGACTCCCTCACGTTAGAATGAGGAAAAAATGAAGTTGGATTTTTTCGTACAAGTAGTGCCTTGCATTGAAAGTGAATAGTATTTTGTCCATAACTCTTATCTCGGAAAACATTTCTGATTGATTCTTGCGCCTCAAGTGCCATTTTTTCATGCTCAACATATTCCTCAAGTTCGAATGAGAAAAAAATGAAGTCGGATTTTTCGTACCAGGTTGTGCCTTCCATAGAAGGCTGAAAAATATTTTTGGCATAACTCTTAGCCCGAAAAACATTTCTAAACGATTCTTGTGCCTAAAGTGGTATTTTTCCATGCTCCATGACTCCCTCACGTTTGAATGTGGAAAAATTGAAGTTGGATTTTTCGTACAAGTAGTGCCCTACATTGAACGTGAAAATTATTTTGCCTATAACTTTTATCTCGTAAAACATTTCGATTGATTCTTGCACCTAAAGTGGCATATTTCCATGCTCAGATTACTCAAGTCCGAATGGGAAAAAAATAATGTTGGATTTTCGTACCAGGTTGTACCCTCCATAGAAAGTTGGAAAGTGTTTTTGGCATAATTCTTAGCCCGAAAAACATTTCTAAACGATTCTTGTGCCTAAAGTGGTTTTTACCATGCTCCACAGCTCCCTCACGTTAGAATGTGGAAAAAATGAAGTTGGATTTTTCGTACAAGTAGTGCCCTGGATTGAAAATGAAAATTATTTTGCCCATAACTCTTATCTCGGATAACATTTCGATTGATTCTTGCGCCTCAAGTGCCATTTTTTCATGCTCAACATATTCCTCAAGTCCGAATGGAAAAAAAAATGAATGGTCGGATTTTTCGTACCGGTTGTACCCTCCATAAAAGCTAGAAAGTGTTTTTGGCATAACTCTTAGCCCGAAAAACATTTCTAAACGATTCTTGTGCCTAAAGTGGTTTTTTTCCATGCTCCACTGCTCCCTCACCTTAGAAAGTGGAAAAAATGAAGTTGGATTTTTTCGTAAAAGTAGTGCCGTGCATTGAAAGTAAAAAGTATTTTGCCCATAACTGTTATCTCGGAAAACATTTCGATTGATTCTTGCGCCTCAAGTGCCATTTTTTCATGCTCAACATATTCCTCAAGTCCGAATGGGAAAAAAATGTTGTTGGATTTTTCGTACCGGTGGTACCCTCCATAGAAGGTTAAAAGTGTTTTTTGGCATAACTCTTAGCCTGAAAAACATTTCTAAGTGGTTTTTTTCCATGCTCCACGGTTCCCTCACGTTAGAATGTGGAAAAAATGAAGTTGGATTTTTTCGTACAAGTAGTGCCCTGCATTGAAAGTGAAAATTATTTTGCCTATAACTTTTATCTCGGAAAACATTTCTGATTGATTCTTGCACCTAAAGTGGCATATTTCCATGCACAACATATTACTCAAGTCCGAATGGGACAAAAATGATGTTGGATTTTTCGTACCCAGTTGTACCCTCCATAGAAGTTGGAAAGTGTTTTTGGCATAACTCTTAACCCGAAAAACATTTCTAAGCGATTCTTGTGCCTAAAGTGGTTTTTTCCATGCTCCTGACCCCCTCACGTTAGAATGTGGAAATAATGAGGTTGGATTTTTTCTACAAGTAGTGCCCTCCATTGAAAGTAAAAAGTATTTTGCCCATAACTCTTATCTCGGAAAACATTTCTGATTGATTCTTGCGCCTCAAGTGCCATTTTTTCATACTCAACATATTCCTCACGTCCGAATGGGAAAAAAATGAAGTCGAATTTTTCGTACCAGTTGTGCCTTCCATAGAAGCTGAAAAATATTTTTGGAATAACTCTTAGCCCGAAAAACATTTCTAAACGATTCTTTTGCCTAAAGTGGTTTTTTTCCATGCTCCACAGGTTCCCTCACGTTATAATGTGGAAAAAATGAAGTTGGATTTTTTCGTACAAGTAGTGCCCCTGCATTGAAAGTGAAAAGTATTTTGCCCATAACTCTTATCTCGGGAAAACATTTACGATTGATTCTTGCGCCTCAAGTGCCATTTTTTCATGCTTAACATATTCCTCATGTCCGAATGGGAAAAAAATGAAGTCGGATTTTTCGTACCAGTTGTGCCCTCCATAGAAGCTGAAAATTGTTTTTGGCATAACTTTTAGCCCGAAAAACATTTCTAAACGATTCTTGTGCATGAAGTGGTTTTTTATCCATGCTCCACAGTTCCCTCACGTTAGAATGTGGAAAAAATGAAGTTGGATTTTTCGTACAAGTAGTGCCACTGCATTGAAAGTGAAAATTATTTTGCCTATAACTTTTATCTCGGAAAACATTTCGATTGATTCTTGCACCTAAAGTGGCATCTTTCCATGCACAACATATTCCTCAAGTCCAAATGGGAAAAAATGATGTTGGATTTTTTGTAGCGATTGTACCCTCCATAGAAGTTGGAAAGTGTTTTTGGCATAACTCTTAGCCCGAAAAACATTTATAAACGATTCTTGTGCCTAAAGTGGTTTTTTTCCATGCTCCCTGGCTCCCTCACGTTAGAATTTGGAAAAAATGAAGTTGGATTTTTCGTACAAGTAGTGCCTGCATTGAAAGTGAAAATTATTTTGCCTATAACTTTTATCTCGGAAAACATTTCGATTGATTCTTGCACCTAAAGTGGCATCTTTCCATGCACAACATATTCCTCAAGTCCAAATGGGAAAAAAATGATGTTGGATTTTTTGTAGCAGTTGTACCCTCCATAGAAGCTGGAAAGTGTTTTTGGCATAACTTTTAGCCCGAAAAACATTTATAAACGATTCTTGTGCCTAAAGTGGTTTTTTTCCATGCTCCACGGCTCCCTCACGTTAGAATGTGGAAAAAATGAAGTTGGATTTTTCGTACAAGTAGTGCCTACATTTAACGTGAAAAGTATTTTGCCCTCCATAGAAGCTGAAAATTGTTTTTGGCATAACTCTTAGCCCGAAAATTATTTAGAATCGATTTTTAGTACCTAAAGTGATTTTTTCCCATCCACCACAGCTCCGTCACGTTAGAATGTGGTAAAAATGAAGTTGGATTTTTCTTACAAGTAGTGCCTACATTTAACGTGAAAAGTATTTTGCCTATAACTTTTATCTCGGAAAACATTTCGATTGATTCTTGCGCCTAAAAGTGCTATTTTTCCTTGCTCAACATATTCATCAAGTCCAGAATGGGAAAAAAAATAATGTCGGATATTTCATACCGGTTGTGCCCTCCATAGAAAGCTGAAAAATGTTTTTGGCATAACTCTTAGCTCGAAAAATATTTCTAAACGATTGTTGAGCCTAAAGTGGTTTTTTTCCATGCTCCACGGCTCCCTCACGTTAGAATGTGGAAAAAATGAAGTTGGATTTTTTCGTACATGTAGTGCCCTGAATTGAAAGTGAAAAGTATTTTGCCCATAACTCTTATCTCGGAAAACATTTACGATTGATTCTTGCCCCTCAAGTACCATTTTTTCAAGCTCAACATATTCCTCAAGTCCGAATGGGAAAAAAATGAAGTCGGATTTTTCGTACCGGTTGTGCCCTCCATAGAAGCTGAAAAATATTTTTGGCCTAACTCTTAGCCCGAAAAACATTTCTAAACGATTCTTGTGCCTAAAGTGGTTTTTTTCCATGCTCCATAGTTCCCTCACGTTAGAATGTGGAAAAAATGAGGTTGGATTTTTCGTACAAGTAGTGCCCTACATTGAACGTGAAAATTAATTTGCCAATAACTTTTATCTCGGAAAACATTTTTGATTGATTCTTGCACCTAAAGTGGCATATTTCCATGCTCAACAGATTACTCAAGTCCGAATAGGAAAAAAATGATGTTGATTTTTTCGTACCGTTTGTACCTTCCATAGAAGTGTAAAGTGTTTTTGGCATAACACTTAACCCGAAAAACATTTATAAACGATTTTCGTGCCTAAAGTGGTTTTTTTCCATGCTCCACGGCTCCCTCATGTTAGAATGTGGAAAAAATGAAGTTGGATTTTTCGTACAAGTAGTGCCCTCCATTGAAAGTGAAAAGTATTTTACCCATAACTCTTTATCTCGGAAAACATTTCGATTGATTCTTGCGCCTCAAGTGCCATTTTTTCATGCTCAACATATTCCTCAAGTCCGAATGGGAAAAAAATAAAGTCGGACATTTCGTACCCGGTTAGTGCCCTCCATAGAAGCTGAATTTTTTTTTTTTGGCATAACTCTTAGCCCGAAAAACATTTCTAAACAATTCTTGTGCCTAAAGTGGTTTTTTTCCATGCTCCACACTTCCCTCACGTTAGAATGTGGAAAAAATGAAGTTGGATTTTTCGTACAAGTAGTGGCCTGCATAGAAAGTGAAAAGTATTTTGCCCATAACTCTTATCTTCAAAAATATTTCTGATTTATTCTTGCGCCTCAGATGCCATTTTTTCATGCTCAACATATTCCTCAAGTCCGAATGGGAAAAAAATGAAGTCGGATTTTTCGTACCAGTTGTGCCCTCCATAAAAGCTGAAAATTATTTTTGGCATAACTCTTAGCCCGAAAAACATTTCTAAACGATTCTTGTGCCTAAAGTGGTTTTATTCCATGCTCTACTGACTACTTCACGTCGGAATGTGGAAAAAATAAAGTTGGATTTTTTCGTACAAGTAGTGCTCTACATTGAACGTGAAAATTATTTTGCCAATAACTTTTATCTCGGAAAACATTTCGATTGATTCTTGCACCTAAAGTGGCATATTTCCATGCTCAGACGGATTACTCAAGTCCGAATAGGAAAAAAAATGATGTTGGATTTTTCGTACATGTTGTACCCTCAATAGAAGTTGGAAAGTGTTTTTGGCATAACTCTTACCCCGAAAAATATTTATTAACGATTCTTGTGCCTAAAGTGGTTTTTTTCCATGCTCCACAGCTCCCTCACGTTAGAATGTGGAAAAAATGAAGTTGAATTTTTCGTATAAGTAGTGCCCTGCATTGAAAGTGAAAAGTATTTTGTCCATAAATCTTATCTCGGAAAACATTTCTGATTGATTCTTGCGCCTCAAGTGCCATTTTTTCATGCTCAACATATTCCTCAAGTCCGAATGGGAAAAAAATGATGTTGGATTTTTCGTTCCAGTTGTACCCTCCATAGAAGCTGGAAAGTGTTTTTGGCACAACTCTTAGCCCGAAAAACATTTCTTAACAATTCTTGTGCCTAAAGTTGTTTTTTTCCATGCTCCACGGTTCCCTCACGTTAAAATGTGGAAAAAATAAAGTTGGATTTTTCGTACAAGTAGTGCCTCGCATTGATAGTGAAAATTATTTTGCCTATAACTTTTATCTCGGAAAACATTTCTTATTGATTCTTGCACCTAAAGAGGCATATTTCCATGCTCAACATATTCCTCAAGTCCGAATGGGAAAAAAATGATGTTCGATTTTTCGTACAAGTTGTACCCTCCATAAAAGCTCGAAAGTGTTTTTGGTATAATTCTTAGTACGACAAACATTTCTAAACGATTCTTGTGCCTAAAGTGGTTTTTTTCTATGCTCCACAGCTCCCTCACGTTAGAATGTGGAAAAAATGAAGTTGGATTTTTCGTACAAGTAGTGCCCTGCATTGAAAGTGAAAAGTATTTTGCCCATAACTCTTATCTCGGAAAACATTTCGATTAATTCTTCCGCCTCAAGTGCCATTTTTTCATGCTCAACATATTCCTCAAGTCCGAATGGGAAAAGAATGAAGTCGGATTTTTCGTACCGGTTGTGCCCTCCATAGAAGTGAAAAATATTTTTGGAATAACTCTTAGTCCGAAAAACATTTCTAAACGATTCTTGTGCCTAAAATGGTTTTTTTCCATGCTCCACGGTTCCCTCACGTTAAAATGTGGAAAAAATGAAGTTGGATTTTTCGTACAAGTAGTGCCCTACATTGAACGTGAAATTTTTTTTGCCCATAACTCTTTTATCGAAAAACATTTCGATTGATTCTTGCGCCTCAAGTTCCATTCTTTCATGCTCAACATATTCCTCAAGTCCAAATGGTAAAAAAATGAAGTTGGATTTTTCGTACCAGGTTGTGCCCTCCATAGAAGCCGAAAATTATTTTTGGCATAACTCATAGCTTGAAAATTATTTCGAAATGATTCTTAGGTATTTTGTCCCATCCTCCACAGCTCCGTCACGTCATAATGTGAAAAAAATGAAGTTGGATTTTTCTTACTAGTAGTGCCTACATTTAACGTGAAAAGTATTTTGCCTATAACTTTTATCTCGGAAAACATTTCTGATTGATTCTTGCGCTTAAAAGTGCCATTTTTCCTTGCTCAACATATTTCTTAAGTCCGAATGGGAATAAAATGATGTCGGATTTTTCATACCATTTGTGCCCTCCATTAAAACTGAAAAAATGTTTTTGGCATAACTATTAGCCCGAAAAACATTTCTAAACGATTGTTGTGCCTAAACTAGTTTTTTTCCATGCTCCACGACTCCCTCACGTTATAATGTGGAAAAAATAAAGTTGGATTTTTCGTACAAGTAGTTACCTCAATTGAAAGTGAAAAGTATTTTGCCCATAACTCTTATCTCGGAAAACATTTCGATTGATTCTTGCGCCTCAAGTGCCATTTTTTCATGCTTAACATATTCCTCAAGTCCGAATGGGAAAAAAATGAAGTCGAATTTTTCGTACAAGTTGTGCCCTCCATAGTAGCTGAAAATTATTTTTGGCATAACTCTTACCCCGAAAAACATTTCTAAACGATTTTAGTGCCTAAAGTGGTTTTTTCCATGTTCCACGACTCCCTCACGTTGGAATGTGGAAAAAATGAAGTTGGATTTTTCGTTCAAGTAGTGCCCTATATTGAACGTGAAAAGTATTTTGCCCATAACTCTTATCTCGGAAAACATTTCTGATTGATTCTTGCGCCTCAAGTGCCATTTTTTCATGCTCAACATATTCCTCAAGTCTGAATGAGAAGTCGGATTTTTCGTACAAGTTGTGCCCTCCATAGAAGCTGAAATTTTTTTTGGCATAACTCTTAACCCGAAAAACATTTCTAAACGATTCTTGTACCTAAAGTGGTTTTTTTCCATGCTCTACGACTCCTTCACGTCGAATGTGGAAAAATTGAAGTTGGATTTTTCGTACAAGTAGTGCCCTACATTGAACGTGAAAATTATTTTGCCTATAACTTTTATCTCGGAAACATTCCTGATTGATTCTTGCACCTAAAGTGGCATATTTCCATGCTCAACAGATTACTCAAGTCCAAATGGAAAAAAATGATGTTGGATTTTTCGTACCAGTTGTACCCTCCATAGAAGCTGGAAAGTGTTTTTGGCATAACTTTTAGCCCGAAAAACATTTATAAACGATTTTTGTGCCTAAAGTTGTTTTTTTCCATGCTCCACGGCTCCCTCATGTTAGAATGTGGAAAAAATGAAGTTGGATTTTTCGTACAAGTAGTGCCCTGCATTGAAAGTGAAAAATATTTTACCCATAACTCTTATCTCGGAAAACATTTCGATTGATTCTTGCGCCTCAAGTGCCATTTTTTCATGTTCAACATATTCCTCAAGTCAGAATGGGAAAAAAATGAAGTCGGATTTTTCGTACCAGTTGGGCCCTCCATAGAAGCTGAAAATTATTTTTGGCATAACTCTTAGCCCGAAAAACATTTCTAAACGATTCTTGTGCCTAAAGTGGTTTTTTTCCATGCTCCACGGTTCCCTCACGTTAGAATGTGGAAAAAATGAAGTTGGATTTTTCGTACAAGTAGTGCCCTACATTGAAAGTGAAGAGTATTTTGCCCATAACTCTTATCTCGGAAAACATTTCGATTGATTCTTGCGCCTCAAGTGCCATTTTTTCATGCTCAACATATTCCTCAAGTCCGAATGGGAAAAAAATGATGTTGGATTTTTCGTACCGGTTGTACCCTCCATAGAAGGCGGAAAGTGTTTTTGGCACAATTCTTAACCCGAAAAACATTTCTAAATGATTCTTGTGCCTAAAGTGGTTTTTTTCCATGCTCCAGAGTTTCCTCACGTTAAAATGTGGAAAAAATAAAGTTGGATTTTTCGTTCAATTAGTGCCTTGTATTGAAAGTGAAAATTATTTTGCCTATAACTTTTATCTCGGAAAACATTTCTGATTGATTCTTGCACCTAAAGAGGTATATTTTCATGCTCAACATATTCCTCAAGTCCGAATGGGAAAAAAATAATGTTGGATTTTTCGTACCAGTTGTACCCTCCATAGAAGCTGGAAAGTGTTTTTGGCATAACTCTTAGCCCGACAAACATTTCTAAACGATTCTTGTGCCTAAAGTGGTTTTTTTCCATGCTCCACAGCTCTCTCACGTTAGAATGTGGAAATAACGAAGTTGGATTTTTCGTACAAGTAGTGCCCTACATTGAAAGTGAAAATTATTTTGCCCATAACTCTTATATCGGAAAATATTTCTGAGTGATACTTGCGCCTCAAGTGCCATTTTTTCATGCTCAAGATATTCCTCAAGTTCGAATGGGAAAAAAATGATGTTGGATTTTTCGTACCAGTTGTACCCTCCATAGAAGCTGGAAAGTGTTTTTGGCACAATTCTTAGCCCGAAAAACATTTCTAAATGATTCTTGTGCCTAAAGTGGTTCTTTTCCATGCTCCACGGTTTCCTCACGTTAAAATGTGGAAAAAATAAAGTTGGATTTTTCGTTCAATTAGTGCCTTGCATTGAAAGTGAATTATTTTGCCTATAACTTTTATCTCGGAAAACATTTCTGATTGATTCTTGCACCTAAAGAGGCATATTTTCATGCTCAACATATTCCTCAAGTCCGAATGGGAAAAAATAATGTTGGATTTTTCGTACCAGTTGTACCCTCCATAGAAGCTGGAAAGTGTTTTTGGCATAACTCTTAGCCCGACAAACATTTCTAAACGATTCTTGTTCCTAAAGTGGTTTTTTTCCATGCTCCACAGCTCCCTCACGTTAGAATGTGGAAAAAATGAAGTTGGATTTTTCGTACAAGTAGTGCCCTGCATTGAAAGTGAAAAGTATTTTGCCCATAACTCTTATATCGGAAAATATTTTTGTGTGATTCTTGCGCCTCAAGTGCCATTTTTTCATGGTCAACATATTTCCTCAAGTCCGAATGGGAAAAAAATAAAGTCGGATTTTTCGTACCGGTTGTTCCCTCCATAGAACCCGTAAAGTGTTTTTGGCATAACTCTTAGCACGAAAAACATTTCTAAACGATTCTTGTGCCTAAAGTGGTTTTTTTCCATGCTCCACATCTCCCTCACGTTAGAATGTGGAAAAAATGAAGTTGGATTTTTCGTACAAGTAGTGCCCTACATTGAACGTGAAATTTTTTTTGCCCATTACTCTTATCTCGGAAAACATTTCTGATTGATTCTTGCGCCTCAAGTGCCATTTTTTCATGCTCAACATATTCCTCAAGTCCAAATGGGAAAAAATGAAGTTGGATTTTTCGTACCCGTTGTGCCCTCCATAGAAGGCGAAAATTGTTTTTGGCATAACTCTTAGCCCGAAAAATATTTCGAAATGATTCTTAGTACCTAAAGTGATTTTGTCCCATCCTCCACAGCTCCGTCACGTCGGAATGTGGAAAAAATGAAGTATTTACGTCCCATCCTACATTTAACGTGAAAAGTATTTTGCCTATAACTTTTATTTCGGAAAACATTTCTGATTGATTCTTGCGCCTAAAAGTGCCATTTTTCCTTGCTCAACATATTCCTCAAGTCCGAATGGGATAAAAATGATGTCGGATTTTTCATACCACTTGTGCCCTCCATAGAAACCGAAAAAATGTTTTTGGCATAACTCTTAGCCTCGAAAGACATTTCTAAACGATTCTTGTGCCTAAAGTGGTTTTTTTCCATGCTCTACGACTACTTCACGTCGAATGTGGAAAAAATGATGTTGGATTTTTCGTACAAGTAGTGCCCTACATTGAACGTGAAAATTATTTTGCCAATAACTTTTATCTCGGAAAACATTTCGATTGATTCTTGCACCTAGAGTGACATATTTTCATGCTCAACAGATTACTCAAGTCCGAATAGGAAAAAATGATGTTGAATTTTTCGTACCCAGTTGTACCCTCCATAGAAGCTGGAAAGTGTTTTTGGCATAACTCTTAGCCCGAAATACATTTATAAACGATTTTTTGTGCCTAAAGTAGTTTTTTTCCATGCTCCACGACTCCCTCACGTTAGAATGTGGAAAAAATGAAGTTGGATTTTTCTTACAAGTAGTGCCCCGCATTGAAAGTGAAAAGTATTTTACCCATAACTCTTATCTCGGAAAACATTTCGATTGATTCTTGCGCCTCAAGTGCCATTTTTTCATGCTCAACATATTCCTCAAGTCCGAATGGGAAAAAAATGAAGTCGAATTTTTCGTACCGGTTGTGCCCTCCATAGAAGCTGAAAATTATTTTTGGCACAACTCTTAGTCCGAAAAACATTTCTAAACGATTCGTGTGCCTAAAGTGGTTTTTTTCCATGCTCCACAGCTCCCTCACGTTGGAATGTGAAAAAAAATGATGTTGGATTTTTCGTACAAGTAGTGCCCAATATTGAACGTGAAAAGTATTTTGCCCATAACTCTTATTTCGGAAACATTTTTTATTGATTCTCGCGCCTCAAGTACCATTTTTTTATGCTCAACATATTCCTCAAGTCGGATTTTTCATACCAGGTTGTGCCCTCCATAGAAGCTGAAAATTATTTTTGGCATAACTCTTATCCCGAAAAACATTTCTAAACAATTATTTTGCCTATAACTTTTATCTCGGAAACATTTCGATTGATTCTTGCACCTAAAGTGGCATATTTTCATGCTCAGCAGTTACTCAAGTCCAAATGAGAAAAAAATGATGTTGGATTTTTCGTACCGGTTGTACCCTCCATAGAAGTTGGAAAGTGTTTTTGGCATAACTCTTAGCCCGAAAAACATTTCTAAACGATTCTTGTTCCTAAATTGGTTTTTTCCCATGCTCCACAGCTCACTCACGTTAAAATGTGGAAAAAATGAAGTTGGATTTTTCGTACAAGTATTGCCCTTCATTGAAAGTGAAAAGTATTTTGCAAATAACTCTTATCTCGGAAAATATTTCTGATTGATTCTTGCGCCTAAAAGTGTCATTTTTCCTTGCTCAACATATTCCTCAAGTCCGAATGGGAAAAAAAATAATGTCGGATTTTTCATACCCAGTTGTGCCCTCCATAGAACCGAAAAATGTTTTTCGCATAACTCTTTGCCGAAAAACATTTCTAAACGATTCGGTGCCTAAAGTGGTTTTTTTTCCATGCTCTACATCTCCGTCACGTCGAATGTGGAAAAAATGAAGTTGGATTTTTCGTACAAGTAGTGCCCTACATTGAACGTGAAAATTATTTTGCCTATAACTTTTATTTCGGAAAACATTTCGATTGATTCATGCACCTAAAGTGGCGTATTTCCATGCTCAGCCGATTACTCAAGTCCAAATGAGAAAAAAATGATGTTGGATTTTTTCGTACCAGTTGTACCCTCCATAGAAGCTGGAAAGTGTTTTTGGCATAACTCTTAGCCCGAAAATATTTCTAAACGATTCTTGTGCCTAAAGTGGTTTTTTCCATGCTCCACAGCTCCCTCGCGTTAGAATGTGGAAAAAATGAAGTTGGATTTTTCGTACAAGTATTGCCCTGCATTGAACGTGAAAAGTATTTTGCAAATAACTCTTATCTCGGAAAATATTTCCGATTGATTCTTGCACCTAAAGTGGCATATTTCCATGCTCAGACGGATTATACAAGTCCAAATGGAAAAAAAAATGATGTTGGATTTTTCGTAGTAGTTGTACCCTCCATAGGTACTTGGAAAGTGTTTTTGGCATAACTCTTAGCCCGATAAACATTTCTAAACGATTCTTGTGCCTAAAGTGGTTTTTTTCCATGCTCCACAGCTCCCTCACGTTAGAATGTGGAAAAAATGAAGTTGGATTTTTCGTACAAGTAGTGCCCTGCATTGAAAGTGAAAAGTATTTTGACGATAACTCTTATCTCGGAAAATATTTCTGATTGATTCTTGCGCCTCATGTGCCATTTTTTCATGCTCAACATATTCCTCAAGTCCGAATGGGAAAAAAATGAAGTCGATTTTTTCGTACCGGTTGTGCCCTCCATAGAAGGCGAAAATTATTTTTGGCACAACTCTTAGCCCGAAAAACATTTCTAAACGATTCTAGTGCCTAAAGTGGTTTTATTCCATGCTCCACGGCTCCCTCACGTTGTAATGTGGAAAAAAATGAAGTTGGATTTTTCGTACAAGTAGTGCCCTATATTGAACGTGAAAAGTATTTTGCCCATAACTCTTATTTCGGAAAACATTTCTAATTGATTCTTGCGCCTCAAGTGCAATTTTTTTATGCTCAACAAATTCCTCAAGTCCGAATGGGACTAAAATGAAGTCGGATTTTTCGTACCCGGTTGTGCCCTCCATAGAAGCGAGAAAATTATTTTTGGAATAACCCTTAGCCCGAAAAACATTTCTAAACAATTATTTTGCCTATAACTTTTATCTCGGAAACATTTCTAATTGATTCTTGCACCTAAAGTGGCATATTTTCATGCTCAACAGTTACTCAAGTCGAAATGGGAAAAAAATGATGTTGGATTTTTCGTACCAGGTTGTACCCTCCATAGAAGTTTGGAAAGTGTTTTTGGCATAACTCTTAGCCCGAAAAACATTTCTAAACGATTCTTGTTCCTAAATTGGTTTTTTCCCATGCTCCACAGCTCCCTCATGTTAAAATGTGGAAAAAATGAAGTTGGATTTTTCGTACAAGTATTGCCCTTCATTGAAAGTGAAAAGTATTTTGCAAATAACTCTTATCTCGGAAAATATTTCGATTGATTCTTGCGCCTAAAAGTGTCATTTTTCCTTGCTCAACATATTCCTCAAGTCCGAATGGGAAAAAAATGATGTCGGATTTTTCATACCGGTTGTGCCCTCCATAGAAATTGAAAAATGTTTTTCGCATAACTCTTAGCCCGAAAAACATTTCTAAACGATTCCGGTGCCTAAAGTGGTTTTTTTCCATGCTCTACATCTCCATCACGTCGGAATGTGGAAAAAATGAAGTTGGATTTTTCGTACAAGTAGTGCCCTACATTGAACGTGAAAATTATTTTGCCTATAACTTTAATTTCGGAAAACATTTCGATTGATTCATGCATCTAAAGTGGCGTATTTCCATGCTCAACGGATTACTCAAGTCCAAATGAGAAAAAAATGATGTTGGATTTTTTCGTACCGGTTGTACCCTCCATAGAAGTCGGAAAGTGTTTTTGGCATAACTCTTAGCCCGAAAATATTTCTAAACGATTCTTGTGCCTAAAGTGGTTTTTTTCCATGCTCCATGACTCCCTCGCGTTAGAATGTGGAAAAAATGAAGTTGGATTTTTCGTACAAGTATTGCCTCCGCATTGAACGTGAAAAGTATTTTGCAAATAACTCTTATCTCGGAAAATATTTCCGATTGATTCTTGCACCTAAAGTGGCATATTTCCATGCTCAACAGATTATACAAGTCCAAATGGAAAAAAAATGATGTTGGATTTTTCGTAGTAGTTGTACCCTCCATAGACGCGGAAAGTGTTTTTGGCATAACTCTTAGCCCGATAAACATTTCTAAACGATTCTTGTGCCTAAAGTGGTTTTTTTCCATGCTCCACAGCTCCCTCACGTTAGAATGTGGAAAAAATGAAGTTGGATTTTTCGTACAAGTAGTGCCCGCATTGAAAGTGAAAAGTATTTTGACGATAACTCTTATCTCGGAAAATATTTCTGATTGATTCTTGCGCCTCATGTGCCATTTTTTCATGCTCAACATATTCCTCAAGTCCGAATGGGAAAAAAATGAAGTCGATTTTTTCGTACCGGTTGTGCCCTCCATAGAAGTGAAAATTATTTTTGGCACAACTCTTAGCCTAAAAAACATTTCTAAACGATTCTAGTGCCTAAAGTGGTTTTATTCCATGCTCCACAGCTCCCTCACGTTGTAATGTGGAAAAAAATGAAGTTGGATTTTTCGTACAAGTAGTGCCCTATATTGAACGTGAAAAGTATTTTGCCCATAACTCTTATTTCGGAAAACATTTCTAATTGATTCTTGCGCCTCAAGTGCAATTTTTTTATGCTCAACAAATTCCTCAAGTCCGAATGGGACTAAAATGAAGTCGGATTTTTCGTACCAGTTGTGCCCTCCATAGAAGCAGAAAATTATTTTTGGAATAACCCTTAGCCCGAAAAACATTTCTAAACAATTATTTTGCCTATAACTTTTATCTCGGAAACATTTCTAATTGATTCTTGCACCTAAAGTGGCATATTTTCATGCTCAACAGATTACTCAAGTCGAAATGGGAAAAAAATGATGTTGGATTTTTCGTACCAGTTGTACCCTCCATAGAAGTTGGAAAGTGTTTTTGGCATAACTCTTAGCCCGAAAAACATTTCTAAACGATTCTTGTTCCTAAATTGGTTTTTTCCCATGCTCCATGACTCCCTCATGTTAAAATGTGGAAAAAATGAAGTTGGATTTTTCGTACAAGTATTGCCCTTCATTGAAAGTGAAAAGTATTTTGCAAATAACTCTTATCTCGGAAAATATTTCGATTGATTCTTGCGCCTAAAAGTGTCATTTTTCCTTGCTCAACATATTCCTCAAGTCCGAATGGGAAAAAAATGATGTCGGATTTTTCATACCAGTTGTGCCCTCCATAGAAATTGAAAAATGTTTTTCGCATAACTCTTAGCCCGAAAAACATTTCTAAACGATTCTGGTGCCTAAAGTGGTTTTTTTCCATGCTCTACATCTCCATCACGTCAGAATGTGGAAAAAATGAAGTTGGATTTTTCGTACAAGTAGTGCCCTACATTGAACGTGAAAATTATTTTGCCTATAACTTTAATTTCGGAAAACATTTCGATTGATTCATGCATCTAAAGTGGCGTATTTCAATGCTCAACAGATTACTCAAGTCCGAATGGGAAAAAATGATGTTGGATTTTTTCGTACCCGGTTGTACCCTCCATAGAAAGTCGGAAAGTGTTTTTGGCATAACTCTTAGCTCGAAAAACATTTCTAAACGATTCTTGTGCCTAAAGTGGTTTTTTCCATGCTCCACAAGCACCCTCGCGTTAGAATGTGGAAAAAATGAAGTTGGATTTTTCGTACAAGTAGTGCTCGCATTGAACGTGAAAATTATTTTGCCAATAACTTTTATCTCGGAAAACATTTCGATTGATTCTTGCACCTAAAGTGGCATATTTCCATGCTCAACGGATTATTCAAGTCCAAATGGGAAAAAAATGATGTTGGATTTTTCGTAGTAGTTGTACCCTCCATAGAAGCTGGAAAGTGTTTTTGGCATAACTCTTAGCCCGATAAACATTTCTAAACGATTCAGTGCCTAAACTGGTTTTTTTCCATGCTCCACAGCTCCCTCACGTTAGAATGTGGAAAAAATGAAGTTGGATTTTTCGTACAAGTAGTGCCCCCGCAATGAATGTGAAAAGTATTTTGCTCATAACTCTTATGTCGGAAAACATTTCGATTGATTCTTGCGCCTCAAGTGCCATTTTTTCATGCTCAACATATTCCTCAAGTCCGAATGGGAAAAAATTGAAGTCGGATTTTTCTTACCAGGTTGTGCCCTCCATAGAAGTTGGAAAGTGTTTTTGGCATAACTCTTAGCCCGAAAAACATTTCTAAACGATTCTTGTGCTTAAAGTGGTTTTTTTTCATGCCCCACATCTCCCTCACGTTAAAATCTGGAAAAAATGAAGTTGGATTTTTTGTACAAGTAGTGCCCTACATTGAAAGTGAATTTTTTTTGCCCATAACTCTTATCTCGGAAAACATTTCGATTGATTCATGTGCCTCAAGTCCAAATGGAAAAAAATGAAGTTGGATTTTTCGTTCCAGATGTGCCCTCCATAGAAACTGAAAAAATGTTTTTGGCATAACTCTTAGCCTGAAAAACATTTCTAAACGATTGTTGTACCTAAAGTGGTTTTTTTCCATGCTCCACAGCTCCCTCACGTTAGAATGTGGAAAAAATGAAGTTGGATTTTTCGTTCAAGTAGTGCCCTGCATTGAAAGTGAAAAGTATTTTGACGATAACTCTTATCTCGGAAAACATTTCGATTGATTCTAGCGCCTCAAGTGCCATTTTTTCATGCTCAACATATTCCTCAAGTCCGAATGGGAAAAAAATGAAGTCGGATTTTTCGTACCGGTTGTGCCCTCCATTGAAGCTGAAAATTATTTTTGGAATAAACTCTTAGCCCGAAAAACATTTCTAAACAATTATTTTGCCTATAACTTTTATCTCGGAAACATTTTTGATTGATTCTTGCACCTAAAGTGGCATATTTTCATGCTCACAGATTACTCAAGTCCAAATGGGAAAAAAATGATGTTGGATTTTTCGTACCGGTTGTACCCTCCATAGAAGCTTGGAAAGTGTTTTTGGCATAACTCTTAGCCCGAAAAACATTTTTTAAACGATTCTTGTTCCTAAATTGGTTTTTTCCCATGCTCCACAGCTCCCTCATGTTAAAATGTGGAAAAAATGAAGTTGGATTTTTCGTACAAGTATTGCCCTTCATTGAAAGTGAAAAGTATTTTGCAAATAACTCTTATCTCGGAAAATATTTCGATTGATTCGTGCGCCTAAAAGTGTCATTTTTCCTTGCTCAACATATTTCTCAAGTCCGAATGGGAAAAAAATGATATCGGATTTTTCTTACCAGTTGTGCCCTCCATAGAAGCTAGAAAAATGTTTTTTGCATAACTATAGCCCGAAAAACATTTCTAAACGATTCTTGTGCCTAAAGTGGTTTTTTTCCATGATCCACGTCTCCCTCACGTTAGAATCGGAAAAAATGAAGTTGGATTTTTCGTACAAGTAGTGACCTACATTAAACGTGAAATTTTTTATGCCCATAACTCTTATCTCGAGAAACATTTCGATTGATTCTTGCGCCTCAAGTGCCATTTTTTCATGCTCAACATATTCCTAAAGTCCGGATGGGAAAAAACATGAATTCGGATTTTTCGTACCGGTTGTGCCCTCCATAGAAGCGATAATTATTTTTGGCATAACTCTTAGCCCGAAAAACATTTCTAAACGATTCTTGTGCCTAAAGTGGTTTTTTTCCATGCTCTACAGCTACTTCACGTCAGAATGTGGAAGAAATGATGTTGGATTTTTCGTACAAGTAGTGCCCTACATTGAACGTGAAAATTATTTTGCCAATAACTTTTATCTCGGAAAACATTTCGATTGATTCTTGCACCAAGAGTGGCATATTTCCATGCTCAACAGATTACTCTAGTCCGAATAGGAAAAAAATGATATTGAATTTTTCGTACCAGTTGTACCCTCCAAAGAAGTCGGAAATTGTTTTTGGCATAACTCTTAGCCCGAAAAGCATTTATAAACGATTTTTGTGCGTAAAGTGGTTTTTTTTCCATGCTCTACCGCTCCGTCACGTCGGAATGTGGAAAAAAATGAAGTTGGATTTTTCGTACAAGTAGTGCCCTAAATTGAACGTGAAAATTATTTTTCCTATAACTTTTATATCGGAAAACATTTCTGATTTTTTCATGTACCTTAAGTGGCATATTTCCATGCTCAACCAGTTACTCAAGTCCGAATGGGAAAAAATGATGTTGGATTTTTCGTACCAGTTGTGCCCTCCAAAGAAGCTGAAAATTATTTTTGGCATAACTCATAGCCCGAAAAGCATTTCAAAAAGATTCTTGTTCCTAAAGTGGTTTCTTCCCTGCTCCACAGCTCCCTCACGTTAGAATGTGGAAAAAATGAAGTTGGATTTTTCGTACAAGTAATGCCCTACATTGAACGTGAAAAGAATTTTGTCCATAACTCTTATCTCGGAAAACATTTCTGATTGATTCTTGCGCCTCAAGTGCCATTTTTTCATGCTCAACATATTCCTCAAGTCCAAATGGGAAAAAAATGAAGTTGGATTTTTCGTACCAGTTGTGCCCTCCATAGAAGTTCGAAAATTGTTTTTGGCATAACTCTTAGCCCGAAAATTATTTCGAATCGATTTTTAGTACCTAAAGTGATTTTTTCCCATCCTCCACGACTCAGTCACGTCGGAATGTGGAAAAAATGAAGTTGGATTTTTCTTACAAGTAGTGCCTACATTTAACGTGAAAAGTATTTTGCCTATAACTTTTATCTCGGAAAACATTTCGATTGATTCTTACTCCTAAAAGTGCCATTTTTCCTTGCTCAACATATTCATCAAGTCCGAATGGGAAAAAAATAATGTCGGATATTTCATACCAGTTGTGCCCTCCATAGACACTGAAAAATGTTTTTGGCATAACTCTTAGCCCGAGAAACATTTCTAAACGATTGTTGTGCCTAAAGTGGTTTTTTTTTGCTTGTTCCACAGCTCCCTCACGTTAGAATGTGGAAAAAATGAAGTTGGATTTTTCGTACATGTAGTGCCCCGCATAGAAAGTGAAAAGTATTTTGCACATAACTCTTATCTCGGAAAACATTTCGGATTGATTCTTGCTCCTCAAGTGCCATTTTTACATGCACAACATATTCCTCAAGTCCGAATGGGAAAAAAATGAAGTCGGAATTTTCGTACCAGTTGTGCCCTCCATAGAAGCTGAAAATTATTTTTGGCATAACTCTTAGCCCGAAAAGCATTTCTAAACGATTCTTGTGCCTAAGTGGTTTTTTCCATGCTCCACAGCTCCCTCACGTTAGAATGTGGAAAAAAATGAAGTTGGATTTTTCGTACAAGTAGTGCCCTACATTGAACGTGAAAAGTTTTTTGCCCATAACTCTTATCTCGGAAAACATTTCGATTGATTCTTGCGCCTCAAGTGCCATTTTTTCATGCTCAACATATTCCTCAAGCCCGAATGGGAAAAAAATAAAGTCGGATTTTTCGTACCAGTTGTGCCCTCCATATAAGTTGAAAATTTTTTTGGCATAACTCTTAGCCCGAAAAACATTTACGAACGATTTTTGTGCCTAAAGTGGGTTTTTTCCATGCACTACAGCTCCTCCACGTCGAATGTGGAAAAAATGAAGTTGGATTTTTCGTACAAGTAGTGCCCTACATTTAACGTGAAAATTATTTTGCCTATAACTTTTATCTCGGAAAACATTTCTGATTGATTCTTGCACCTAAAGTGGCATATTTCCATGCTCAACAGATTACTCAAGTCCGAATGGGAAAAAAATGATGTTGGATTTTTCGTACTAGTTGTGCCTTCCATTGAAGTTGGAAATTGTTTTTGGCATAACTCTTAGTCGAAAAACATTTCTAAATGATTCTTGTGCCTAAAGTGATTTTTTTCCATGCTCCAAAGCTCCCTCACGTTAGAATGTGGAAAAAATGAAGTTTGATTTTTCGTACAAGTAGTGCCCAACATTGAAAGTGAAAAGTATTTTGCCCATAACTCTTATCTCGGAAAAGATTTCGATTGATTCTTGCGCCTCAAATGCCATTTTTTCATGCTCAATATATTCCTCCAGGTCCGAATGGGAAAAAAATGAAGTCGGATTTTTCGTACCCGGTTGTTGCCCTCCGTAGAAGTGAAAAATATTTTTGGCATAACCCTTAGCCCGAAAAACATTTCTAAACGATTCTTGTGCCTAAAGTGGTTTTTTTCCATGCTCCACAGTTCTCTCACGTTGGAATGTGGAAAAAATGAAGTTGAATTTTTCGTACAAGTAGTTTCCTACATTGAAAGTGAAAAGTATTTTGCCCATTAATCTTATCTCGAAAAACATTTCGATTGATTCTTGCGCCTCAAGTGCCAGTTTTTCATGCTTAACATATTCCTCAAGTCCGAATGGGAAAAAAATGAAGTCGGATTTTTCGTACCAGTTGAGCCCTCCATAGAAGCTGAAAATTATTTTTGGCATAACTCTTAGCCCGAAAAAATTTCTAAACGATTCTTGTGCCTAAAGTGGTTTTTTTCCATGCTCTAAAGCTCCGTCACGTCAGAATGTGGAAAAAATGAAGTTGGATTTTTCGTACAAGTAGTGCCCTACATTGAACATGAAAATTATTTTGCCTATAACTCCAATGTTGGAAAACATTTCTGATTGATTCTTGCACCTAAAGTGGCATATTTCCATTCTCAACAGATTACTCAAGTCCGAATGGGAAAAAATGATGTTGTATTTTTCGTACCCGGTTGTACCCTCCATAGATGCGGGGAAAGTGTTTTTGGCATTACTCTTAGCCCGAAAAACATTTCTAAACGATTCTTGTGCCTAAAGTGGTTTTTTTCCATGCTCCACAGCTCAGTCGCGTTAGAATGTGGAAAAAATGAAGTTGGATTTTTCGTACAAGTAGTGCCCTACATTGAACGTGAAAAGTATTTTGCCCATAACTCTTATCTCGGAAAACATTTCTGATTGATTTTTGCGCTTCAAGTGCCATTTTTTCATGCTCAACATATTCCTCAAGTCCAAATGGGAAAAAAATGAAGTTTGATTTTTCGTACCAGTTGTGCCCTCCATAGAAAGGCTGAAAATTGTTTTTGGCATAACTCTTAGCCCGAAAATTATTTCGAAACGATTCTTAGTACCTAAAGTGATTTTTTCCCATCCTCCACTGGCTCAGTCACGTCGGAATGTGGTAAATATGAAGTTGGATTTTTCTTACAAGTAGTGCCTACATTTAACGTGAAAAGTATTTTGCCTATAACTTTTATCTCGGAAAACATTTATGATTGATTCTTGCGCCTAAAAGTGCCATTTTTCCTTGCTCAACATATTCCTCAAGTCCGAATGGGAAAAAAATGATTTCGGATTTTTCATACCTGTTGTGCCCTCCAAAGAAATTGAATTTTTTTTTGGCATTACTCTTAGCCCGAAAAACATTTATAAACGTTTGTTGTGCCTAAACTGGTTTTTTTCCTTGCTCCACAGCTCCCTCACGTTTGAATGTGGAAAAAATTAAGTTGGATTTTTCGTACAAGTAGTGCCCTGCATTGAAAGTGAAAAATATTTTTGCCCATAACTCTTATCTCGGAAAAGATTTCTGATTGATTCTTGCGCCTCAAGTGCCATTTTTTCATGCTCAACATATTCCTCGAAGTCCGAATGGGAAAAAAATGAAGTCGGATTTTTCGTACCCGGTTGTGCCCTCCGTAGAAGCTGAAAATTATTTTTGGCATAACTCTTAGCCCGAAAAACATTTCTAAACGATTCTTGTGCCTAAAGTGGTTTTTTTCCATGCTCCACAGTTCCCTCACGTTGGAATGTGGAAAAAATGAAGTTGGATTTTTCGTACACGTAGTGCCCTACATTGAACGTGAAAAGTATTTTACCCATAACTCTTTTCTCGGAAAACATTTCGATTGATTATTGCGCCTTAAGTGCCATTTTTTCATGCTCAACATATTCTTCAAGTCCGAATGGGAAAAAAATGAAGTCGGATTTTCGTACCAGTTGTGCCATTCATAGAAGCTGAAAATTATTTTTGGCATAACTCTTAGCCCGAAAAACATTTATAAACGATTCTTGTGCCTAAAGTGGTTTTTTTCCATGCTTCACGACTTCCTCACGTTAGAATGTGGAAAAAATGAAGTTGGATTTTTCGTGCAAGTAGTGCCCTACATTGATTGTGAAAAGTATTTTGCCCATAACTTTTATCTCGGAAAATGTTTCGATTGATTCTTGCACCTAAAGTGGCATATTTCCATGCTCAACAGATTACTCTAGTCCGAATGGGAAAAAATGATGTTGCATTTTTCGTACCGGTTGTACCCTCCATAGAAGCTGGAAAGTGTTTTTTGGCATAACACTTAGCCCGAAAAAAAATTCTAAACGATTCTTGTGCATAAATTGGTTTTTTTTTCATGCTCCACGGCTCCCTCGGTTAGAATATGGAAAAAATGAAGTTGGATTTTTCGTACAAGTAGTGCCCTACATTGAACGTGAAAAGTATTTTGCCCATAACTCTTATCTCGGAAAATATTTCGATTGATTTATGCGCCTCAAGTGCCATTTTTTTATGCTCAACATATTCCTCAAGTCGGAATGGGAAAAAAATGAAGTCGGATTTTTCGTACCAGTTGTGCCCTTCATAGAAGCTGAAAATTATTTTTGGCATAACTCCTAATCCGAAAAACATTTCAAAACGATTCTTGTGCCTAAAGTTGTTTTTTTCCATGCTCCACTGACTCCCTCACGTTAGAAAGTAAAAAAATGAAGTTGGATTTTTCGTACAAGTAGTGCCCTGCATTGAAAGTGAAAAGTATTTTGCCCATAACTCTTATCTCGGAAAACATTTCAGATTGATTCTTGCGTCTCAAGTGCCATTTTTTCATGATCAACATATTACTCAAGTCCGAATGGGAAAAAAATGAAGTCGGATTTTTCATAACAGTTGTGCCCTCCATAGAAGCTGAAAAATGTTTTTGGCATAACTCTTAGCCCGAAAAACATTTCTGAACGATTCTTGTGCCTAAAGTGGTTTTTTTCCATGCTCCACAGTTCCCTCACGTTAGAATATGGAAAAAATGAAGTTGAATTTTTCGTACAAGTAGTGCCCTCGCATTGAAAGTGAAAAGTATTTTACCCATAACTTTTATCTCGGAAAACATTTCGATTGATTTATGCGCCTCAAGTGCCATTTTTTCATGCAAAAACATAATCCTCAAGTCCGAATGGGAAAAAAATAAAGTCGGATTTTTCGTACCAGTTGTGTCCTCCATAGAAGCTGAAAATTATTTTTGGCATAACTCTTAGCCAGAAAAACATTTCTAAACGATTGTTGTGCCTAAAGTGGTTTTTTTCCATGCTCCACAGCTCCCTCACGTTAGAATGTGGAAAAAATGATGTTGGATTTTTCGTAGAAGTAGTGCCCTATATTGAACGTGAATATTATTTTGCCTATAACTTTTATCTCGGAAAACATTTCTGATTGATTCTTGCACCTAAAGTGGCATATTTCCATGCTCAACAGATTACTCAAGTCCGAATGGGAAAAATATGAAGTCGGATTTTTCGTACCAATTGTGCCCTCCATAGAAGCTGAAAATTATTTTTGGCATAACTCTTAGCCCGAAAAACATTTCAAACGATTCTTGTGCCTAAAGTGGTTATTTTCCATGCTCTACAGCTCCGTCACGTCAGAATGTGGAAAACCTGAAGTTGGATTTTTCGTACAAGTAGTGCCCTACATTGAACGTGAAAATTATTTTGCCTATAACTTTTATCTCGGAAAACGTTTATGATTGATTCTTGCACCTAAAGTCGCATATTTCCATGCTCAACGGATTACACAAGTCCGAATGGGAAAAAAATGAAGTTGGATTTTTCGTACCAGTTGTACCCTCCATAGAAGCTGGAAATTGTTTTTGGCATACTCTTAGCCCGAAAAACATTTCTAAACGATTGTTATGCCTAAAGTGGTTTTTTTCCATGCTCCACAGCTCCCTCATGTAAGAATGTTGAAAAAATGAAGTTGGATTTTTCGTACCAGTTGTACCCTCTATAGAAGCTGGAAATTGTTTTCGGCATAACTCTTAGCCCGAAAACTATTTCGATACGATTCTTAGTACCTAAAGTGATTTTTTTCCATCCTCCACAGCTCCGACACGTCAGAATGTGGAAAAAATGAAGTTGGATTTTTCTTACAAGTAGTGCCTACATTTAACGTGAAAAGTATTTTGCCTATAACTTTTATCTCAGAAAACATTTCTAATTGATTCTTGCGCCTAAAAGTGCCATTTTTTCTTGCTCAACATATTCCTCAAGTCCGAATGGGAAAAAAATGATGTCGGATTTTTCATACCAGTTGTGCCCTCCATAGAAACTGAAAAATGTTTTTGGCATAACTCTTAGCCCGAAAAACATTTCTAAACGATTGTTGTGCCTAAAGTGGTTTTTTTCCATGCTCCACAGCTCCCTCACGTTAGAATGTGGAAAAAATAAAGTTGGATTTTTCATACAAGTAGTGCTCTACATTGAACGTGAAAATTATTTTGCCAATAACTTTTATCTCGGAAAACATTTCTGATTGATTCTTGCACCTAAAGTGGAATATTTCCATGCTCTACAGATTACTCAAGTCCGAATGGGAAAAAAATGATGTTGGATTTTTCGTTCCAGTTGTACCCTCCATAGAAGCTGGAAAGTGTTTTTGGCATAACTCTTAGCCCGAAAAACATTTCTAAACGATTCTTGTGCCTAAAGTGGTTTTTTTCCATGCTCCACAGCTCCCTCACGTTAGAATGTGGGAAAAATGAAGTTGGATTTTTCGTACATGTAGTGCCCTGCATTGAACGTGAAAAGTATTTTGCCCATAACTTTTATCTCGGAAAACATTTCTGATTGATTCTTACGCCTCAAGTACCATTTCGATTGAAAACATATTCCTCAAGTCCAAATGGGAGAAAAATGAAGTTTGATTTTTCGTAAAAGTTGTGCCCTCCAAAGAAGCTGAAAATTATTTTTGGCATAACTCTTAGCCCCAAAATTATTTCGAAACGATTCTTAGTACCTAAAGTGGTTATTTTCCAATTGTGCCCTCCATAGAAGCTGAAAATTATTTTTGGCATAACTCTTAGCCCGAAAAACATTTCAAACGATTCTTGTGCCTAAAGTGGTTATTTTCCATGCTCTACGACTCGGTCACGTCGAATGTGGAAAACCCGAAGTTGGATTTTTCGTACAAGTAGTGCCCTACATTGAACGTGAAAATTATTTTGCCTATAACTTTTATCTCGGAAAACATTTATGATTGATTCTTGCACCTAAAGTCGCATATTTCCATGCTCAACGGATTACACAAGTCCGAATGTGGAAAAAATGAAGTTGGATTTTTCGTACCAGTTGTACCCTCCATAGAAGCTGGAAATTGTTTTCGGCATAACTCTTAGCCCGAAAACTATTTCGATACGATTCTTAGTACCTAAAGTGATTTTTATCCATCCTCCACGGCTCAGTCACGTCGAGAATGGAAAAAAAAATGATGTTGGATTTTTCGTTCCGGTTTGTACCCTCCATAGAAGGCTGGAAAGTGTTTTTTGGCATAACTCTTAGCCCGAAAAACATTTCTAAACGATTCTTGTGCCTAATGTGGTTTTTTTTCCATGCTCCACAACTCCCTCACGTTACAATGTGAAAAAAATGAAGTTGGATTTTTCGTACAAGTAGTGCCCTACATTGAACGTGAAAAGTATTTTGCCCATAACTCTTATCTCGGGAAAACATTTACGATTGATTCATGCTCCCAAAGGGGCTTTTTTCCATGCTCAACATATTTGTCAAGTCCGAATGGGAAAAAAATGATGTCGGATTTTTCGTACCAGTTGTGCCCTCCATAGAAGCTGAAAAGTGTTTTTGGCATAACTCTTAGCCCGAAAATTATTTCGAAACGATTCTTAGTACCTAAAGTGATTTTTTTCCCATCCTCAACAGCTCCGTCATGTCAGAATGTGGAAAAAATGAAGTTGGATTTTTCTTACAAGTAGTGCCTACATTGAACGTGAAAAGTATTTTGCGTATTACTTTTATCTCAGAAAACATTTCCGATTGATTCTTGCGCCTAAAAGTGCCATTTTTCCTTGCTCAACATATTCCTCAAGTCCGAATGGGCAAAAAATGATGTCGGATTTTCGTTCCGGTTGTGCCCGCCATAGAAAGCGAAAATGTTTTTTGGCATAACTATTAGCCGAAAAACATTTCTAAACGATAGTTGTGCCTAAAATGGTTTTTTCCATGCTCCATCACGTTAGAATGTGGAAAAAATGAAGTTGGATTTTTCGTACAAGTAGTGCCCTATATTGAACGTGAAAAGTATTTTGCCCATAACTCATATCTCGGAAAACATTTCGATTGATTCTTGCGCCTCAAGTACCATTTTTTCATGCTCAACATATTCCTGAAGTCCGAATGGGAAAAAAATGAAGTTGGATTTTTCGTACTAGTTGTGCCCTCCATAGAAGCTGAAAATTGTTTTTGGCATAACTCATATTCCGAAAATTATTTCTAAACGATTCTTAGTACCTAAAGTGGTTTTTTTCCCATCCTCCACAGCTCCGTCACGTAAGAATGTGGAAAAAAAGAAGTTGGATTTTTCGTCCCACTAGTGCCTACATTGAACGTGAAAAGTATTTTGCCTGTAACTTTTATCTCGGAAAACATTCCTGATTGATTCTTGCGCCTAATGTGCCATTTTTATATGCTCAACAGATTCCTCAAGTCCGAATGGAAAACAATGATGTCGGATTTTTCGTACCAGTTGTGCCCTCCATAGAAGATGAAAAGTGTTTTTGGCATAACTCTTAGCCCGAAAAACATTTCTTAATGATTCTTGTGCCTAATGTAGTTTTTTTCCATGCTCTACAGCTTCGTCACGTCAGAATGTGGAAAAAATGAAGTTGGATTTTTCGTACACGTGGTGCCCTACTTTGAACGTGAAAATTATTTTGCTTATAACTTTTATCTCGGAAAACATTTCGATTGATTCTTTCACCTAAAGTGGCATATTTCCATGCTCAACAGATTACTCAAGTCCGAATGGGAAAAAAATGATATTGGATTTTTCGTACTGTTGTACCCTCCATAGAAGTTTGGAAAGTGTTCTTGGCATAACTCTTAGCCCGAAAAACATTTCTAAACGATTCTTGTGCCTAAAGTGTTTTTTTCCATGCTCCACAGCTCCCTCACGTTAGAATGTGGAAAAAATAAAGTTGGATTTTTCGTACATGTAGTGCCCTACATTGAACGTGAAAATTATTTTGCCCATAACTCTTATCTCGGAAAACATTTCGATTGATTCATGCTCCCCAAGGGGCTTTTTTCCATGCTCAACATATTTGTCAAATCCGAATGGGAAAAAAATGATGTCAGATTTTTCGTACCAGTTGTGCCCTCCGTAGAAGCTGAAAAGTGTTTTTGGCATAACTCTTAGCCCGAAAATTATTTCGAAACGATTCTACGTACCTAAAGTGATTTTTTTTCCAACCTCCACAGCTCAGTCACGTCAGAATGTGAAAAAAATGAAGTTGAATTTTTCGTACAAGTAGTGCCTACAACTTTTATCTCGGAAAACATTTCGATTGATTCTTGCGCCTAAAGGTGCCATTTTCTCTTGCTCAACATATTCCTAAAGTCTGAATGGAAAAAAATGATGTCGGATTTTTCGTACCAGTTGTGCCCTCCATATATGTTGAAATGTGTTTTTGACATAACTCTTTGCTCGAAAAACATTTCTAACGATTATTGTGCCTAAAGTGGTTTATTTTTCCATGCTCGACAGCTCCCTCACGTTAGAATGTGGAAAAAATGAAGTTGGATTTTTCGTACAAGTAGTGCCCTCCATTGAAAGTGAAAAGTATTTTGCCCATAACTCTTATCTCGGAATAAATTTCTAATTGATTCTTGCGCCTCAAGTGCCATTTTTTCATGCTCAACATATTCCTCAAGGCCGAAAAGGAAAAAAAAATGAAGTCGGATTTTTCGTACCAGTTGTGCCTTTCATTGAAGCTGAAAATTGTTTTTGGCATAACTCTTAGCCCTAAAAACATTTCTAACGATTATTGTGCCTAAAGTGGTTTTTTTTTCCATGCTCGACAGCTCCCTCACGTTAGAATGTGGAAAAAATGAAGTTGGATTTTTCGTACAAGTAGTGCCCTCCATTGAAAGTGAAAAGTATTTTGCCCATAACTCTTATCTCGGAAAACATTTATGATTGATTCTTGCGCCTCAAGTGCCATTTTTTCATGCTCAACATATTCCTCAAGTCCGATTGGAAAAAAAAATAAAATCGGATTATTCGTACCCGGTTGTGCCCTCCATAGAAGCCGCAAATTGTTTTTGGCATAACTCTTAGCCCGAAAATTATTTCAAAACGATTCTTAGTACCTTGAGTGGTTTTTTCCCATCCTCCACAGCTCCGTCACGTCAGAATGTGGAAAAAATGAAGTTGGATTTTTCGTACAAGTAGTGCCTACATTGAACGTGAAAAGTATTTTTCCTATAACGTTTATCTCGGAAAACATTTCGATTGATTCTTGCTCCTAAAAGTGCCATTTTTCCTTGTTCACCATATTCCTCATGTCCGAATGGAAAAAAATGATGTCGGATTTTTCGTACCGGTTGTGGCCTCCATAGAAGCCGAAAAGTGTTTTTGCATAACTCTTAGCCCGAAAAACATTTCTAAATGATTGTTGTGCCTAAAGTATTTTTTTCCATACTCCATACCCCCTCACGTTAGAATGTGGAAAAAATGAAGTTGGTTTTTTCATACAAGTAGTGCCTTTCATTGAACGTGACAAGTATTTTGCCCATAACTCTTATCTCGGAAAATATTTCTGATTGATTCTTGCGCCTCAAGTGCCATTTTTTTCATGCTCAACATATTCCTCAAGTCCGAATGGGAAAAAAAAATGAAGTCGGATTTTTCGTACTGTTGTGCCCTCCATAGAAGGTTGGAAATGGTTTTTGGCATAACTCTTAGCCCGGAAAACATTTCTAAACGATTCTTGTGCCTAAAGTGGTTTTTTTTCCATGCTCTACAGCTCCGTCACGTCATAATGTGAAAAAAATGAAGTTGGATTTTTCGTATAAGTAGTGCCCTACATTGAATGTGAAATGAATTTTGCCCATAACTCTTATCTCGGAAAACATTTTTGATTGATTCTTGCGCCTAAAGTGGCATTTTTCCATGCTCAACAGATTCGTCAAGTCCGAATGGGAAAAAAATGAAGTCGGATTTTTCGTACCGCATTGTGTCCTCCATAGAAGATGTAAAGTATTTTTTGGTATAACTCTTAGCATGAAAAACATTTTTAAACGATTCTTGTGCCTCAAGTGGTTTTTTTCCATGCCCTACGGCTCCGTCACGTCCGAATGTGGAAAAAATGAAGTTGGATTTTTCGTACACGTACTGCCCTACATTGAACGTGAGAAGTATTTTGCCCATTTAATCTTATCTCGGAAAACATTTCTGATTGATTTTTGCGCTCCACGTGGCTTTTTTCCATGCTCAATATAGTTATCAAGTCCGAATGGGAAAAAAAATGAAGTCGGATTTTTAGTACCAGTTGTGACCTCCATAGAAGCTGAAAAGTATTTTTTGGTATATTTCTTAGCCCGAAAAACATTTCTGAACGATTCTTGTGCCGAAAGTGGTTTTAATCCATCCTCCACAACTCAGTCACGTCATAATGTGGAAAAAATGAAGTTGGATTTTTCGTACAAGTAGTGCCCCACATTGAACGTGAAAATAATTTTGCCTATAACTTTTATCTCAGAAAACATTTATGATTGATTCTTGCACCTAAAGTGGCATATTTCCATGCTCAACAGATTACTCAAGTCCGAATGGGAAAAAAATGATGTCGGATTTTTCGTACCAGTTGTGCCCACCATAGAAGCTGGAAAGTGTTTTTGGCAAAACTCTTAGCCCGAAAAACATTTCGAAACGATTCTTTTGCCTAAAGTGGGTTTTTTCCATGCTCTACAGCTCCGTCACGTCAGAATGTGGAAAAAATGAAGTTGGATTTTTCGTACACGTAGTGCCCTACATTGAACGTGAAAATTATTTTGCTTATAACTTTTATCTAGGAAAACATTTCTGATTGATTCTTGCACCTAAAGTGGCATATTTCCATGCTCAACAGATACCTCAAGCCCGAATGGGAAAAAAATGGTGTCGGATTTTTCGTACCAGTTGTGCCCACCATAGAAGCTGGAAAGTGTTTTTGGCATAACTCTTAGCCCGAAAAACATTTCTAACCGATTCTTGTGCCTAAAGTGGTTTTTTTCCATGCTCTGACTCCGTCACGTCGGAATGTGGAAAAAGAGAAGTTGTATTTTTCGAATAATTAGTGCCCTACATTCAACGTGAAAATTATTTTGCCCGTTACTCTTATCTCGGAAAACATTTCTAATTGATTCTTGCGCCCGAAGTGGCTTTTTTCCATGCTCACCATATTTGTCAAGTCCGAATGGGTAAAAAATGATGCCGGATTTTTCGTAGCAGTTGTGCCCTTCATAGAAGCTGAAAAGTGTTTATGGCAAAATTCTTAGGCCGAAAAACATTTCGAAACGATTCTTGTGCCTAAAGTGGGTTTTTTCCATGCTTTACAGCTCCGTCACGTCAGAATGTGGAAAAAATGAAGTTGGATTTTTCGTACACGTAGTGCCCTACATTGAACGTGAAAATTATTTTGCTTATAACTTTTATCTTGGAAAACATTTCGATTGATTCTTGCACCTAAAGTGGGCATATTTCCATGCTCAACAGATACCTCAAGCCCGAATGGGAAAAAAATGGTGTCGTGCCATGCATAGAAGCTGAAAAGTATTTTTTCGTATAACTCTTAGCCCGAAAAACATTTCTAAACGATTCTTGTGCCGAAAGTTGTTTTAATCTATCCTCCATAACTCAGTCACGTCAGAATGTGGAAAAAATGAAGTTGGATTTTATGTACAAGTAGTGCCCTACATTGAACGTGAAAATTATTTTGCATATAACTTTTATCTCGGAAAACATTTCTGATTGATTCTTGCACCTAAAGTGGCATATTTCCATGCTCAACAGATTACTCAAGTCCGAATGGCAAAAAAAATGATGTCGGATTTTTTGGTACCAGTTGTGCCGATCATAAAAGCTGGAAAGTGTTTTTGGCATAAATCTTAGCCCGAAAAACATTTCTAAACGATTCTTATGACTAAAGTGGTTGTTTTCCATGCTGCACAGCTCCCTCACGTTAGAATGTGGAAAGAATGAAGTTTGATTTTTCGTACAAGTAGTTCCCTGCATTGAACGTGACAAGTATTTTGCCCATAACTCTTATCTCGGAAAATATTTCTGATTGATTATTGCGCCTCAAGTGCCATTTTTTCATGCTCAACATATTCCTCAAGTCCGACTGGGAAAAAAAATAAAATCGGATTATTCGTACCAGTTGTGCCCTCCATAGAAGCTGCAAATTGTTTTTGGCATAACTCTTAGCCCGAAAATTATTTCAAAACGATTCTTAGTACCTTGAGTGGTTTTTTCCCATCCTCCACAGCTCCGTCACGTCAGAATGTGGAAAAAATGAAGTTGGATTTTTCGTACAAGTAGTGCCTACATTGAACGTGAAAAGTATTTTTCCTATAACGTTTATCTCGGAAAACATTTCTGATTGATTCTTGCTCCTAAAAGTGCCATTTTTCCTTGTTCACCATATTCCTCATGTCCGAATGGAAAAAAATGATGTCGGATTTTTCGTACCAGTTGTGGCCTCCATAGAAGCTGAAAAGTGTTTTTTGCATAACTCTTAGCCCGAAAAACATTTCAAAATGATTGTTGTGCCTAAAGTATTTTTTTCCATACTCCACAGCCCCCTCACGTTAGAATGTGGAAAAAATGAAGTTGGATTTTTCATACAAGTAGTGCCTTTCATTGAACGTGAAAAGTATTTTGCCCATAACTCTTATCTCGGAAAATATTTCTGATTGATTCTTGCGCCTCAAGTGCCATTTTTTCATGCTCAACATATTCCTCAAGTCCGAATGGGAAAAAAATGAAGTCGGATTTTTCGTACCTGTTGTGCTCTCCATAGAAGCTGGAAATGGTTTTTGGCATAACTCTTAGCCCGGAAAACATTTCTAAACGATTCTTGTGCCTAAAGTGGTTTTTTTTCCATGCTCTACAGCTCCGTCACGTCATAATGTGAAAAAAATGAAGTTGGATTTTTCGTATAAGTAGTGCCCTACATTGAATGTGAAATGAATTTTGCCCATAACTCTTATCTCGGAAAACATTTTTGATTGATTCTTGCGCCTAAAATGGCATTTTTCAATGCTCAACAGATTCGTCAAGTCCGAATGGGAAAAAAATGAAGTCGGATTTTTCGTACCAGTTGTGTCCTCCATAGAAGATGTATAGTATTTTTTGGTATAACTCTTAGCATGAAAAACATTTTTAAACGATTCTTGTGCCTCAAGTGGTTTTTTTTCCATGCCCTACAGCTCCGTCACGTCTGAATGTGGAAAAAATGAAGTTGGATTTTTCGTACACGTACTGCCCTACATTGAACGTGAGAAGTATTTTGCCCATTTAATCTTATCTCGGAAAACATTTCTGATTTATTTTTGCGCTCCACGTGGCTTTTTTCCATGCTCAATATAGTTATCAAGTCCGAATGGGAAAAAAAAATGAAGTCGGATTTTCGTACCCGGTTGTGACCTCCATAGAAGCCGAAAAGTATTTTTTGGTATATTTCTTAGCCCGAAAAACATTTACGAACGATTCTTGTGCCGAAAGTGGTTTTAATCCATCCTCCACAACTCAGTCACGTCATAATGTGGAAAAAATGAAGTTGGATTTTTCGTACAAGTAGTGCCCCACATTGAACGTGAAAATAATTTTGCCTATAACTTTTATCTCAGAAAACATTTATGATTGATTCTTGCACCTAAAGTGGCATATTTCCATGCTTAACAGATTACTCAAGTCCGAATGGGAAAAAAATGATGTCGGATTTTTCGTACCAGTTGTGCCCACCATAGAAGCTGGAAAGTGTTTTTGGCAAAACTCTTAGCCCGAAAAACATTTCGAAACGATTCTTTTGCCTAAAGTGGGTTTTTTCTATGCTCTACAGCTCCGTCACGTCAGAATGTGGAAAAAATGAAGTTGGATTTTTCGTACACGTAGTGCCCTACATTGAACGTGAAAATTATTTTGCTTATAACTTTTATCTAGGAAAACATTTCGATTGATTCTTGCACCTAAAGTGGCATATTTCCATGCTCAACGGTATACCTCAAGCCCGAATGGGAAAAAAAATGGTGTCGGATTTTTCGTACCGGTTGTGCCCACCATAGAAGCTGGAAAGTGTTTTTGGCATAACTCTTAGCCCGAAAAACATTTCTAACCGATTCTTGTGCCTAAAGTGGTTTTTTTCCATGCTCTACAGCTCCGTCACGTCAGAATGTGGAAAAAAAGAAGTTGTATTTTTCGAATAATTAGTGCCCTACATTCAACGTGAAAATTATTTTGCCCGTTACTCTTATCTCGGAAAACATTTCTAATTGATTCTTGCGCCCGAAGTGGCTTTTTTCCATGCTCACCATATTTGTCAAGTCCGAATGGGTAAAAAATGATGCCGGATTTTTCGTAGCGGTTGTGCCCTTCATAGAAGTCGAAAAGTGTTTATGGCAAAATTCTTAGGCCGAAAAACATTTCGAAACGATTCTTGTGCCTAAAGTGGGTTTTTTCCATGCTTTACAGCTCCGTCACGTCAGAATGTGGAAAAAATGAAGTTGGATTTTTCGTACACGTAGTGCCCTACATTGAACGTGAAAATTATTTTGCTTATAACTTTTATCTTGGAAAACATTTCTGATTGATTCTTGCACCTAAAGTGGGCATATTTCCATGCTCAACAGATACCTCAAGCCCGAATGGGAAAAAAATGGTGTCGTGCCATGCATAGAAGCTGAAAAGTATTTTTTCGTATAACTCTTAGCCCGAAAAACATTTCTAAACGATTCTTGTGCCGAAAGTTGTTTTAATCTATCCTCCACAACTCAGTCACGTCAGAATGTGGAAAAAATGAAGTTGGATTTTATGTACAAGTAGTGCCCTACATTGAACGTGAAAATTATTTTGCATATAACTTTTATCTCGGAAAACATTTCTGATTGATTCTTGCACCTAAAGTGGCATATTTCCATGCTCAACAGATTACTCAAGTCCGAATGGCAAAAAAATGATGTCGGATTTTTGGTACCAGTTGTGCCGATCATAAAAGCTGGAAAGTGTTTTTGGCATAAATCTTAGCCCGAAAAACATTTCTAAACGATTCTTATGACTAAAGTGGTTGTTTTCCATGCTGCACAGCTCCCTCACGTTAGAATGTGGAAAGAATGAAGTTTGATTTTTCGTACAAGTAGTTCCCTGCATTGAACGTGACAAGTATTTTGCCCATAACTCTTATCTCGGAAAATATTTCTGATTGATTATTGCGCCTCAAGTGCCATTTATTCATGCTCAACATATTCCTCAAGTCCGAATGGGAAAAAAATGAAGTCGGATTTTTCGTACCTGTTGTGCCCTCCATAGAAGCTGGAAATGGTTTTTGGCATAACTCTTAGCCCGGAAAACATTTCTAAACGATTCTTGTGCCTAAAGTGGTTTTTTTTTCCATGCTCTACAGCTCCATCAAGTCATAATGTGAAAGAAATGAAGTTGGATTTTTCGTATAAGTAGTGCCCTACATTGAATGTGAAATGTATTTTGCCCATAACCCTTAACTCGGAAAACATTTTTGATTGATTCTTGCGCCTAAAGTGGCATTTTTCCATGCTCAACAGATTCATCAAGTCCGAATGGGAAAAAAATGAAGTCGGATTTTTCGTACCGGTTGTGTCCTATATAGAAGATGTAAAGTATTTTTTGGTATAACTCTTAGCTTGAAAAACATTTTTAAACGATTCTTGTGCCGAAAGTGGTTTTTTTCCATGCCCTACAGCTCCGTCACGTCAGAATGTAGAAAAAATGAAGTTGGATTTTTCGTACACGTACTGCCCTACATTGAACGTGAGAAGTATTTTGCCCATAACTCTTATCTCGGAAAACATTTTCGATTGATTTTTGCGCTCCAAGTGGCTTTTTTCCATGCTCAATATAGTTATCAAGTCCGAATGGGAAAAAAATGGTGTTGGATTTTTCGTACCAGTTGTGCCATGCATAGAAGCTGAAAGTATTTTTTGGTATCACTCTTAGCCCGAAAAACATTTCTAAACGATTCTTGTGCCGAAAGTGGTTTTAATCCATCCTCCACAACTCAGTCACGTCATAATGTGGAAAAAATGAAGTTGGATTTTTCGTACAAGTAGTGTCCTACATTGAACGTGAAAATTATTTTGCCTATAACTTTTATCTCGGAAAATATTTCTGATTGATTCTTGCACCTAAAGTGGCATATTTCCATGCTCAACAGATTACTCAAGTCCGAATGGGAAAAAAATGATGTTGGATATTTCGTACCAGTTGTGCCCTTCATAGAAGCTGAAAAGTGTTTTTGGCAAAATTCTTAGCCCGAAAAACATTTCGAAACGATTCTTGTGCCTAAAGTGGGTTTTTTCCATGCTCTATAGCTCCGTCACGTCGAATGTGGAAAAAATGAAGTTGGATTTTGCGTACACGTAGTGTCCTACATTGAACGTGAAAATTATTTTGCTTATAACTTTAATCTCGGAAAACATTTACGATTGATTCTTGCACCTAAAGTGGCATATTTCCATGCTCAACAGTTACCTCAAGCCCGAATGGGAAAAAAATGGAGTCGGATTATTCGTACCAGTTGTGCGATGCATAGAAGCTGAAAAGTATTTTTTGGTATAACTCTTAGCCCGAAAAACATTTCTAAACGATTCTTGTGCCGAAAGTGGTTTTAATCCATCCTCCACAACTCAGTCACGTCAGAATGTGGAAAAAATGAAGTTGGATTTAATGTATAAGTAGTGCCCTACATTGAACGTGAAAATTATTTTGCTTATAACTTTTATCTCGGAAAACATTTCTGATTGATTCTTGCACCTAAAGTGGCATATTTCCATGCTCAACAGATTACTCAAGTCCGAATGAGAAAAGAATGATGTCGGATTTTTCGTACCAGTTGTGCCCACCATCGAAGCTGGAAAGTGTTTTTGGCATAACTCATAGCCCGAAAAAGATTTCTAAACGATTCTTGTGCCTAAAGTGGTTTTTTTCCATGCTCCACAGCTCCCTCACGTTAGAATGTGGAAAAAATGAAGTTGGATTTTTCGTACAAGTAGTGCCCCGCATTGAACGTGAAAAGTATTTTGCCCATAATTCTTATCTCGGAAATCATTTCTGATTGATTCTTGCGCCTCAAGTGCCATTTTTTCATGCTCAACATATTCCTCAAGTCCGACTGGGAAAAAAAATGAAGTCGGATTATTCGTACCAGTTGTGCCCTCCATAGAAGCTTCAAATTGTTTTTGGCATAACTCTTAACCCCGAAAATTATTTCTAAACGATTCTTAGTACCTAAAGTGGTTTTTTCCCATCCTCCACAGCTCCGTCACGTCAGAATGTTGAAAAAATGAAGTTGGATTTTTCGTACAAGTAGTGCCTACATTGAACGTGAAAACTATTTCGCCTATAACTTTTATCTTGGAAAACATTTCTGATTGATTCTTGCGCCTAAAAGTGCCATTTTTCCTTGTTCAAAATATTGCTCAAGTCCGAATGGAAAAAAATGATGTCGGATTTTTCGTACCAGTTGTGCCCTCCATAGAAGCTGAAAAGTGTTTTTTGCATAACTCTTAACCCGAAAAACATTTCTAAATGATTGTTGTGTCTAAATTGGTTTTTTTCCATGCTCCACAGCCCCCTCACGTTAGAATGTGGAAAAAATGAAGTTGGATTTTTCGTAAAAGTAGTGCCCTGCATTAAACGTGACAAGTATTTTGCCGATAACTCTTATCTCGGAAAAAATTTCTCATTGATTCTTGCGCCTCAAGTGCCATTTTTTCATGCTCAACATATTCCTCAAGTACAAATGGGAAAAAAATGAAGTCGGATTTTTCGTACCAGTTGTTCCCTCCATAGAAGCTGAAAATTGTTTTTAGCATAACTATTAGCCCGGAAAACATTTCTATACGATTCTTGTGCCTAAAGTGGTTTTTTTTCGATGCTCTACAGCTCCGTAACGTCATAATGTTGAAAAAATAAAATTGGATTTTTCGTATAAGTAATGCCCTACATTGAATGTGAAATGTATTTTGCCCATAACTCTTATCTCGGAAATTTTTTTTGATTGATTCTTGCGCCTAAAGTGGCATTTTCCCATGCTCAACAGATTTCTCAAGTCCGAATGGGAAAAAAATGAAGTCGGATTTTTCGTACCAGTTGTGTCCTCCACAGAAGATGTAAAGTATTTTTGGGCATAACTCTTAGCCTGAAAAACATTTCTAAACGATTCTTGTGTCTAAAGTGGTTTTTTTCCATGCCCTACAGCTCCGTCACGTCAGAATGTGGAAAAAATGAAGTTGGATTTTTCGTACACGTACTGCCCTACATTGAACGTGAGAATTATTTTGCCCATAACTCTTATCTCGGAAAACATTTATGATTGATTCTTGCCACAAAAGTGGCATTTGTCCATGCTCAACAGATACCTCAAGTCCGAATGGGAAAAAAGTGAAGTCGGATTTTTCGTACCAGTTGTGCCCTGCATAAAAGCTGAAAAGTGTTTTTTGGCATAACTCGTAGCCCGAAAAACATTTCTAATTGATTCTTGTGCCGAATGTGGTTTTTTTCCATCCTCCACTGACTCCATCACGTCCTAATGTGGAAAAATGAAGTTGGATTTTTCGTATAAGTAGTTCCCTACATTGAATGTGAAATGTATTTTGCCCATAACTCTTATCTCGGAAAACATTTTTGATTGATTCTTGCGCTTAAAGTGGCATTTTTCCATGCTCAACAGATTCCTCAAGTCCGAAAGGGAAAAAAATGATGTCGGATTTTTCTTACCAGTTGTGCCCACCATAGAAGCTGGAAAGTGTTTTGGGCATAACTCGTAGCCCGAAAAACATTTCTAAACGATTCTTGTGCCTAAAGTGGTTTTCTTCCATGCTCTACGACTCGGTCACGTCGGAATGTGGAAAAAATGAAGTTGGATTTTTCATACACGTAGTGCCCTACATTGAACGTGAAGAGTATTTTGCCCATAACTCTTATCTCGGAAAACATTTCTCATTGATTCTTTCCTCTAAAGTGGCATTTTTCCATGCTCAACAGATACCTCAAGTCCGAATGGGAGAAAAACGATGTCGGATTTTTCGTACCTGTTGTGCCATGCATTGAAGCTGAAAAGTGTTTTTGGCATAACTCTTAGCCCGAAAAACATTTCTAAACAATTCTTGTGCCTAAAGTGTTTTTTTCCTATGGTCTACAACTCCGTCACGTCAGAATGTGGAAAAAATGAAGTTGGATTTTTCGTACACGTACTGCCCAACATTGAACGTGGAAAGTATTTTTCCCATAACTCTTATCTCGGAAAACATTTCTAATGGATTATTGCCCCTAAAGTGACATTTTTCCATGATCAATAAATACCTCAAAATTGAATGGGAAAAAATGAAGTTGGATTTTTCAGACCAGTTGTGCCCTGGATAGAAGGTGAAAAGTGTTTTTGGCATAACTCTTAGCCCGAAAAACATTTCTAAACGATTCTTGTGCCGAAAGTGTTTTTTTTCCATGATCCACAGCTCCGTCACGTTAGAATGTGGAAAAAATGAAGTGGGATTTTTCGTACAAGTAGTGCCCTACATTGAACGTGAAAAGTATTTTGCCCATAACTCTTATCTCGGAAAATTTTTTTGATTGATTCTTGCGCCTCAAGTGGCATTTTTTCATGCTCAACATATTCCTCAAATCCGAATGGGAAAAAAATGAAGTTGGATTTTCCGTACCAGTTGTGCCCTCCATAGAAACTGAAAAGTGTTTTATGCATAACTCTTAGCCCGAAAAACATTTCTAAACGATTCTTGTACCTAAAGTGGTTTTTTTCCCATCCTCCACAGCTCCGTCACTACAGAATGAGGAAAAAATGAAGTTGGATTTTTCGTACAAGTAGTGCCTACATTGAACGTGAAAATTATTTTGCCAATAACATTTATCTCGGAAAAGATTTCTGATTGATTATGGCGCTTAAAGTGCCATTTTTACATGCTCAACAGATTCCTCAAGTCCGAATGGGAAAAAAAATAAAGTCGGATTTTTCGTACCAGTTGTGTCCTCCATAGAAGCTGAAAAGTGTTTTTGGCATAACTATTATCCCGAAAAACATTCCTATACGATTGTTGTGCCTACAGGTGGTTTTTTTCCATGCTCTCTAGTTTGCCTCACATTAGAATGTAAAAAAATGAAGTTGGATTTTTCATACAAGTAGTGCCCTGCATTGAACGTGAAAAGTATTTTGCCTATAACTATTATCTCGGAAAACAGTTCCGAGTGATTCTCGCGCCTAAAAGTGCCATTTTCCCTTGCTCAACATATTCCTCAAGTCCGAATGGGAAAAAAATGATGACGGATTTTTCGTACCAGTTGTTCCCTCCATAGAAGCTGAAAAGTATTTTTGGCATAACTCTTAGCCCGAAAAACATTTCTAAACGATTCTTGTTCCTAAAGTGGTTTTTTTCCATGCTCCACAACTCCGTCACGTCATAATGTGGAAATAATGAAGTTGGATTTTTCGTACACGTAGTGTCCTACATTGAACGTGAAAAGTATTTTGCCCTTTACTCTTATCTCGGAAAACATTTACGATTGATTCTTGCCGCTAAAGTGGCATTTGTCCATGCTCAACAGATACCTCAAGTCCTAATGGGAAAAAATGAAGTCGGATTTTTCGTACCGGTTGTGCCCTGCGAAAAAGCCGAAAAGTGTTTTTGGCATAACTTTTAACCCGAAAAACATTTCTAATTGATTCTTGTGCCGAATGTGGTTTTTTTTTCATCCTCCACAGCTCCGTCACGTCATAATGTGGAAAAATGAAGTTGGGTTTTTCGTATAAGTAGTGCCCTACATTGAATGTGAAATGTATTTTGCCCATAACTCTTATCTCGGAAAACATTTTTGATTGATTCTTGCGCCTAAAGTGGGATTTTTCCATGCTCAACAGATTCCTCATGTCCGAATGTGAAAAAATTGAAGTTGGATTTTTCGTACCAGTTATGTCCTCCATAGAAGCTGAAAAGTGTTTTTCGCATAACTCTTAGCCCGAAAAACATTTCTAGACGATTCTTGTGCCTAATGTGGTTTTTTTCCATGCTCCACGGCTCCGTCACGTTATAATGTGGATAAAATGACATTGGATTTTTTCGTACACGTAGTGCCCTTAAAGTGCTTATTTTTACAGCCTCAACCACTTCGTCATGTCGAATGTGAAAAAACTAATGTCGGATTTTTTGTACCACTTGTGCCCAACATCGACCTTGAAAAGTATTTTGAGCATAACATCTTTCCAAAAACACATTGCGAGTGATTCTTACCTTGAATGTGGTTATTTTTACATGAACAACAACTTCGTCAAGTTTGAATGTGAAAATACTAATGTCGGATTTTTTGTATCAATTGTGCCCTACATTGAACCTAAAACGTATTTTGGGCCTAATTTATTGCCCGGAATACAATTATAACATATTCTTGCGCCTAAAGTTGTTATTTTTACATGCTCAGAATAGGAAAAAACTAAATTCGAATTTTTCATAACATTTGCGCCATTCATTGAACCAGAAAGTATTTTGGGCATAACTTCTCGCCGAAAAACAATTCGATTGATTATTGCACCTAATGTGGTTATTTTTACATGAACAACTATTTCGTCAAGTCTTAATGTGGAAAAACTAATGTCGGGTTTTTCGTACCGGTTGTGCCCTACATTGAACACGAAAAGTATTTTGGGCATAAATTCTTGCCCAAAAAAACAAATATGATTGATTATTGCGCCTAAAATGGTTATTTTTACATGTTCAAAAACTTCGTCATCTAAGAGTGTGAAAAAATTAATGTCCGATTTTTCGTACGATTTGTGCCCAACACTGACCCCCGAAAAGAATTTGGGCCATTACTTCTTTTCGGAAAACAATTCGATTGATTCTTGCGCCTAATGTGGGTATTTTTACATGAACACAACTTCCTCATGTCTCGAAAGTGAAAAAACTAATGTTGGATTTTTGGTACCAGTTGTGCCCTGACATTGAACTCGAAAAGTATTTTGGGCATCACTTGTTTCCGGAAAACAATCCTGGTTGATTCTTGCGCCTAATGTTGTTATTTTTACAAGAACAATAACTTCGTCAAGTTTGAATGTGAAAAAACTAATGTTGGATGTTTCGTACCATTTTTGCCCTACATTGACCCTCAAAAGTATTTTAGGAATACCTTCTAGCCGGAAGATAAATATGATTTTTTATTGCGCCGAAAGTGGGTATTTTCACATGTAAACAATTTCATCATGCCTGGATTGGAAAAAAACTAAATTCGAATTTTTCAAACCGGTTGTGCCCTACATTGAACCCGAAAATAATTTTGGGCATAACTTCTTGCACGAAAACAAATGTGATTGATTCTTGCGCCTAATGTGGTTATTTTTACATGAACAACAACTTCGGAAAGTCTAAATGTGAAAAAACAAATGTCGTATTTTTCGTACTAGTTGTGCCCAACATTGAACCCGAAAAGTATTTTTAGCATAATATCTAGCCTGTAATACAATTATGATTAATTATTGTGCCTAAAGTGGTTATTTTTACATGTTCAATAGTTTGATCATGTCGGAGTAGGAAGAAACTAAATGAGGATTTTTCATACCAGGTTGTGACCTACATGGAACCTGAAAAGTATTTTGGGCATCACTATTTGCCCGTAAAACAAATATGAATGATTCTTGCGCCTAAAGTGGTTATTTTTACAGGCTCAACAACTTCGTCATGTAATAATGTGAAAACACTAATGTCGATTTTTTGTACCCATTGTGCCTTCGGTGACCCGAAAAGTATTTTGGGCAAATCTTCTTTCGAGAAAACAACTCCGATTGATTCTTGCGACTAATGTGGTTATTTATACATGAACAACAACTTCGCCAAGTCTGAATGTGAAAAAACTAATGTCGGATTTGTCGTACCAGTTGTACCCTACATTGAACCCGAAAAGTAAATTGGGCAAAATTTCTTGCCCGAAATACAATTATGATTTAGTTTTGCACCTAAAGTGGTTATTTTTACATGATGAACAGTTTCATCATGTCAGAATGGCAAAAAACTAAATTCGGATTTTTCATACCAGTTGTGCCCTACATTGAAACCGAAAAGTATTTTGGGCATAACTTCTTGCCCGTAAAAAAATATGATTGATTATTGCGCCTAAATTGGTTATTTTTACAGGCCCAACAAGTTCACCATTTTTGCTCAACATTGATCCCGAAAAGAATTTTGCCCATAAGTTGTTTCCAGAAAATAATTTTGATTTATTCTTGTGCCTAATGTGGTTAATTTTACATGAACAACAACTTCGCCAAGTTTGAATGTGAAAAAACTAATGTTGGATTTTTCGTACCAGTTGTGCCCTACATTGAACCCGAAAAGTATTTTGGGCATAATTTCTTACCCGGAATATAATTATGATTAATTTTTGCGCCTAAAGAGGTTATTTTTACATGCTCAATAGTTTCTTCATCTCCGAATGGGATAACCTCTTGCCCGAAAAACAAATATGATTGATTCTTGCGCCTAAAGTGGTAATTTTTGCATGTTCAACAACTTCGTCATGTCAGAGTGTGAAAAAACTAATGTCGGATTTTTCGTACCAGTTGTGCCCAACATTGACCCTAAAAAGAATTTTGGTTATAACTTCTTTCCAGAAAACAATCCTGATTGATTCCTGCGCCTAATGTGGATATTTTTACATGAACAACAACTTCCTCAAGTCTGAAAAAGAAAAAATTTATGTCGGATTTTTGGTACCAGTTGTTCCCTTACATTGAACACGAAAAGTATTTTGGGCATGACTTGTTTCCGGAAAACAATTCTGGTTGATTATTGCGCCAAATATGGTTATTTTTACAAGAACAACAACTTCCTCAACTTTGAATATGAAAAAACTAATTTCGGATGTTTCGTACCATTTATGCCCTACATTGACCCTGAAAAATATTTGAGGAATAACTTCTAGCCGGAAAATAAATATGATTTTTTGCGCCGAAAGTGGTTTTTTTACATGCTCAACGGTTTCATCATGTCAGGATTATAAAAAACTAAATTCAGATTTTTCAAACCTGTTGTGCCCTACATTGAACCCGAAAATAATTTTGGGCATAACTTCTTGCACGAAAACAAATTTGATTGATTCTTGCGCCTAAAGAGGTTATTTTTACATGATCAGCAACTTCGTCAAGTTGAAATGGAAAAAAACTAATGTCGGATTTTTCGTACTAGTTGTCCTATACATTGAATCCGAAAAGTATTTTGGGCATTACTTCTTGCCCATAAAACGAATATATTTTATTCTTGCACCTAGGTGGTTATTTTTACACAAACAACAATTTCATCATGTCAAAATGCAAAAAAACTAAATTCGGATTTTCATACCACTTGTGCCCTACATTGACCCCGAAAAGTATTTTGGGAATAACTTGTTGCCGTAAAAGAAATCTGATTGATTCTTGCGCTTAAAGTGGTTATTTTTACATGATCAGCAACTTCGTCAAATCCAAATGGAAAAAAACTAAGGTTGGATTTTTCTTACCAGTTGAACCCTACATTCAACCAGAAAAGTAAATTGGGCATAATTTCTTGCCCGGAATAAAATTATGATTTATTTTTGCTCCTATAGTGGTTATTCATACATGCTCAACAGTTTCATAATGTCAGAATGGCAAAAAACTAAATTCGTATTTTTTATACCAGTTGGGCCCTACATTGAGATCGAAAAGTATTTTGGGCATAACTTCTTGGCCGTAAAAAAATATGATTGATTCGTGCGCCTAAAGTGGTTATTTTTATAGGCTCAACAAGTTCACCATGTCGGAATGTGAAAAAAAATGTCGGATTTTTCGTACCACTTCCGCCCAACATTGATCCTGAAAAGAATTTTGGCCATAACTTCTTTCCAGAAAACAATTCTGATTGATTCTTGTGCCTAATGTGGTTATTTTTACATGAACAACATCTTCGCCAAGTCTAAATGTGAAAAAACTGATGTTGGATATTTCGTACCAGTTGTGCCATACAATGAAGCCGAAAAATATTTTGGGCATAATTTCTTGCTCGGAATATAATTATGATTAATTTTTGCCCCTAAAGAGGTGATTTTTATATGCTCAACAGTTTCATCATATCCGAATGGGATAACTTCTTCCCCGAAAAACAAATATGATTGATTCTTGCGCCTAAAGTGGTTATTTTTTCATTTTTAACAACTTCGTCATCTGAGAGTGTGAAAAAATTAATGTCCGATTTTTCGTACCACTTGTGCCCAACACTGACCCCAAAAGGATTTGAGACCTAACTTCTTTCCAGAAAACAATTTTAATTGATTCTTGCACCGAATGGGAAAAAAATGAAGTCGGATTTTTCGTACCAGTTGTGTCCTCCATAGAAGCTGTAAAGTATTTTTTGGTATAACTCTTAGCCTGAAAAAGATTTCTAAACGATTCTTGTGCCCCAAGTGGCTTTTTTCCATGCTCTACAGCTCCGTCACGTGAGAATGTGGAAAAAAAAAAGTTGGATTTTTCGTACACGTACTGCCCTACATTGAACGTGAAAAATATTTTGCCCATAACTCTTATCTCGGAAAACATTTCTGATTGATTCTTGCGCCCCAAGTGGCTTTTTTCCATGCTCAACATAGTTATCAAGTCAGAATGGGAAAAAAATGAAGTCGGATTTTTCGTACCAGTTGTGACCTCCATAGAAGTTGAAAAGTATTTTTTGGTATAACTCTTAGCCCGAAAACCATTTCTAAACGATTCTTGTGCCGAAAGTGGTTTTAATTCATCCTCCACAACTCAGTCACGTCAGAATGTGGAAAAAATGAAGTTGGATTTTTCGTACAAGTAGTGCCCTATATTGAACGTGAAAATTATTTTGCCTATAACTTTTATCTCGGAAAACATTTCTGATTGATTCTTGCACCTAAAGTGGGCATATTTCCATGCTCAACAGATTACTCAAGTCCGAATGGGAAAAAAAAGATGTCGGATTTTTCGTACCTATTGTGTCCTCCATAGAAGCTGAAAAGTGTTTTTGGCATAACTCTTATCCCGAAAAACATATCTAAACGATTGTTGTGCCTACAGTGGTTTTTTTCCATGCTCCACAGCTCCCTCACGTTAGAATGTGGAAAAAATGAAGTTGGATTTTTCGTACAAGTAGTGCCCTACATTGAACGTGTAAAGTATTTTGCCCATAATTCTTATATCGGAAAACATTTCTGATTGATTCTTGCGCCTCAAGTGCCAGTTTTTCTTGCTCAACATATTCCTCAAGTCCGAATGGGAAAAAAATAAAGTCGGATTTTTCGTACCAGTTGTGCCCTCCATAGAAGCTGCAAATTGTTTTTGGCATAACTCTTAGCCCGAAAATTATTTCTAAACGATTTTTAGTACCTAAAGTGGTTTTTTGCCCATCCTCCACAGCTCCGCCACGTCAGAATGTGGAAAAAATGAAGTTGGATTTTTCATACAAGTAGTGCCTACATTGAATGTGAAAAGTATTTTGCCTATAACTTTTATCTCGGAAAACATTTCTGAGTGATTCTTGCGTCTAAAAGTGCCATTTTTCCTTGCTCAACATTTTCCTCAAGCCCGAATGGGAAAAAAATGTTGTCGGATTTTTCGTACCTGTTGTGCCCTCCATAGAAGCTGAAAAGTGTTTTTGGCATAACTCTTAGCCCGAAAAACATTTCTAAACGATTCTTTTTCCTAAAGTGGTTTTTTTCCATGCTCCACAACTCCGTCATTTTATAATATGGAAAAAATGAAGTTGGATTTTTCGTACACGTAGTGTCCTACATTGAACGTGAAAAGTATTTTGCCCATTACTCTTATCTCGGAAAACATTTCTGATTGATTATTGCCACTAAAGTGGCATCTGTCCATGCTCAACAGATACCTCAAGTCCTAATGGGAAAAAAATGAAGTCGGATTTTTCGTACCAATTGTGCCCTGCATAAAAGCTGAAAAGTGTTTTTGGAATAACTCTTAGCCCGAAAAACATTTCAAATTGATTCTTGTGCCGAATGTGGTTTTTTTGCATCCTCCACAGCTCCGTCACGTCATAATGTGGAAAAATGAAGTTGGGTTTTTCGTATAAGTAGTGCCCTACATTGAATGTGAAATGTATTTTGCCCATAACTCTTATCTCGGAAAACATTTTTGATTGATTCTTGCGCCTAGGCATTTTTCCATGCTCAACAGATTCCTCAAGTCCGAATGGGAAAAAAATGAAGTCGGATTTTTCGTACCAGTTATGTCCTCCATAGAAGCTGAAAAGTGTTTTTGGCATAACTCTTAGCCCGAAAAACATTTCTTGACGATTCTTGTGCCTAAAGTGGTTTTTTTCCATGCTCCACAGCTCCGTCACGTTATAATGTGGAAAAAATGACGTTGGATTTTTCGTACACGTAGTGCCCTTAAAGTGCTTATTTTTACAGCCTCAACAACTTCGTCATGTCAGAATGTGAAAAAAGTAATGTCGGATTTTTTGTACCACTTGTGCCCAACATCGACCTTGAAAAGTATTTTGAGCATAACTTCTTTCCAAAAAACAATTCTATGTGATTCTTACACCGAATGTGGTTATTTTTACATGAACAACAACTTCGTCAAGTTTGAATGTGAAAATACAAATGTCGGATTTTTTGTATCAATTGTGCCCTACATTGAACCTAAAACGTATTTTGGGCCTAATTTATTGCCCGGAATACAATTATGACTTATTCTTGCGCCTAAAGTTGTTACTTTTACATGCTCAGAATAGGTTTAAACTAAATTCAGATTTTTCATAACAGTTGTGCCATTCATTGAACCAGAAAGTATTTTGGGCATAACTTCTCGCCGAAAAACAATTCGATTGATTATTGCACCTAATGTGGTTATTTTTACATGAACAACTATTTAGTCAAGTCTTAATGTGAAAAAACTAATGTCGGGTTTTTCGTACCAGTTGTGCCCTACATTGAACACGAAAAGTATTTTGGGCATAAATTCTTGCCCAAAAAAACAAATATGAATGATTATTGCGCCTAAAATGGTTATTTTTACATGTTCAAAAACTTCGTCATCTAAGAGTGTGAAAAAATTAATGTCCGCTTTTTCGTACGATTTGTGCCCAACACTGACCCCGAAAAGAATTTGGGCCATTACTTCTTTCCAGAAAACAATTCTGATTGATTCTTGCGCCTAATGTGGGTTCTTTTACATGAACACAACTTCCTCATGTCTGAATGTGAAAAAAATAATGTCGGATTTTTGGTACCAGTTGTGCCCTGACATTGAACTCGAAAAGTATTTTGGGCATCACTTGTTTCCGGAAAACAATTCTGGTTGATTCTTGTGCCTAATGTTGTTATTTTTACAAGAACAATAACTTCATCAAGTTTGAATGTGAAAAAACTAATGTCGGATGTTTCGTACCATTTTTGCCCTACATTGACCCTCAAAAGTATTTTAGGAATAACTTCTAGCCGGAAGATAAATATGATTTTTTATTGCGCCGAAAGTGGGTATTTTTACATGTAAACAATTTCATCATGCCACGATTGGAAAAAACTAAATTCGGATTTTTCAAACCAGTTGTGCCCAACATTGAACCTGAAAATAATTTTGGGCATAACTTCTTGCACAAAAATAAATCTGATTGATTATTGCGCCTAATGTGGTTATTTTTACACGAACAACAACTTCGGAAAGTCTAAATGTGAAAAAACAAATGTCGTCTTTTTCGTACTAGTTGTGCCCTACATTGAACCCGAAAAGTATTTTTAGCATAATATCTAGCCTGTAATACAATTATGATTAATTCTTGTGCCTAAAGTGGTTATTTTTACATGTTCAACAGTTTGATCATGTCGGAGTAGGAAGAAACTAAATGAGGATTTTTCATACCAGTTGTGACCTACATGGAACCTGAAAAGTATTTTGGGCATCACTATTTGCCCGTAAAACAAATATGAATGATTTTTGCTCCTAAAGTGGTTATTTTTACAGGCTCAACAACTTCGTCATGTAATAATGTGAAAAAACTAATGTTAGATTTTTTGTACCCCTTGTGCCTTCAGTGACCCCGAAAAGTATTTTGGGCAAATCTTCTTTCGAGAAACAACTACGATTGATTCTTGCGACTAATGTGGTTATTTATACATGAACAACAACTTTGCCAAGTCTGAATGTGAAAAAACTAATGTCGGATTTGTCGTACCAGTTGTACCCTACATTGAACCCGAAAAGTAAATTGGGCAAAATTTCTTGCCCGAAATACAATTATGATTTAGTTTTGCGCCTAAAGTGGTTATTTTTACATGATGAACAGTTTCATCATGTCAGAATGGCAAAAAACTAAATTCGAATTTTTCATACCAGTTGTGCCCTACATTGAAACCGAAAAGTATTTTGGGCATAACTTCTTGCCCGTAAAAAAATATGATTGATTATTGCGCCTAAATTGGTTATTTTTACAGGCCCAACAAGTTCACCATTTCTGCCCAACATTGATCCCGAAAAAAATTTTGCCCATAAGTTCTTTCCAGAAAACAATTTTGATTTATTCTTGTGCCTAATGTGGTTATTTTTACATGAACAACAACTTCGCCAAGTTTGAATGTGAAAAAACTAATGTTGGATTTTTCGTACCAGTTGTGCCCTACATTGAACCCGAAAAGTATTTTGGGCATAATTTCTTGCCCGGAATATAATTATGATTAATTGTTGCGCCTAAAGAGGTTATTTTTACATGCTCAACAGTTTCATCATCTCTGAATGGGATAACCTCTTGCCCGAAAAACAAATATGATTGATTCTTGCGCCTAAAGTGGTAATTTTTGCATGTTCAACAACTTCGTCATGTCAGAGTGTGAAAAAACTAATGTCGGATTTTTCGTACCAGTTGTGCCCAACATTGACCCTAAAAAGAATTTTGGTTATAACTTCTTTCCAGAAACAATCTTGATTGATTCCTGCGCCTAATGTGGTTATTTTTACATGAACAACAACTTCGTCAAGTCTGAAAAAGATAAAATTGATGTCGGATTTTTGGTACCAGTTGTGCCCTTACATTGAACACGAAAAGTATTTTGGGCATGATTTATTTCCGGAAAACAATTCTGGTTGATTATTGCGCCAAATATGGTTATTTTTACAAGAACAACAACTTCCTCAACTTTGAATATGAAAAAACTAATTTCTGATGTTTCTTACCATTTGTGCCCTACATTGACCCTGAAAAATATTTGAGGAATAACTTCTAGCCGGAAAATAAATATGATTTTTTGCGCCGAAAGTGGTTTTTTTACATGCTCAACGATTTCATCATGTCAGGATTATAAAAAACTAAATTCGGATTTTTCAAACCTGTTGTGCCCTACATTGAACCCGAAAATAATTTTGGGCATAACTTCTTGCACGAAAACAAATTTGATTGATTCTTGCGCCTAAAGAGGTTATTTTTACATGATCAGCAACTTCGTCAAGTTGAAATGGCAAAAAACTAATGTCGGATTTTTCGTACTAGTTGTCCCATACATTGAATCCGAATAGTATTTTGGGCATTACTTCTTGCCCATAAAACGAATATATTTGATTCTTGCACCTAGGTGGTTATTTTTACACGAACAACAATTTCATCATGTCAAAATGCGAAAAAACTAAATTCGGATTTTCATACCACTTGTGCCCTACATTGACCCCGAAAAGTATTTTGGGAATAACTTGTTGCCGTAAAAGAAATCTGATTGATTCTTGCACTTAAAGTGGTTATTTTTACATGATCAGCAACTTCGTCAAATCCAAATGGAAAAAAACTAAGGTTGGATTAATCTTACCAGTTGAACCCTATATTGAACCAGAAAAGTAAATTGGGCATAATTTCTTGCCCGAAATAAAATTATGAATTATTTTTGCGCCTAAAGTGGTTATTCTTACATGCTCAACAGTTTCATAATGTCAGAATGGCAAAAAACTAATTTCTTATTTTTTATACCAGTTGGGCCCTACATTGAGATCGAAAAGTATTTTGGGCATAACTTCTTGCCCGTAAAAAAATATGATTGATTCGTGCGCCTAAAGTGGTTATTTTTATAGGCTCAACAAGTTCACCATGTCAGAATGTGAAAAAAAATGTCGGATTTTTCGTACCACTTCCGCCCAACATTGATCCTGAAAAGAATTTTGGCCATAACTTCTTTCCAGAAAACAATTCTGATTGATTCTTGTGCCTAATGTGGTTATTTTTACATGAACAACATCTTCGCCAAGTCTAAATGTGAAAAAACTGATGTTGGATTTTTCATACCAGTTGTGCCATACATTGAACCCGAAAAATATTTTGGGCATAATTTCTTGCCTGGAATATAATTATGATTAATTTTTACCCTTAAAGAGGTTATTTTTACATGCTCAACGGTTTCATCATATCCGAATGGGATAACTTCTTCCCCGAAAAACAAATATGATTGATTCTTGCGCCTAAAGTGGTTATTTTTTCATTTTTAACAACTTCGTCATCTGAGAGTGTGAAAAAATTAATGTCCGATTTTTCGTACCACTTGTGCCCAACACTGACCCCGAAAAGAATTTGGGCCATAACTTCTTTCCAGAAAACAATTCTGATTGATTCTTGCACCTAATTGTTGTATAATTGGAGATACAACTCAAATTACACAAGGTCAGATAGATGAGACAACCTTAAGCTTGAATCCACAAGCTACGGTTGAATGGCAACTCTTGGATCACTTGGATAAGACACACCACCAAGCAAACTAAAAGACCCTAAGATCACAGATTAACTTGCCAAAGTTAATTAAGCAAAGGCACAAAACACTTGATTCCAATCCAAGAATGCAAAGTATTAAGCAAGGTTAAAACACACGTTTTTTGGGTTTAAGTCATAAAAGTCATGTTCTTTTCATTGCAAGTCATTCGACTATATATAGGCTATTACAACTTAAAATTTTCTGATTTTTGACAACTAAATTAATTAATGAAAATACGAAAATTAACTACCACTAAGACATGTTAGAACATGGAGTAAAACATGCTAGTAGTGGCTAACTAACTAAGCAACCACTAAGCCACAAACGGCTCTAATGCAACGTGCTAGTAGCTGAACTTCATCCCTATTTTTGTGGTGCCTAACTCCACTTGTTGTGCGTACTTAGCTGATCTTCAAGGACTCCAAACATAGCTAGGATGTTTCCACTTGCATGCCTTAATTATAGGGTTGTAGTTGAGGGTTTGAACGTGGAAATGAGGGCTAATAAAGTCCCTATTTTCACGCCACTTACACGCTGCTCCTTATGCATTCTTTGATCCTACTTTACAGCTTCTTTGTCTTTATAACTTAGGCTAACAAATGTCGACTTACAAAGAATTACATTAACTCCATTAAACTATGAAAACAATGAAATAAATTACAACTCAAAGCAACTAACATAAAATACATTTCATGGACGCAAACAAGGAAAGAAAAACAACACTCCTATGGATTTAAGGACTCTCTAACTTATTCGGATGAAAAACAATCTGTAACAGGCTTATTTTAAAGAGTGTTTATTAAAAGCTAATTATAATTATTAAGGGCCCGTTCGTTATCGTTTTTTGTTTTCAGTTTTCACTTTTTTTGAAAACTAAAAACCAAAAACAGGAAACCAGAAAAAAGTAGTTTTCACTTTTTAGTTGTCAGTTTTCAAAATCATCATGTTCCCAATAAATTTGAGTAATTTTTTATTCATTATAGGACATATATCACATTGATTTCAAAATCAAAAACCAAAAAACAAAACCACGTGCCGAACGCCCAAGTTAATTATGTTTCGGATACCTTTTTTATTTGAGCTCGATTATAATTTTTATTTGTCGTGTTTGTAATATATTTATTTATTTAATTTTATGAAGTTATTATTGATATATTTTGGATTTTAAGTTTGAGTCGAGTGATATTTTGCCAATTAAGAAAATCAAAGTCGGTCTTCTTCTTTCTTTCGTTGTCGGTTCATCATAAAGCCAAAACAAAATTTTCTATCCCTCGTGGCTCATCTATCTCACAACCCGAAACCCCAAAAACCCCAAACCCATCTTTTTCTCTCCCGTGAAACCCAAACCCCATATTTCTCTCTCACCCCTGCCTGCTGCTACCTCAGGCTGCTGTCGCCTGTGCTGGAGTTTCCCCCACCCCCTTGCTGCTCGCCAGAGCTTTCTCTCTCCTCCGTTCACGTGTGTCTGTCGCCAGCGCTGCTGGTTTTCGCCATCGCCGCGGTGCTGTTGTTGTTGTGTCGTTGCTGCTGTTCGTGTTCTGCCGTGGTGCTGCTACTGCTGGTCTTCGCCGTTAGTTGACGGTGCTGTTCGCGTGCCGCCGCGGTGTTGTTGTTGTGCCACTGCTTTTGGGTTACCGTTGTTGCTGCACCGTTGTGCGTGGTGCTGCTGTTGTTGTTACTTTGTGCTTCTCCTTCTTCCTTGTTCTATGAGGTACAAACCTAATCCCTATTCATCATCTTTTTCTGATTTCATAACTCAAATTGAGTATTATGAGAATACAATGGTCTGATAGTTTTAATAGTTCAGCTTTCATGTTGGTGTTAAGTGGCACAAAGAATGATGATTTGTGATTGAAATCTAATTACTGTTATGTAAAACCTTGTTGTGATTTTGGATATGATATAAAACTCATTAGTGGGTGCATATCTCACCTAATTAAATTAGTTGCAAGAGTTAATTGAGAAATCATTGTGTGATGAGGTGGTTTTGGTTTAACAATGACATATAATGTGACATTTGTTCTATGATGCAGTTGGTTTTATAGAAGCAAGGAATTTCAGTTTAGAGCTTTATCTTAGTTCAAGCTTGGCACTACTTAGCTAGTTTGTTTTGAATTAGTTTGTCTGTTTGCTTTACTCATCTTGTTTTTCAGAATAGTTATAAAGTGAAATCTGTTAAAGAAACTAATTAGTCTGATTCGAATTTGATAAATAATACTAATTAGCTAAGTTAATTCATGTTTGGTTAGGCTAGATAGTGTCACTCTTAGTGTAGTTGTATTAAGAAGAATTAGCTGTTATAGAAGACTAGATCTATTTATGGAGTTAGAATGCTATTAGTAAGTGAGAGGTAACATGAGTTCCATTTGTTCTAATGTTAATAGAAAGTTATAAATCCATATATAGTATTTATATTGTTAAGTATAATAGTAGTTCGAGTTCATTGTTAATTATCAGCGAAGAATATTGCAATTAAGAAGTTATAAATGTATAAGTTTGTTAGTAGGAAACAATTTAGCTAGACTCTAAGAATGAATTAGTTTTGCCACTTTACTTAACTAAAGTAATGAAAGAGATTTAGTTAAATGTTGATAGTACCAAGATTGTTAGAAGTAGTTATTAATAGTTTCTAAAGTCCATTAGTGAGATTTATCAGTAAATGTATCTGAGTTAATGTGATGAGGAAATATCCTATAAACGGATTAATATAGTAAAGTTAGAACACTATTTAGAGTTATTTAAAGGCAATTAAGATGTTTATTTCTTTTAGTAATACTTACCAAGTAAATCTAGTAGATTAATAAACTACTTTCGATTTGGTGAAATGTTCTAAATTATAATATTATCTACTTCTTTATCAAATGGCTAAGAGTTGACTTAATTAAAGTTAACTTGTGAGAGATTCGATTTAATTGACTCTTAAATAAAGGATGTGAGTTGGTTGGAGCTGGAAATAGTTTAAAAAGGATTAACTAATCGTTGTTAATAATATGTAAATTATTAGAGATAGTTTAACTTATTATAAACTAGATCATTGAGAATGTGTCAAAGCGGGTTTTCAATTAAATATATGTGAAAGGATTGAAAGAGCAAAGTCAAACTGGTTGATTAGTGTTCACAAAGGTAAGTTAGTGCATGAGTTTATATACGTAAGTAAACTCGAGTGATTATATCAAAGAGGCATCGAATATATATAGCTGGGTAATTTTGTAATAAAAATGATGGTCACTCGCTCTACCTAATGGTGAGTAAGGTTTACTAGTAATGGATTGCTATTGACTATGTGAATTAGAATCTAACATATGTTATATCACGAATCGTGTTGTAATTATTCCTACTACACCTTTGATTGATGAATTTCAAATTGTGAAGTTTGAATTAATTCTCCTTAGTTAATTCTAAGAGAGAGAGAGACCTATTGCGAGTATTGTTGGTACTTGATAATTATTATTATTATGATTGAGATGAATCGAGATTGATAATTATGGAATGCAAAAGTGTATGAATTATTAATATGCAAAAGCATGCGTTGTGCGTAACTGATTTAGTAACTCTCGTTAGTTAATTCTAACTGAGAGACTGTTATTGTTGTTGGTATATATATCGAATGTAATTGCTTATAAGAAGAAATGGTTTATATGTTTTATGATTGAGATTGAATTGAATCTAAATGCATAAATATGATGGATTTGAAATACGTATGAAGTTACTATGATAGATGAGTATAGTTCTCTAAAGTGAAGTCTTTTAGTATGGTTGGTTGTTCAAAAGATGTTATGAATTACTAAAAGTATTGGATGAGTTCCAAGAATGATCTGATTGAGTTATGAATGATAATCGAAAGGAATCTAAAGGGGAAAGTAGCCTCGTCTGAGTCGACGGATGAGGTGACATGAACAGTACCCCCATGGACTGTGAACCTTGGGGGGCCCCACAGGGAAACATGCCCATTGCTCCGTGGGGCGATAATCGGGCGATATATCAGGTAATGTGAAACCTGTGGATGGCTGATTGAATCAGCGGAAAAATGTATTCCGGACTAGTCGTGGTTATTGGCCAAAAGTAAAGCAAATGGTTGGGTGACGACCCCATTGTCGGAGTGTAAGCTTTGTCTCCTCCGCCGCGTTCTCTTTCCCCCTGGTTAAAAGAAAGTTATCTCGAATTATGAAAGTTATATCGATATTGGATTCCCAATAAGGAATCGTATCATGGTAAATTGTTTCGATATTGGATTCCCGATAAAGAATCGTATCATGGTAAGTTGTTCAATTTTGGATTCCCGATAAGGAATCGTATCATGGTAAGTTGTTTGATATTGGATTCCCGATAAGGAATCGTATCATGGTAAGTTGTTTCGATATTGGATTCCCGATAAGGAATCGTATCATGGTAAGTTGTTTCGATATTGGATTCCCGATAAGGAATCATATCAGGTAATGTAATGAATGTTTATTCAGTACTTGAATATGAATGATGATATTGGATTCCTGATAAGGAATCATATTTTGATATTGAATTCCCGATAAGGGATTGTGTTATGTGATGTTGTCATGTTATTTAATTCCTGATAAGGAATTGTTTGTAAAAGTATAAGGAAATGATTAATATAGTATTGAGAATAGAAGTTGGATTTTTGATAAGAAATCGATTAAAGGAAATAAGTTATATAATCTATATCAGAATTGGTTAACTTAGATTCCTCATGAGGAATCGTGATATGTTTGAAAGGCTAATTAAATAAATATATATGAAATATATCTCTATTGTGATTGCTTGGGAGTCGCCTCGTTGCATTTGTTGTTATGTGAATGATGGTGTACTATAAAAGAAATAATTGGATAAAGATATAATATGTATGTGGTCAACAGGAGTTGATGTGATGCATGTTGTAACAGTGTGACTGTTACGATTATATTGACCGTTGAGTCGTTTTCAAGTAAAAGCCACCAAAGCATGTGTTAATCACTTTACGGGTTTAGTACTCAGCTTTGCTGATGTGTATATGTTGTTTTGTCATTTCTGTGGCTTGTCACTTGGTGGGTGGCAGTATCTTAAATGTTTCAGGTTGAAGCCGTAAGTTAATCTTTTGCAAGTTGAAGCTGATACGAGTTGGTGTAGTATGGTGTTTGTTTTCGAGGCGAGGACGCTCCACTTTGTAATAGTAAATAGTTTATTTTCTATAATCTATTTCTGTATTTAAGAGTCGTTAGTGATCTTAATTCTCTCTCGGGGTTGCTCCGCGAAAGCGTCGAGGCTGTTGAGTTTAGTTGGGATTATTTTATTTATTGAAATGGTAACAGGTTTACATTATTTCTCGATTTAGGGTTGTCCTATTTTCAAAGGAATCTCTGTCGGAATTTCTAATGAAATTTATCAAAATAGAGTGAGAATCAGGCGTTGTTATAATAGTTAATTAAATTGAATATAATTGGGATTTGAGTTCCATACTCTCCGATGTAGTTCGGTGAGTGTGATAGTAATAGTTCGGGTTAGCTTGATCAGAGTCTCTTTCGCTGTGCTTAATCCTTTGTAAGCTGGTCGGGAAAACTTGGGCTGTTACAAATGATATCAGAGCTTGATTATTTTTGAATACGTTGTTATCGCCATGTCATGGCGTAAGGGTTGAAATAGGTTTAAAGGATTGGCTAAAGCGTTAGGTATAAATGAATCAAGCCGTTTGAGAGTTTGCGCTTTTGCGTGTGCTATATGAATTTATTTATGTGAAGGCGTAATGCCTTGTTTTTGTATCATTTGATTTGTATGGTATTATTATGTTAAATCTTGTTTGTTCATGATATTATTTACTTACAGTATGTATTTTAAGAAAACTTATATGATTTGTTTAAGTAAATGAATTTCAAACGAGATCTCTGCCAGTGAGATTATTGGAATCCAATGCCAATAAGTAGGGATGGGCATGGGTCGGATCTGGGGCGGGTCCAGCTAGACCCAGACCCAGACCCGTAAATTTTGATGTAGACCCAGACCTGCCCCAGACACACATGGTCTAGAAAATCTGGACCCTAACCCAGATCCAATGGGTCTAGCGGGTCCTGGGTCCAAAACGGGTCCAAAATGGGTCTCAAACTTATTAAGAGTTTCCATTATTTTTTCAACACGCGTTTCTTTTACGCCTGTTTTATTAGTTATTAAAATGATAAAATACCAACATAATAGTCTAATACTTCTACAAAAAATTCCAAATTAAAATATCCACAACAAGTTGGCTTAGTCATGGTCGGTAATGGATAAAATGAGAAGTTTAGGGATCGAGTACTAGACACGATGGGTGCTTGAAAATCTAAATATTCAAATGTTAAGGTAAAAAGTTTTATTGCTCTTTAAATATTTATTATCATTATTATCATTGTATATATATATAAAAGAACATGGGTTCAAGGGGCGGGTGCGGGTCCGAATCTATCGGACCCGCACCTGCACCCATTTTTTTACACCCAAATCCGACCCAGACCCAATGGGTCTCAAAACTCTACACCCAGACCCTTTAAAATGGGTCGGGTCCAACCGGGTCTGGGTCGGATCCTGGACTCATGCCCATCCCTACCAACAAGTTTGCCCCTTTTGTTTTCTTTGCTCCTTGATTTCGCGAGTCAAGTTGAATTAGAGATACAAAAGATGATGGTGGAATGGAGGCTGGACGCCTAATGTTTTGCGAGCTTGAGATTTTGGTATTATATAAATAAATGTTTGCAAGTTTCGAGGACGAAACTTTTGATAAGGTTGGTAGTATGTAACAGGCTTATTTTTAAGAGTGTTTATTAAAAGCTAATTAAGAAAATCAAAGTCGGTCTTCTTCTTTCTTTCGTTGTCGGTTCATCATAAAGCCAAAACAAAATTTTCTATCCCTCGTGGCTCATCTATCTCAAAACCCGAAACCCCAAAAACCCGAAATAGACCTGATCAAACACCGGGCCGGGCCGGACAAAAAAAAATTTGCCCATTGTGCGGGCCGGGCCGGAATCCGGGCCAATAATTTGTGCCCAAAACCCGGTATTTTGGGCCGGGCCGAGCGGGCTTTTGCGGGCCAAAACGGGCCGGGCCCAAAATTTAGACTAAAAAGTCTTTTTTGGCTTGTCCAAAGGCCGCCCAAAAAAAAAAAAATTGGGGCGGGCCGAGCCTAAAAAAACTGCCCAAGCCCGCCCAAAAACCGGGCCGGGCTGGAGTTGATCAGCTCTAACCCGAAACCCATCTTTCTCTCTCCCGTGAAACCCAAACCCCATATTTCTCTCTCTCACCCCTGACTGCTGCTACCTCAGGCTGTTGTCGCCTGTGCTGGAGTTTCCCCTACCCCCTTGCTGCTCGCCGGAGCTTTCTCTCTCCTCCGTTCGCGTGTGTCTGTCGCCAGCGCTGCTGGTTTTCGCCATCGCCGCGGTGCTGTTGTTATTGTGTCGTTGCTACTGTTCGTGTTCTGCCGTGGTGCTGCTACTGCTGGTCTTCGCCGTTAGTTGGCGGTGCTGTTCGCGTGCCGCCGCAGTGTTGTTGTTGTGCCACTGCTTTAGGGTTGCCGTTGCTGCTGCACCGTTGTGCGTGGTGCTGCTGTTGTTGTTACTTTGTGCTTCTCCTTCTTCCTTGTTCTATGAGGTACAAACCTAATCCCTATTCATCATCTTTTTCTGATTTCATAACTCATATTGAGTATTATGAGAATACAATGGTCTGATAGTTTTAATAGTTCAGCTTTCATGTTGGTGTTAAGTGGCACAAAGAATGATGATTTGTGATTGAAATCTAATTACTGTTATGTAAAACCTTGTTGTGATTTTGGATATGATATAAAACTCATTAGTGGGTGCATATCTCACCTAATTAAATTAGTTGCAAGAGTTAATTGAGAAATCATTGTGTGATGAGGTGGTTTTGGTTTAACAATGACATATAATGTGACATTTGTTCTATGATGCAGTTGGTTTTATAGAAGCAAGGAATTTCAGTTTAGAGCTTTATCTTAGTTCAAGCTTGGCACTACTGAGCTAGTTTGTTTTGAATTAGTTTGTCTGTTTGCTTTACTCATCTTGTTTTTCAGAATAGTTATAAAGTGAAATCTGTTAAAGAAACTAATTAGTCTGATTCGAATTTGATAAATAATACTAATTAGCTAAGTTAATTCATGTTTGGTTAGGCTAGATAGTGTCACTCTTAGTGTAGTTGTATTAAGAAGAATTAGCTGTTATAGAAGACTAGATCTATTTATGGAGTTAGAATGCTATTAGTAAGTGAGAGGTAACATGAGTTCCATTTGTTCTAATGTTAATAGAAAGTTATAAATCCATATATAGTATTTATATTGTTAAGTATAATAGTAGTTCGAGTTCATTGTTAATTATAAGCGAAGAATATTGCAATTAAGAAGTTATAAATGTATAAGTTTGTTAGTGGGAAACTATTTAGCTAGACTCTAAGAATGAATTAGTTTTGTCACTTTACTTAACTAAAGTAATGAAAGAGATTTAGTTAAATGTTGATAATACCAAGATTGTTAGAAGTAGTTATTAATAGTTTCTAAAGTCCATTAGTGAGATATATCAGTAAATGTATCTGAGTTAATGTGATGAGGAAATATCCTATAAACGGATTAATATAGTAAAGTTAGAACACTATTTAGAGTTATTTAAAGGCAATTAAGATGTTTATTTCTTTTTGTAATACTTACCAAGTAAATCTAGTAGTTTAATAAACTATTTTCGATTTGGTGAAATGTTCTAAATTATAATATTATCTACTTCTTTATCAAATGGCTAAGAGTTGACTTAATTAAAGTTAACTTGTGAGAGATTCGATTTAATTGACTCTTAAATAAAGGATGTGAGTTGGTTGGAGCTGGAAATAGTTTAAAAAGGATTAACAAATCATTGTTAATAATATGTAAATTATTAGAGATAGTTTGACTTATTATAAACTATCAGGGCTATAAACTACCAGTTGTGCCTTACATTGAACCCGAAAAGTATTTTGGGCATAATTTCCTGCCCGAGATACAATTATGATTTATTTTTGCGCCTAAAGTGGTTATTTTTACATGCTAAACAGTTTCATAATGTCAGAATGGCAAAAAACTAAATTTGGATTTTTATACCAGTTGTGCCCTACATTGAAATCGAAAAATATTTTGAGCGTAACTTCTTATGTGAAATAGAAGTGTTAGTTACGTGGAGTTCTAGTTCTGTTAGAATTTTATGTAATTTTGGGGTTTTAATTTCTGGTTTGTTAAGTATTTCATTTGCATTAGGACTTTATTTTAATTAGTGTTTGATTTGCATTAGGATTACTAATCACATAGGCGTGTGGGTTATTCCTTAGCCGTGTGAATTATTTAGATAAGTTTGTTATTTTATTTTCAGTTATCCTTTAAGCTTTATGTTTTCTAGTTGATGTAGGTTTCTTCCAAACCTATATATTTTTTCATTCGTACATTAATAAAAATCAGTTGAGTTTTAAGTTTAATTCGTGTGAATTAATAGTTTCTGGAGAGAATCCAAACCGTTTCAGGAGTGAATCCACAAAACCAGTTGAATCTTTGATTTGGATTAATCGAAGTTCATCATATCCTTTGTTACCATTCGAATTTCTTGTTGAAATACATCAAGAATTCGGTTCTTGCACTTAAAACAATTAAAAGATTGCATCTTTTAATCAAGAAATCTAAAGAAAGCTACTAAACTACACAAAAGAGCCTAAATTTCGGGCATCTTGTTTCAAGATCCACATCAACTTCTTACCCGTAAAAAATATGATTGATTCTTGCGCCTAAATTGGTTATTTTTACAGGCTCAACAAGTTCACCATGTCAGAATGTGAAAAAAAAATGTAGGATTTTTCGTACCACTTCTGCCCAACATTGATCCTGAAAAGAATTTTGGCTATAACTTCTTTCTAGAAAACAATTCTAATTGATTCTTGTGCCTAATGTGGTTATTTTTACATGAACAACAACTTCGCCAACTCTGAATGTGAAAAAACTAATGTCGGATTTTTCGTTCCAGTTGTGCCCTTCATTGAACCCGAAAAGTATTTAGGGCATAATTTCAATCCCGGAATATAATTATGATTAATTTTTGCGCCTAAAGAGGTTATTTTTACATGTTAAACAGTTTCATCATGTCCGAATGCGATAACTTCTTTCCCGAAAAACAAATATGAATGATTCTTGGGCCTAAAGTGGTTTTTTTTCATGTTCAACAATTTCGTCATGTCAGAGTGTGAAAAAACTAATGTCGGATTTTTCGTACCAACTGTGCCCAACATTGACCCCTAAAAAGAATTTTAGCCATAACTTCTTTCCATAAAACAATTCTGATTGATTCTTGCACCTAATTTGGTTATTTTTACATAAACAACAACTTCGCCAAGTCTGAATGTGAAAAAACTAATGTCGGATTGTCGTACCAGTTGTGCCCTACATTGAACCCGAAAAGTATTTTGTGCATAATTTCGATCCCGGAATATAATTATGATTAATTTTTGCGCCTAAAGACGTTATTTTTACATGCTCAACAGTTTCATCATGTCCGAATGGGATAACTTCTTGCCCGAAAAACAAATATGATTGATTCTTGCGCTTAATGTGGTTATTTTTTCATGAACAACAACTTCGTCAGGTCTGAATGTGAAAAAACTGATGTTGGATTTTTTGGTACCAGTTGTGCCCTGACATTGAACCCGAAAAGTATTTTGGGCATCACTTGTTTCCGGAAAACAATTTTGGTTGATTCTTGCGCTTAATATGGTTATTTTTACAAGAACAACAACTTCGTTAACTTTGAATGTGAAACAATTAATTTCGGATGTTTCATACCATTTGTGCCCTACGTTGACCCTAAAATGTTTGTCAGGAATAACGTCTAGCCGGAAAATAAATATGATTTTTTCTTTCGCCGAAAGTGGTTATTTGTATATGCTCAATGGTTTCATCATGTCAGGATTAGAAAAAACTAAATTCGGATTTTTCAAACCTGTTGTGCCCTACATTGAACCCGAAAATAATTTTGGGCATAACTTCTTGCACGAAAACAAATCTGATAGATTCTTGCGCCAAAAGAGGTTATTTTCACATGATCAGCAACTTCGTCAAGTTGAAATGGAACAAAACTAATGTCGGATTTTTCGTACTAGTTGTCCCATACATTGAATCCGAAAAGTATTTCGGGCATTCCTTATTGCCCATAAAACGAATATATTTGATTCCTGCACCTAAAGTGATTATTTTTACACGAATAACAATATCATCATGTCAAAATGCGAAAAAAATAAATTTGGATTTTTATGCCACTTGTGCCCTACATTGACCCCGAAAAGTATTTTGGGAATAACTTGTTGCCGTAAAAGAAATCTGATTGATTCTTGCGCTTAAAGTGATTTTTTTTTACATGATAAGCAACTTCGTCAAATGGAAATGGAAAAAAACTAAGGTTGGATTTTTCGTACTAGTTGTACCCTACATTGAACCCGAAAAGTAAATTTGGCATAATCTCTTGGAAAAAAATTATGATTTATTTTTGCGCCGAAAGTGGTTATTTTTACATGCTCACAGTTTCATAATGCCAGAATGGGAAAAAACTAAATTCGGATTTTTCATCCCAGTTGTGCCCTACATTGAGACCGAATATTATTTTGGGCATAACTTCTTGCCGGTAAAAATATGATTGATTCTTGTGCCTAAAGTGGTTATTTTTTCATGTTCAACAACTACGTCGTGTCAGAGTGTGAAAAAACTAATGCTGGATTTTTCGTACCAATTGTGCCCAACATTGACCCTGTAAAGAATTTTGGCCATAAATTCTTTTCAGAAAACAATTATGATTGATTCTTGCGCCTAATGTGGCTAATTTTACATGAACAACAATTTCGCCAAGTCTGAATGTGAAACAACTAATGTCGGATTTTTCATACCAGTTGCGCCCTACATTGAACTTGAAAAGTATGTTGGGCAAAATTTCTTGCCCGGAATATAATTATGATTAATTTTTGCGCCTAAAGAGGTTATTTTTACTTGCTCAACAGCTTCACCATGTCCGAATGGGATAACTTCTTGCCCGAAAAACAAATATGATTTATTCTTGCGCCTAAAGTGATTTTTTTTTCATGTTCAACAACTTCGTCATGTCAGAGTGTGAAAAAACTAATGTCGAATTTTTCGTACCAGTTGTGGTCAAATTTGACCCTAAAAAGAATTTTGGCTGTAACTTCTTTCCAGAAAACAATCCTGATTGATTCTTGTGCCTAATGTGGTTATTTTTACATGAACAACAACTTCGTTAAGTCTGAATGTAATAAAAACTAATGTTGGGTTTTTCGTACTAGTTGTGCCCTACATTGAACCCAAAAAGTATTTTGGGCATAATTTCTTGCATGAATAACAAATATGATTGATTCTTGCGCCTAATGTGGTTATTTTTACATGAACAACAACTTCGTCATGTCTGATTGTGAAAAAACTAAAGTCCGTTTTTTTGTACCAGTTGTGCCAAAACATTGAACCTGAAAAGTATTTTGGGTATCACTTGTTTCCGGAAAACAATTCTGGTTGATAATTGAGCCTAATATGGTTATTTTTACAAGAACATAAACTTCGTCAAGTTTGAATGTGAAAAAACTAATGTCGGATGTTTCGTACTATTTGTGCCCTACATTGACCCTGAAAATTATTTTTGGAATAACTTCTAGCTGGAAAATAAATATGATTTTTTCTTGCGCCGAAAGTGGTTATTTTTACATGCTGAACAGTTTCATCATGTGAGAATTAGAAAAAAATAAATTCGGATTTTTCAAACAAGTTGTGCCCTATATTGAACCCGAAAATAAGTTTGGGCATAACTTCTTGCACGAAAACAAATCTGATTGATTCCTAAAGAGGTTATTTTTACATGATCAGCAACATCGTCAAGTCGAAATGGAAAAAAAAAGCTAATGTCAGATTTTTCGTACTAGTTGTTCCATACATTGAATCCGAAAAGTATTTTGGGCATTACTTCTTGCCTATAAAACCAATATATTTCATTCTTGCACCTAAAATGGTTATTTTTACATGAACAACAATTTTATCATGTCAAAATGCGAAAAAACTAAATTTCGATTTTCATACCACTTGTGCCCCACATTAACCCTGGAAATTATTTTGGGAATAACTTGCGGACCGTAAAAGAAATATGATTGATTCTTGCTCCTAAAGTAATTATTTTTACATGATCGCCTTCTTCGTCAAGTCGAAATGGAAAAAAACCAATGTTGGATTTTTCGTACTTGTTGTGCCATACATTGACCCTAAAAAGAATTTTGGCCATATTTTCTTTGCAGAAAACAATTCTGATTGATTCTTGTGCCTAATGTGGCTAATTTTACATGAACAATAACTTCGCCAAGTCTGAATGTGAAAAAACTAATGTCGGGTTTTTCGTACCAGTTGTGCCATACATTGAACCCGAAAAGTATTTTGGGCATAATTTCTTCCCCGAAATATAATTATGATTTATTTTGTGCCTAAAGAGGCTATTTTTACATGCTCAATAGTTTCATCATGTCCAAATGGGATAACTTCTTGCCCGAAAAACAAATATGATTGATTCTTGCGCCTAAAGTTGTTATTTTTTCATGTTCAACAACTTCGTCATGTCGAGTGTGAAAAAACTAATGTCGGATTTTTTCGACCGGTTGTGCCCAACATTGACCCTGAAAATAATTTTGGCCATAACTTCTTTTCAGAAAACAATCTTGATTGATTCTTGCACCTAATGCGGTTATTTTTACATGAACACCAACTTCGTCAAGTCTGAATGTGAAAAAACTAATGTCGGATTATTCATACCAGTTTTGCCCTACATTGAACCCAAATAGTATTTTGGGTATAATTTCTTGCATGAAAAACAAATATGATTGATTCTTACGCCTAATGTGGTTACTTTTACATGAACAACAACTTCATCATGTCTGAATGTGAAAAAACTAATTTCGTTTTTTCGTAGCAGTTGTGCCTTAACATTGAACCCGAAGAGTATTTTGGGCATCACTTGTATCCGAAAAACATTTCTGGTTGATTATTGCGCCTAATATGGTTATTTTTACAAGAACAACAACTTCTTTAAGTTTGAATGTGGAAAACTAATGTCAGATGTTTCGTACAACTTGTGCCCGACATTAACCCTGAATAGTATTTTAGGAATAACTTCTAGCCGGAAAATAAATATGATTTTTTCATGCGCCGAAAGTGGTTATTTTTACATGCTCAACAGTTTCATCATGTGAGGATTGGAAAAAACTAAATTCGGATTTTTCAAACCAGTTGTGCCCTATATTGAACCCGAAAAAAAGTTTGGGCATAACTTCTTGCACGAAAACAAAACTGATTGATTCTTGCGCCTAAAGAGGTTATTTATACGTATTAAACCCGAAAAGTATTTTGAGCATAACTTCTTTTCAGAAAACAATTTTGATTAATTCTTGCGCGAAATGTGGTAATTTTTAGATGAACAACTTCGCTAAGTGTGAACGTGAAAAAATTAATGTCGGATTTTTTCGTACCCGGTTGTGCTCTGCATTGAACCCGAAAAGTATTTGGGCATAATTTCTTGCCCGGAATACAATTATGATTTATTCTTGCGCCTAAAGTGGTTATTTTTACATGCTCAACAACAGTTTCATCATGTCAGAATGGGAAAAAACTAAATTCGTATTTTTCATACTAGTTGTGCCCTACATTGAACCCGAAAATCATTTTGGGTATAACTTGTTCCTCGTAAAACAAATATGATTGATTCTTGGGCCTAAAGTGGTTAGTTTTACGAGTCGAACAACTTCGTTAAGTCAGAATGTGAACCAACTAATTTTGGATTTTTCGTACCACTTGTGCCCTACATTGACACCTAAAAGTATTTTGGTCAAAACTTCTTTCCAGAAAATAATTATGATTGATTCTTGCGCCTAATATGGTTATTTTTACATAAACAAGAACTTCGCAGATTTTGAATGTGAAAAAACTAATATCGGATTTTTCGTACCAATTGTTCGCTACATTGAACCCGAAAAGTATTTTGGGCTTAACTTCCCGTCCGGAAAACATATATGATTGATTCTTGCGCCTAAAGTGGTTATATTAACATGGTCAATAACTTCGTCATGTCAGAATGTGAAAAAATTAATGTCGGATTTTTCGTACCACTTGTTTCCGGAAAACAATTCTAATTGATTCTTGCGCCTAATGTGTTTATTTATACAAGAACAACATCTTCGTTAAGTTGAATGTGAATAAACTAATGTCGGATTTTTTCGTACCGCTTGTGCACTACATTGACCACGGAAAATAAATATGATTTTTTTTTCTTGTGCCTATTGTGGTTATTCTTACATGCTCAACAGTTTTATCATATCGAATGGGAGAAAACTAAATTCGGATTTTTTAAACCAATTGTGCCCTACATTGAACCCGAAAAGTATTTTGGGCACAACTTCAAGCCGAAAAACAAATCTAATTGATTCTTGCGCCTAAAGGGGTTATTTTTACATGATCAGCAAATTCGTCATGTCGAAATGGAAAAAAAAAATATGTCGGATTTTTCATACTAGTTTTGCCATACGCCGAACTCGTAAAGTATTTTGGGCAAAACTTCTTGCCCATAAAACAAATATGTTTGATTCTTGCGCCTAAAGTTGATATTTTTACATGAACAACAGTTTCAACATGTCAAAATGTGAAAAACTAAATTCAAATTTTTCATACCACTTCTGAGTTGTGCCCTACATTGACCCCTAAAAGTATTTTGGGCATAACTTCATGCCCAGAAAATAAGATGATTTTCCTTGCGACGAAAGTGGTTATTTTTACAAGCTCAATTGTTTCATCATGTTCGAATTTGAAAACACTAAATTTGGAATTTTCATACCAGTTGTGCCCTACATTGAACCCGAAAAGAATTTTAGGCATAATTTCTTACCCGAATACATATATGATTTATTCATGTGCCTAAAGTGGTTGTTTTAACATGCACAACAGTATCATCATGTCAGAATGGTAAAAAAACTAAATTCGGATTTTTCATACCAGTTGTGCCCTACATTGAACCCAAAAAGTATTTTGAGCATAACTTCTTGCCCGTAAAACAAATATGATTGATTTTTGAGGCTTAAGTGTGAATTTTTGAAGGATCAAAAACTGCATCATGTCAGAATGTGAAAAAACTAACGTCGGATTTTTCGTAACACTTGTGCCCCACTTTAAACCCGAAAAGTATTTCGGGCTTAACTTCTTTCCAGAAAAAAGAATTTTGATTAATTCTTGTGCCTAATGTTGTTATTTTTAGATGAACAACAACTTCGCTAAGTCTGAATGTGAAAAAATTAATGTCGGATTTTTCGTACTAGTTGTGCCTCAAATTAAACCCGAAAAGTATTTTGCGCATAACTTCTTTCCAGAAAACAATATTAATTAATTCTTGCGCCTAATATGGCTATTTTTAGATGAACAACAACTAAATCTGAATATTAAAAAATTAATGGTTGATTTTTCGTACCAGTTGTGCCCTACATTGAACTCGAAAAGTATTTTGGGCATAATTTCTTGCCCGAAATACTAATATGATTTATTCATGCGCCTAAAGTGGTTGTTTTTACATGCTCAACAGTTTCATCATGTCAGAATGGTAAAAAACTAAATTCGGATTTTTCATACCAGTTGTGCCCTATATTAAACCCAAAAAGTATTTTGAGCAAAACTTATTGCCCGTAAAACAAATATGATTGATTCTTGAGGCTTAAATGGTTATTTTTAGAGGATCAAAAACTGCGTCATGTTAGAATGTGAAAAAACTCGAAAAGTGTTTTGGGCATAACTTCTTTCCAAAAAACAATTTTGATTAATTCTTGTGCCAAATGTGGTTATTTTTAGATGAACAACAACTTTGCTAAGTCTGACTGTGAAAAAATTAATGTCGGATTTTTCGTACCAGTTGTGCCCCACATTAAACCTGAAAAGTATTTTGGGCATAACTTCTTTCCAGAGAACAATATTAATTAATTCTTGCGCCTAATGTGGTTATTTTTAGATGAACAACAACTTCGATAAGTCTGAATGTGAAAAAATTAATGTCAAATTTTTCGTACCAGTTGTGCCCTACATTGAACCCGAAAAGTATATGGGCATAATTTCTTGCCCGAAATACAATTATGATTTATTCTTGCGCCTAAAGTTGTTATTTTTTACAGGCTCAACAACTTCGTTATGTCATAATGTGAAACAACTAATGTTGGATTTTTCATACCACTTGTTCCCTACGGCCCTGTTCCTTTGGACTTATTTTCAGTTAATTTAATTTCGGTTCGGTTAATTTAATTTAAGTTCAGTTTAGTTCAACTTAACAATAATAATAATAATAATAATAATAATAATAATAATAATAATAATAATAATAATAATAATAATAATAATAACAATAACAATAATAATAATAATAATAAATAAATAAAAATAAATAATAAATAATAAATAATAAATAATAATAAAAAATAATAATAAATAATAAAATTAATAAAAAATTAATAATGAAAAAATTAATAATAAAAAAATTAATAAATAATAAATAATAATAATAATAATAAATAATAAATAATAATAATAATAATAAATAATAATAATAGATAAATAATAATAAATAAATAATAATAATAATAATAATAATAAATATATAATAAATAATAATAATAATAAATAAATAATAAATAATAAATAATAAATAATAATAATACTCCCTCCTGGTTCCTAAAGATCTTCCCTCTTTCCGTTTTAGTGCGTTTCCAAAAGATCTTCCTCTTTTACTTTATTCCTTATTTGGCAAAAAATTTCCCCTTTTTACCCTCTCATGTCCCTATCATATGGTCCATCATTATACTATTAATTCAATTTTACTCCCATTCTCTCTCCTACTTTACCCCTTTTTATTTGATTATTTTCCTTAACCCCCTTTCTCTCTCCTACTTTACCCACCCAAGACCCACACATATTGATCCTCCTTGGTATCTGTAGTAACAGTAACAAGGAAGATCTTTCGGAACCGGAGGGAGTAATAAATATATAATAAATAATAATAATAATAATAATAAATATATAATAAATAATAATAATAATAAATATATAATTAATAATAATAATAATAATAATAAATATATAATAAATAATAAATAATAATAATAAATAATAATAATAATAATAATAACAATAATAGTAAATAATAATAATAATATTAATAATAATAATAATAAATAATAAATAATAATAATAATAAATAAATAATAATAATAAAAAATAATAATAATAATAATAAATAAATACTAAATAATAATAATAATAATAATAATAGTAATAATAATAGTAATAATAATAAATAATAAATAATAAATAATAAATAATAAATAATAAATAATAAATAATAAATAATAATAATAATAATAATAATAATAATAATAATAATAATAATAATAATAAATTTTATTTCATTTCAGTTAATTTCATTTCAGTTCAGTTAATTTAATTTAATTTAATTTAATTTCAGCTAAAATAAGTTCAAAAGAACAAGGCCTACCATTAACCCCGAAAAGTAATTTGGTCAAAACTTCTTTCCAGGATACAATTCTGATTGATTCTTGCGCCTAATATGGTTATTTTTACATGAAGAACAACTTCGCCGAGTCTGAATGTGAAAAAACTAATGTCGGATTTTTCGTACCAATTGTTCCCTACATTGAACCCGAAAAGTATTTTGGGCATAACTTCTTGCCCGGAAAACAACTATGATTGATTCTTAGCGCCTAAAGTAGTTACTTTTACATGGTCAACAACTTCATCATGTCGGAATGTGAAAAAACTATGAGCATGGGTTAAGTTTGTTTAAGAGGTAATTAATCTTGATTGCATTAGAATCTACTAAATGAAGCTAATGAATGCTCAATTAGATGTGTAGTCTTGAATTTTGACTAAGTTGCTTGCGCTTGTATATTTTTGCATCAAAATTGCGGTCCCTTGTGTCCCTAGATATACTTATCATGTCCCCACACAAAGCTCTACAAGAAACTTAGTTTTACTCCTCTTTATATGCAATAAGTGGCACATAAGCCACAAGAACTCATATTTCTCTATAGTGAATGATTACTTCACCTTTGTATACCAAAAATCCCACAATAAGGATAAAAGAAAAAAAGCCAAAAACAGTAAAACAAAGGCGTGAAAATGAAAAAAGAAGTGAAGGAAAAGGAAAAACACAAAAAAATAGAAGTTTAATAAAATAGATCAATTTGTGGATGCCTTCCACGCTTAGTTTTACTTTTCTTCGGTTTCAAGTAGAGTGGAGGCTAAGGCCTAATTGTATATCTAGGGAAGGTGGACTAGTGTCTTTGAGCTTTTAATAATTTTGAAGAGCCCTAAGTCTCTTGAATAGCTAGATATTCCTCTAACGGGCGAGTAAAAGGTCTATATAGGTGTTCTTTTGCCATCTTAATTAGTCTATTCCTCTACCCATGAGCACACATAGAAGATGGTTGTCTTGAAAGTTGTTCATTGTTTTGCTTACGAACCATTTTGTTACTAGTTGACTTAGGCATAAATCTTGAAAGTGTTTAATAAATTGTAAATGAAAAGTTAGAGTTGTGGGTTTAAAACTCTTTAGAAACCCTCGCGAGATCTCACTGGCCCTCTAGAGCTATCTAGGGGTTTAAAGAGCTTGTTGTATATGCTATATACAATCGTGATTCCTATGAAAATGAGTTAGTGAAAATTCTTTCTTTCTCCTTTCTTCTTTCTTCTTGATTTTGTTTGCAAATAATTTTCATTCTCTTACCCTTGTGTTTTGTTCTATTTTGCTTGGGGACCAGCATACATCTAGCTTGGGGGAGTTTGATGTATTAATTATTACTTTACTTTTTGGTAGCTTTTAGTTGGTATTATAGTGGTTTTTGAGTTAGTTTAGGCTAGTTTGTTAACTATTTTCTTTAAGTTGTGCAATTTTCCTCCTTGTGTGCACTTTCTTTAGGTGTTTTTGTTTCATTTCAGGGTTAGCAACGTGCTTAGAGGACACTTGCACAACCCTGGGCACAGAGATCGAAGAAGAGGCATTAAGGAGCTCATAAGAAGAGAAAGAAGAGGATCAGACACTGACTCGAGGGCCCGGGTCAAATCTGACTAGAGGCCTCGGGTTGTCTAACCCGCCCAAGTCACTTCGAAGCCAAAGGTTCCAAGTCTTCTGTGAAGTTGAGTCGAACCGGTCATTTTAGCTGACCCGCTCGGGTCGAGGCAAATCAGAGCGCTCGGGTCGAGGCAATCCTCTAATTAGCTCGAGAGAGTAATTAGAATTCCTAAGTGCATGATTTTCCATTGTGATTCCCCCATATGTTTCCCCCTTGACTTTGTTGTTGGATTTTTGGATCATTTGTTGGTGAATTTTCCTAATTCTCTAGTTCTTTTATATTTGGTTTATCTCCCTCATTTAATTTTGCTAATTGAGTTATTCATTTTCTATTTATCTTAGATTTTAGACCTAGTTACTAATCCTTCAAAATCCAAAAATAGATTGATCTCATCATTATTAGTGAATTAGTGTTTACTTAGCCTTTGATTCCTTATGGATCCGACCCTTTACTCGCCCTATATTGGGGGGACGGAATGAACAAGCATATTGACTGCCCCTTGCTCTCTTTCTCTCCCTTTTTGCATACGAGAAAGGAGCGGGGTTCCGGAAAGGGATCCCGAGCGCAATCGGCTTTTTTATTCCAACTACTTCACCTCTAGTTAAAGATATTCAGTCGGAAGTCGAAGGAATTTTAGGCAAAAAAGCGGGCACTCAGGAGAGAATACGAGCTTGAGGTAGGCTTGTGATGAGACCTACCAGTTTAGGAGGAAGCAAAGATACAGGCGTCTAGTCTTTTGAGTTCGAGATCTATCCCAACCCAAGAAATAGGGACGAGATCGTCAATGATAAGGATTTTTATGAATAGGGAAAGAAGGAGAGAGAAACACTATGAAAATGGAAAACTCTTCGAGCATGTTTATGCTCTCAATCCCATTCTCTCTCTTCTTTCTTTACATAAAAACATTTCCTTTTTCCTCCTATGCCCAACAATTGTTCACCGATAAACTTTACTCTTAATGTCAAAGAACATATAAACATGATAAGAAAGTTGATCATTTTGGATGCCACGAAAAAACTCCATTAGTAGAGAGGGTCACGAATTTTCCATAGAAATAAACTTTCCCAAAATAAGTTTATTCTCATAGGTGATGTACTTCAACTGTCTTGAAGTTTATTTTTAGCACTTTTAAACATGCAAATATGTTGGAATCAAATCTTAGGAGTTGACAAACCTCAATTCGTACTTCCATCAATGAATGAAATAATATCAATGCTTATATCTTATGGAATTTCGTGTATCCATATCTTCAGGGACCAAAGTATCAAGTAGTAACTAGTAATACAAACTTATATTCAAAGACAACTGGGATTTCTAAGAGGAGACTATAAGGAATTGGATTTTTCTTCGTTGGGTGAGTCATGACCCAATAACAGTTAAAAAAGTAGGAAAAGTCTTCTCTTCTTTTGCCAGCATAGAAGAGATAGGAAAAAACCTAATATCCTTTGGTTCAACCGCATATGATCGATGGTGCTCTTATAGTCTTCAAAGCCTGTCATATAAAATACTCCATCAGGTCTTTAAACTTCTCAAGAACGAGCATCTGGGTAAAAGTAGAGGGTCTCCCTCTAATGTACAACAAGTTGCACATAGCTAGAAGAGTGCTGGAAAGAGTAGGAAGAATTCAATATTTCGAGCATGAATCAACTACAAGTGGCTCCAAAGATTACCTAAGGGTCAATATTCCAATCAATATAAGCTGATAGTGCCAAGGTTCTTCTTCAAATTTGATGATGGAGCATATGAATGGATTGACCTGAGGTATGAAGGAGATTTTTCTTTGTTCCGAGTGTGGTAGAATTGGGCACAGAAGACCAAGATGTAGAATTCCATTAAAAATTTCCCAAAACATGAATAATGTATGCGCCAATATATATGAGATGATGATTTCGACAAACTATAACCTCTCTTTACGAAAAATTGATAGGTCTTAAAAGGGTGGAAAAAATAGAACAACAAGAATAAACCTCATTGAATATGGATGGGCTAGAGACGATGAGGGAGATACCCTGTCAGAGGAAATAATATTAGAGGAAGATGAAGACACCACGGACTCTGTGGCCCATCTGATAACGAGAACTGGAACCCAGGGAAAAAAAGCTAGAAAGTCTGATCATCGGAATTGTAGACAAAAACCAGGTGGGTCCAAAGTCTGATCACCGGAATTGTAGAAAAAAAAACCAGGTGGGTCAATCAATATTTCGGCTACCAACGCGACTCCACTCACTCTATTAAAGGAGGCTGACAGCGTATTCACTAAGATATTAAATCACTGCAATTATAGTTGGGAAGCAAAGACTTATGTCAAACCTTTATTAAATGGGATACTGGAGCTAATGTCACAAAAGATGACAATCTCATACTACAATTCAGGTAAGATTGCACTCATTAAATAGTTTTATTTCTTTATAGAAATTTACATATACACCCACAAAGGAATAAAGAAAGGGTATAAATGAGAATTTCTAGTGTTTAAAGTCTTCAAATCTTTTTTGTGGAAAAAAATCCTCGTACGTTTTCTTGATAATTACTATTGTGTTCTCAATACACCAAAGGTCCAACATTCCTAACAAAACCCCCACTTCAAACTCAAGCTACTTCCACTTCCCCCATATTTAAACATCACAATACCAAAAAAAAAAATCCTCATAAATCTTCTTAAGAAGTATTGCTCTGTTCTCAATACCCCAATACTTAGTGGCGGATCCAGAGTTTTTAATTGGGGGTACTGTGACTAATTAAATAAACTTGGTCTCAACATTTAAAAAATATTATACGTTAAAAAATATTGCAATCCAAAATATTCTACACAAATAACCTAATCACTATCTACTAAATAGGTGATATGAAATCAAATTAATAACCAATAATCAATCCATCTTATAAATCAATTAATTCAAACTAATTCATAAACCCATTAAAGTTGACGCAATTCCTATATACTAGTATTAGTTACTTTGATATTACGATTCAAAACAATTAAGACTAACCCAATTCATAAATTAGAAGCAAAATCAACAACATAGCAAAAAATGCAAACTTCCATATAATTGCAGTAAGCAGTGGCGGATTTACAGGGGGTACAGTGGGTACAGCTGTACCCCCATTTCCCAAAAATTGTTTGAAGAAAATAAAAGCAAAAAGGAAAAAAAAAAAGTTGCGGGAGAATTTGAGGAAGAATTATTCAGTAAGTGGATGAGTGTTACTGAATTACTGCTCTTGTTTCATTGTTGATTCAGTTTCTAGTGAATTTTCATGTAGTTTATCAATAACTGTATAATTCTGTCATCGAATTATTCAGTAATTCTGAGATCTATTTGCCAGTATTCACCAATTCAGATTTTTGTTCAGCTAAGCTTTTTCAGGTTAATATTCCACAATCGTAGAACTATAACAAAGTATGTGAAAATTGTGAAATAGTATTATTGAGTTAATTGAATTTGGTAGTTGAAAATCAAAATTAAGTACCTTTGGCAGTCGCCAGAAGGAGACCGGAGGCCAGTCAGTCGCCAGAACGACAGTTCGCCAGAAATAGACTGGTTGAGTTTTTTTTTTGTTTTTTTTTTTATTTCTGTTAGTTTATAGACTTCTCAATTTTTTTTGAATGGAATTTGGAGATATGATTAGAAGAAGTTTTATGAATGAAAATCCAATCCAATAAGTAAAGAACTGATGAACTTTTGTTAGATGTGAAGTGTGATTGTGTGAATGGAATTTTGATGTGAATTGATATTTTGATGTGAAATAAGAAATTATGAAAATGAAATTTAAATGTTGTGTAATTGTGAAATATGGAAATTGAGATTACTTGAATTGAAATTAGAGATTAGAAATTGTGAAATTGAAATAGAGATTGTGAATTGAAATTTGTTGAATTTGGAATTAGATGTTGTGAAATGTAATTAACCGCTTCCAATCTATGAAAGGACGTCGGATGCACTTGTAATTTTTATATATTTGAAACTTATGTATTTTCGTCGTTTTAAATTAGTTGTAATTTGAATCATTAATTGATATTGGCATTGTATTTTGATTTGAATTTTTAGTTGTAAATCAACTCAAGTATTGTATTTTGTTTTATTTGATTCTTTCTCATTCGTACCCCCATCCCGTAATTCCTGGATACGCCACTGGCAGTAAGGCTGCTTTTGTTAAACAATTGGCCAACTACTGAACTACTTCACAGCAATTGAGTACACAACAATAGCATACAAAGTTCAAAAGTACAATCAGAACGAGGAAAATCCAATTACATGTTTTCCCCTCAAAAAAAGTAGTCAAGTAGATGAACTAACTAACCGGAATCCAGCAACGGCAATTCCGGTGGCCCGACAACCGTTTCCAGGCAGCAGCGGCGAGCGGGCAAGGTTGGAGTGTGGGACTGGGCGGCACCGCGGCATATCTGACTTCTAAGAATTGAGAAAGTGAGAACAGAGAAAGTGAGTCACACTTTCTTGATATTTTAGGCTTTTTTTTATTTTTTGAGTAAAAATGAATTGAATTTTGATAAAAAATTATTAAGAGACAAAAGGAAAAGTAATAAATGACAACAGTAAACTGACATACTCAGTCACAACTCATAAGGATTCACGCTGCTGTTACACAACGGTCACTTAATTTCTTTTTTTATTTTTTTAAATTCTTCCTTTTTTTTTTTTTGCTTCGGAGGTACTATAGTACCCCCAATGACCCCTCTGGATCCGCCACTGCGGCAATACTCCAACATTCCTGATAAAACCCCCACTTTGAACTCAAGCTACTACCACTTCCCCCATTATTTAAACATCACAATACCACAAACCTTTTCTCTCCATTACCCAATTACCAGAAAAATACAAACCCCACCATTTTCAACATAGAAAACCTTTACATTCCACCCCCCCCAACCAGGTGATTTCATTCCTTATCCTACCAATGAAGAGGTGAAATCTCAAAGTTATTTTGCTCAGTTAAGCTAACTAATTCAGTTCCAACTTCAAAAAAATAGGAGGTTCTAAATGAAAGCTTACATCAAGCGTTCCTATAAATAACCCAACGTCTAAATTCTCATCAATGAAGATGGTTATTAATAGGGAACTTTAATCATGTTGAGAATCAGTTCCAAAAAATAAGAGGTTCTAAATATCTTCACGGAGCGAGCAATTTTTTGAATGCAAATCAGAGAATAAACTACTACACATAGATCAACAACAGAAAGGGAAATGAGACTATTTACGAGAGAATAGACAAAGCATTTTGTAAGGATGGAAGAATAAATTCCCTAAAGCCAGCGTATGGAATCTACCAATTCTTCTTTCTGATCATAGCCTAATTGTTCTTGAAATCCAACAAAAACCACACAAGAGGAAAAGACCCTATAAAGTGGAAGGATGGTGCCTAGACCACGTAGAGGTTTTGGAAATTATAAAAAATGAATGGAAAGCTCCAATCACATAATTTTCTTCTTATATTCTCTAGAGGAAGCAACAGACAATGTTGAACAAGATTCATAATTGGTGTCTAAATTACAAAACCTCTAAAGGCATCAACTGGCAGCAAATTACTTATGAGCTTACTCTCCATCAATAAGATATTTGCTCCGCTTGTAGTGCTAAAAAAGACATCAAAATCAGAAAAGAGACTATTATTGAGTTTGATTCCAAATGGTTATTTTGGAAACAAAGGTCGAAATCTAGATGGGACTCTTTAGGGGACCAAACCACCTCCTTTTCTATAAGAGTGTCAAAACTAGAAGTTCCTCAAACTCCATTAGAGTTGTGAAAGATGAAGAAGGGAATTGGACAACTTCCCAAAAGGATATTCAATTCCTTGTTCTCAAGAACTTTGAAGATCTCTACTCCGGTGTTACTCCTCTCACAGATCTCATCTCCACTAGGGATGGCAATGAGTCGGATGTGAACCGGGTCCTTATAGACCCAGATCTAGGTTAGTTTTGAAAGGCTGGACCCGGATCCGCCGCGAATCCGATAGGTTTGGAAAAATAGGACCCAGATCCAGATACTGCGGATCCTGCGAATCCAGGTCCGAAACGGGTCCATTTTAATTTGTATTTTTTGCCTACTTTTTTTTTTATATAAATCCAATTTCGCAACTATATTTGCAACAAGTTCAGCAATTTACCACAATTTAATTAGACAAACGCAGTACTAAAATTAGAACTTAATAATTCACAACATTATAACAAATCTACTCAATTAAATCCCCAAAACTTAATATCCATGAGATGCGTGAAGTTGCTCATTTTGTGATAGGGCCCAGTCACCTCCCTTCTTCCCAACCTTTGGCAGTCAAAGCTATAGGACCCATATAGCCTCAACAATGGCGACTTTGGCCACCTTTAATTCTGCGCAAATCATCGTCTTATACTTCATGCTTCAACCTCGATAATTTCTTGCTTCAAAACTCATCAATTGCTACTCTAAAAGTGACCGTCTCTGTTGGATCTGGGCAGTGAGGAATGGTGGGTGGCTTTGCTGTATCTGGGCGGTGAGGGATGGTGGCTGGCGAAACAGGTAGATGGAGGAGATAGAGAGAGAGAGAGAGAGAGAGAGAAAGAGAGAGGGAGAGAAGGGGGAGGCGTGAGTAAGGGACTTAGGTCTAGGGCGTGAATGCAGAATTGGTGGAGATCTGGTAGCCGAAACTCAGCGGTGCGTGGAGAGAGGGAATGAATGGGAGTTAGGGTTTAGGGATTGAAGGGGAGGCTTGAGTTGACTCGTGAGAAGACTGAGAACTGAGAAGAGAATGAAAGAAGTTAGAATACTAGAATTTAGAACTTAGAAGTGGAGAGGCCCAAGGCCCCAGCCCAACTTGGTTTTAAAAAAAAAGGATATGCGGATCCGGGTTCGGATCCACTGGAGAGATCTGGATCCGTGATCTGACCAGTGGATCCGGATCCGACGGGTCCAAAATTTTAGGATCCAGGCCCAGAAAAACATATTCGGGTCCACTTATCCGGGTCGGGTCCAGGGTCCAGGATACATTGTCATCCCTAATCTCTGCCACTGACCCAATATTAGACCACGTTGTTGGTCTTTGGGAAGAACATATCTCTTTCCTTCCCTAACCTTTCACAGAAAAAGACATTAAAGAAGTACGCTTCAATGCACACTTTGAAGTCTACAGGGTCTGACGGAGTCCCCCTAGTTTTCCTTTAGACACGTTGGAATACTATCAACAGAGAATTCATCAATAGTGTAAAAGATTGTCTGACGGAGTCCCCATAGTTTTGTTTTAGACACACTGGTACACTATTAACAACGAATTCATGAAAAGAGTGTAAAATATTTTCTCTCTAGCAGCTTTCTCTTGAAGGATCACAACAAAACTTTCATCACTTTTATTCCAAAAATAAATCTTCCTCAAGAAACGAAGCAATTCCGACCAATAAGTCTTTGCAACTCTTCTTACAAAATCATATCCAAGGTTTTGGTGGGAAGACTAAAGCTTAAACTTAGTGATGTTGTATGCGATTATCAAAACACGTTTGTACCGAGAAGACAAATGACGTATAATTTTCTAATTTCCCATAAAATTATAAACTGGGTAAAGAAAAGGAAGAAGGGAAATTTGTTTGCCTGGATCCTAAAAATAGATCAGAGTAAAGCTTATGACATAATAAGATGGGATTTCGTGAAAGCAAATTAAAAATAGATGAACTTTTCGGAAATCTAGATACAGTGGATCATGCAATGCATTAATACTACAGTCTCGTACTTCACCCTAGTCAAGAGGGAACCTATGAGATTTTTAAACCAAAGAGGGATCCGCTCTCACCATACATATTCATTCTTTTTATGGAAGTTCTCTTCCGAAATCTTATTCATTCGCAAGAGCTGCCACCACAATCTCACATCTATTCTTTGTTGATGACGCGCTCTTATTGTTCAAAGCTCTTCCCTAGAATTGCTGGAATATAAAAGCTGTCATCTCAAAATTACACAATAAGTGAGAATAAATGGTCAATTTTGACAAATCTCAAGTTATCTCTAGCCTGAATACTTCAACCAAGTTTATCGAAATCATGAGAAAACCACTTGCTGTTATGAATTCTTCTAACATAGGGAACTATCTGGTTCTCCTATGGAAGTAGATGGAATAAGCTCAGCGAATTTTAATCCCATACTTTCCAAACCTATCTTTAATGTACTCTCTTGGAAATTTGTTAACATCTCACAAACAGGCAAGCTTATCCTCATCAACAGTGTTCTAACCTCTCTAGCTTCACACATCATTTCCATCTACCTACTTCCTAAGAAATCAAAAAATATTATCCTCCACACTCCATGGTGGTCTTCTTCCATGGAGAAGAACCCAATCTTTTAGCGAAAAAGGAGCTTTGGAAGCTCACGAGCTTGATGGAGGATTAGGATTCAAAAACATCTCAAGTACGAACAAAGGCATATTGTTAACCAAGCTTGGAGAATCCACAATCTCCCAAAGTCCCTCATCCATAGATTATATCAAGTGAGGTACAAAAAAGATCCACTTTCCTTAGCTTTGGAAGGGTCTTCTCCTAGAAACAACTCCTATGCCTTTAGAAGTCTCCTGAAAGTATCTATCTCCCTCAAAAAAGGCATCAAAAAGAAATTTGGAAATGGAAGAAACATCAACTTCCATGTTGATTGTTGGGCCGCTGATCACCCAACTATTCCTATCACTTCCCACTGCAGCAGAGGCCCTCAAACTGAATTGTCTATTTCCAAAGCTTCAGATCTAATCAATCAACAAGGTTTGTGGAACTCAAATCTAATTTGTAATAATTTTTAAAGAGATAATGCCAAGACCATTTCAGCTACTCATATTCCGTCAATTTAAGAGGAAGACAACATTCAATAGACTCGCAGTAGAAATGGTTAGTACTCTCTGAAATCAAGCTACCGTTACTTCAGAACGGAAGTCTAGTTACTACAAAAGAAAACAACTTCTGGAATTTACTCCGAAAGTCAAAAATTTCCGGAAATGGAAACACTTCATATGGAAAATCATGGACAATGCGCAACCTACTACGGATGATCTTCTCAAAAGGAAGATCGAAGTGGATCCAAAGCGTAGATTGTCCATTTACGAACAAGAATCGGTGACACAGCTACTTTGAGACAGCCATATTTCTCAACACATTTGGTTATTAAGTATGGGTATAAGAGTTGAAAGTTCAAATCATCTGCATTGAAGATTGGATAAAAAAACATTCTAAATCTCTTTCGGGAAAAAAAGAAGGCAAGAAGACCATAACCCAACTATATATGGAATTCATCTCAACACTATGGGTCATTTGAATTCACAGAAATGAAATCACTTTTGGAAGAGAAGAATGCAACCCTGATCGAATTATGCACATCATCAAAGATCATAATGTTAGACACAATCAAACTTTCACATCCCTCCACCTAGGTCCGAAAAGAATGAAGGATACAACCCGACATCCAAATGAAATACTCGGAACCAAATGGTGGACTAGTCACAACCAGATGACTAGTAAAACAATTTTGCAAGTGGATGGGGCGTGGAAGAAAAATCCTAGGGAAGGAGGTTGGAGAGCAATAATAGCCTGGGTAAAAGAGAGATTGGAGTGTAGGGATTATATTTCAAAGGCACTAGAGTGTTTTCGCTCTCTCTCTCTCCAGACTGAAGCCTATGCGATTTTGCAGGCAATTCAAGATTTTGTGCACAAAACTCGGAGTATTATGATAAAAACTTATAGCACTGATATGATCAAAGCACTCACCGACCCGGACAAAAGCCACAAAGATATTCAATCAATCGTCAAAACGATCAAAGACCATGCGCTTAACTTTGATTTCCTGTGTTGTTGTAAGGCTAGTAGAGAAGGAGTTAAGGCTGCCCATATTCTTGCAACAGCAGCAAGAAAAGGATAGTGTTTCTCCTTTTCTTTATTGTTTAACCATTGTAAATAATAAAAAATTGCAAACATGTATTAATACCTACCACTCTAATGATTCACTTCACCGTTTAACCACCTCCATTTATTAATATACTAGCCTTCTGTGCATGCGACGCGTGCGTCGATTGCTTGGACCTTTTCTTAAATTTCATCTAAATATGATTTTGAAAGTGTAGTTTATAATCACAATAGTACAAACTAATGTAATTTATAGTGTTTAGAAATTGTGATGTACAATTTAGATGTAAAATCTTATAGTCAAATTAAATTTGTAAAAGTTTTTTTATCTACTAACCATTTTTCTCATTGTGTCAAGTTACTTTGTTAATGCTTTAGTTTATTATTGGAAATTTAAGGAGACACCAATACACACCATGACTTCATCCTTAAATTAGGAACGGATATAATTGTAGAAAATATGAATATGCAATTATATATTTAGCTAAAGACAAAAAAGACTTTTCATAGGGGAACGTCATACTCTTGGGTTATACAATAGAGATGTGCGCTAGGTCAATGAAGATAATTTCTCATAAGAAGTATCAGGTCAACCAATGTTGCAAACTCATAATAACTTATTATGAGACATTAGAAGACATTTCTATAAATAGTACTCTCCCTGTCCCATATCAGTTGTTATGTTTAGGGAATAAAAATAAAATAAAGGAACATTATTTATTTTGTTATTTCCCACCTATTATATTACTTTTGACCAACAAATATTAAGTTTAGTGGAACATTTAAAGCCTTTGTTGTCTATCATTGGATACTTGACAACTATTTTGGGACCTACGAAAAAGGAAAATTTGATAATTAAAATGAAACAAAGGTTGTAAACAATTAACCCTTAATATGGAATCATTACCTCAATCATTCGGTAAATCATTGTAAATTTGCCTAATAAGATTTTGTGAATTTCTCTAAAGAACCACCAATAGATATGCTAATCTAATTAGGCTTAAATTGAATTAAGGGTCTGTTCTGTTCAACTTATTTTGTCTTATCTTATCTTATCTTATCTTATCCGATCTTATCTTATCTTATCTTATCTTATCTTATCTTATAAGATCTTATAAAATCTTATTGTTTCTTATTAGAACTTGATGGAAATTATTATTTAAATGATACTTATATATATATATATATATATATATATATATATATATATATATATATATATATATATATATATATATATATATATATATATATATATTATTTAATTTATAAAATTTAATATGCGTGTTTAACTTATTTTATGCATCTGTTTATAAATTTGCATTATATTTAAGACTGAACCTAACATAAGGTATTATTAATTGATATAATTATATAAACATGATATTCTATATACATACAATCTTAATATTTCATTACCATTTCAATTTTGATAAGTTTAGATTTATAAAACAAAACTATTTTTGAGTAGTAGCTAGAAAGTAACTTCATCTCAATATGAATACTAGAGGTATTTTTGTTTCAATCAAACCACATAGATAATAATACTAGCATTAATATGCATTTACATATCATAATTTTCATCAATAAATCGGTATATAACAACGTCAATTTTCGTTATTATCGTCAAAGTTTGTTTCTTCGTCCTCTTCATCCTCTTCATCAATTTCTTCATCCTCTGCATCAATTTCCGCATCCTCCGCGTCGTGACCAAGTGATTGTCATATCTCATTTGTAATGGTTTCCCGAACTTTATTCATAGATTCTTTTTGCAATTTCGCATACATATTATAATCAGCTCTTGATTCCATTTGTTCAACCTCCAGCGAGATTGGAATGTTCAAATCATGTAAACGAATAAAATTATGAAGGGTACATGTCGCAACAATGATAGCCAATTGATATGTGTCCTCCATCTGTGGCATCATTTTTAAAATCTTCCATCGTTTCTTCAATGCGCCAAAACATCTTTCAATTGTGGTGCGTAATGAAGAATGTCGATAATTAAAGTTCTCTAACTTACCCTCCGGTGGACCTCTTTCCTTGAAATCTGGCATATGATATCTTAGATTTTTATCTAGATGTGGACTTAGATATCCAAGAGTATTTGGGTATCCTGAGTCAACTAAGAAGTATTTTCCTGGTTATGACAAGGAGAAAAATATTAATATATGATGTTTATCTTTTATTGAAGTACCAGTTCATCTGATCACAATGTTATACCTGAAGGTGGATGGGGGAATCTCATGTTAACATCACCTAAACAATGCCTCCAAACTGTAACATCATGTGCACTTCCCTCAAACCCAACGTGAATATATGTAAATAACATGAACAAGTCGCGTAACATTCCATGATTTGTTTCCTGTACGTCCTCTATATGGTCTACCTTCATTATCTCCAACAAGCGCTTCTATATGAGTGCCATCCAAAGCACCAACAGAATCCTAAATATAAAAAAATATGTTAGCCCATCCAAGTTACGTAAATTATTTCAATAGTAAAAGTACATCCTATATTTAAAGGTCCACCAAACCACTTAAAATTACATCAAACATCAAATATACAATCATCACCCACATTGTACGAACAAATGTTTAAGAATTCTTTGGAGAGTGTGATTCATGATTTCAAAATATAAAAAAATAAAACTTTTTAAAATATTAAGAGCATATATATCTTCCAGAGCATTCATCATTTTGCATCTAAGATCATCAACTTTAATAAATACCAACGAGACATTCATCATTTCTCATCTAATATCATCAACATCATTCATCCAGGTATGGTTATGTTTACAAATGCAACAAGCAAACTAAGCAAAAATAACAAAAGGAGAAATGAAAAGTGATAAATTAATTGACCGGGAATTTTTGTCAAACTTTGAAAGTACGCTTCTTTTTGCTTGAGGTTTGTTGATGTTAATAGAGAGATAGGAAGAGATGATAACGCAAGAGTAAAAGAGAAAAAAACTAGGTCAGTAACTATCTCGTGGTGTTTTGATCACTTGATGCAAAGATACATTTGTCACTATTGTCGGCCAAAATTTATAACAACAATGGAATACAAAGAATACTAAAAACAAGGACTACAACCCCATGACTCTAACAACTATTGACCAAGTTTTTTTTTTTTTTTTTTTTGGAAAGAACTATTGACCAAGTTTTAACTCTTAACTAACAAAAAAACATCTATCAATTTATAAGAACTATATTATGAAAAATGAAATACTTGTTTTAAATTACTATTGGTGGTATCAATGACGATAATATGTTACATGTTTATCTTGCTCATATTATGTTACATTTTACCCATAAACATATACTCCATATTATATATAGTGGCAAAATATATGGCATTATTTTTACTAGTTATATTAAAGGGAAAAAAATGTGTCTATGCTCGTGAGTCGTGATCAATGTTTCATTTCTACGTGTATGAGCCAATGTTATTATAATTGAATTATAAAATCATATGATATATAATGAGATATCAATTATATATATTTTAGTTATGTAGGTTTTTATAAGTCTGTTCTATTCATCTTATCTTATTTTATCTTATCTTATCTTATCTTATCTTATCTGATCTTATCTTATCTTATCTTATCTGATCTTATAAAATCTTATATAAGTTAAAATAAGTTGAACAGAACGGACCCTAACTCGCGAGTCGCAACTAGCTTCACGTAAAGGTGAGTTAGGGCTGATTCACTTCAACCAGCCTCCAGAATGAGATCAAACCAGTAAACTGCCAGGAAAATACAGATCAGGAGCAAAAGCATTGTTTTACACCAATACCATGAAGATTAGATGCTTCAGTTAACAGTAAATTTCCCCAACAGATAAATACATCTAACTTGATTGTTCTAGAATGGGGTCGCACCAGTTAGCGATATAGACAAAGTAGCAAAAGCTATAACTAAATTATTTAACTAACCAGAAACATTCCTGCAATCACAAATACAACCTAGCAAGGCCAAGGCTTTCCCACCATTATGCACATCAGAATCCTGTACTCCATACAACAAGTACTATGACAGTAAAGAACGCCTCAAGAATGGTCAGAGCCACTGTACAACAACACCTTAGCACATCAAGATTCATATCTGAAAGCAAAAGCTACCATCGTCTATCAGCAATGCACCCTCCTTGATCCTTTAAACCCACAATCTGTAACATTGCAAAGTATATATGAGAACTCACCAAATTCTATGACCCCACAATCCTTTAGAGTTTAGACCCAAAATAAATCATCATAATGTTCGTAGAACTTACAAAAACTTTTGAACATAAACCACAAATATGGCAAAAAGAGGCCAACGCAGCAAGATTGCATTCCTTTACATCAGAGACGTTGAAAAGTAGACAGGGACAATGGTCCCTCAACCAATCATTAGCCCAACAACTCTTCGGTTTTCTTTTAACTTCAATTTATAATCTTGCAATTCCTATTTTTTTCGGTGGGGGGGGGGGGGGATTCAAGCTATCTCGACCCATTATTATTATTATTTTTTACCTTAATATATTTCACTAGCTTCAACATCAGAAATTTTCTTTTAATAAGCCTCTAAAGGCAGATAGGTAATATGCTTGTATGGCATCTTAATATGGTATTTTGGAAGACCTAACTACCAAGTTGGGACTTGGGAGTGGAAAAGTTGGAACATCAAAATATAGATATTCAAACACATACCAGAAGAAATTAACAAGTAGATCTTGAACATACAAAACTTTTGAACATAGAAAAGGATAACATTAGAACGCAGAATAAAATTCAAACTGACCAGATATATTTGGAAGTTTGAACATTGATAATAAAATTTCTTAAAACACACAGCAACCAATAGCTTTTGAACATATTGATTTTCAAATACTTGACAGAAGTTTTTTTCTATGCTCAAATCTCTAACATGTATATTCGAAATTTTTACCATATGTTCAAAAAATTTACCTGTATGTTCAAAAGATTAACCTGTCTGCTCGCAGGTAAAGATGTTCAAGATCTATGATACCAATTGCTATGACCTCAGTTCGAATTCGAATTCTTGATATTACTTAGAAGGGCCTACTTTGTTCATTTTTATTCATTGAATTCGAATGTCAGTTTTATATAATGATTTTTTTATTCATACCACATTTCATTCCTCCGTTTCTAAATACACGCAACAATTCTTGCCTAAACACTATCCAATGCCCTACTTTGTTCATTGATATCTTTACTTATAAGTTATATGTAAGTAAAAATTCGAAAAAGTTGATTATATGAAAGTATGCATTAGGACGAATCAAATAAGATCACACTTGACGATAATTTTTCTTTTAACTCGTGAGACAATAGGGGGATAAGGTTGGTAGATGAATAGTAGTTACTATACAAATGTTGCATGTATTTAGAAATAGAGGAAGTATTTATCAGCGGATTCACTCCCATATTTAACACTCATGACATACATATGAAAATTTTCAGAAGAATTGACCAAAAAATAGTTAAGTCAAACGTGGAAAATGTATAAATGACCCGAAGAGAAGTTTGTGTGAAGAAGAAAGTTTCTGCTCCTTTCACTTGGTTGATATTGAAACACTTGCAAAATATGATTTCCATCCTAAACTTAATTCACTCGATAATACTAGTATGATACCTTCCAAGGACTAAACAAGGCAGATAGAGTCAGCCAAAATCATTATTCAGACAAGAGACATGCTTTTCAATTATATGTCTTCTTTGTTTCATTAATGGGAAATATGATGCCCAAACTCACATACAAGTGTATTAATCCAAGGGTTCGAGATGGAATTTTTTTCACGTGAAGTTAGGGTTACCAGGTTAATTAGTTTCCAAGTTTAGCATATTCTTGTAAATGTCTTTTAGTTTCTACAAAAATAGAAGAAAATCCTTAATCTTTACCATATTCTTCCCTTATTCAGTATTTTTATCATATTTTGTTTCTTTTTCCACAACAAGAAAAATAGAGTAGCCATATTGACCTGTCTTTCTCACTCCACTCATATAGCTCACACTACCTAGTAAACCTCCTCCATATCATGTTGCTTTTCGAAAAAAGACACCCTCTTTACGTTTTTCTCTTTGCACATCACTGGTTGGCCTCTGATAGCCAGTCAATGATAGCAGCAGGGGCCTACTCTCTTGTGCAACTAAAAGCCCTAATATTCTCCGTCTTTACTCGTGAACATTTAAAGTACTCAAGAGCATTTAAGTACAAAGAAATGTAGCCAGTGATCACGTGGAAGTACAAATATTGGGAGATAACGTGATAAATGAAGCTTTCGTATTCTTTCTTTCCCTAACATGACAAATATGAGAGGATGCCGGGAGTATTACTTATTATCCACTTAAGTGCCAACTGCATAATTATTTCCATACAAAAGACAAGCAGATAAGTTTCGACATATAAACAGTTACATATAACATCAAACATAGAATTTTCCAAAATAATCTGATCATAAAATTACCAAAACAGAGCGCTGAAATCCCCTGATATTGCCTGTGCCCATCCCTCAGGTTGAGGAAGTATCAGTGTCAGATTCTGCAATAGTTTGTAACAATATTCAGAAGAATAAAAAAAAAAAGGTTATACATAAACTTCAAACAATAAGCCCAAACAGACTGATGCTGCGATGCACCTTTGAAACTCAGAACCGAGAATAATAAGGAAAAAAATTGTTTACAACAACGATTTAACAGTACCACTAGAAGAGGATCCAGAACCACTGCTTGAGCTTCTTGAACTGTTTGATCTGCTTGCAGTGCCAGCTTGCTTTTCACGTTGAACAGGAGGCAATAAAAGATCATTTGTTTCTTCTGCTCCATATATTACAAAAAAAATATGTATAAGACATGATTGATATGTCAAGACAAAATTATATGTAGAAGACAATAACAAAAAGATGTTGAAAACTAATAGATATGTCTAGACAACTATATATATAGAAAGATTTACCAGCTTTATTCTCTTTTGATTCTTTCAAGATGGATGGAGCTTCATTCTGCATGCAGATATGACAATAATAGATCAGACTTCAGAGAAGCCAGTAGGGAAAAATGATATTGTACAATGAAAACGAGGAAAATAACGGAAGCACTTTGTTTCTCACCTTTCCTACAATTGGCTCAGCATCACCTGTACCCTGGGTCAGCTCAGTCTTTTTCTTTATTTTGCTCATATTCTTTTTATAGTTCATCACAAACTGTCCAGCTCCCAAAGAGTCTCGGTGTCAACACTATCAATGTCCACCTCAATCTCGTCATCATTTTGACAGAGTGAAGGATTCCTCTTCCTAATAATCTGGACAACGTTGTCAAGCTTCTCGGAAGGTAAATTCTGCAAGTCAGTGCTAAGCTTCTGCTTCTCCACATATGTCATGTCTCGCTTATGTGGATCTTTTGCCTTTGGCTTTTTTGGAACAGGAGTCCTCCCTGTTGGCATAGAATTCTGGTTTTTGGGTTTCACAGCCCCAGAATTTGTCATAGATTCTGATTTGTCCAATGACCGGGACATATCAACAGGAGGCGGAAGCGATGGTGGAGCTGGAGGAGCCTTTCTCGATGTTGGAGTTAAAAGACTGCCCTCATTGTCCGCAGAAGCTCTGATCTCTTGCATATATTCGGCCTCTACACTGCTCCACTTCTCCTCAAACATCTTTGATAGTATCTCCGCCATTATATAGACATCGTGCCCTTTTGGATTATATGTCATTGCATTATGAAAGGTGAGTCTGACATCCTCGGCAAATTCTTTAGGAGATTTGTACCAATTCGTATTTAGCCTAGATTTCACAGTACCCAAGTCCATAGGATGCTTAACTATGGTAAAATAATCATGTAAACCAAGGGCCTTGACATCAACAGGGGTATTAAAGACCCATCCATGCTTGTGCTTCATTACCTTATCCAACAACACACTACAGTTCTTAAATACCTTACTCAAAGAGTTGCTCATTCCAATTCCAGACCCCGACTCCCCATTCTTTTTCCCTATGCCTTTTGACTTCTTGTTCTGCTCCGAAGGTGGGATCCTTTCCTTACCCAGAATAAATTCCGAACTCTGATAAAATGGATTTGCTTTAGGGGTCCTCTTCTCCTTCTCCACGTTTTCACTGGCACCTTGACTATGTTCTGGCACAGTAATACTCAGCTGGTCAATAGGCCTACTGTCATGCCAACCCACCGAACCAACCTCAGAGTGAACTCTTTTCAACTTCCCCACATCAATGTTCCCATCATCCACCAAAGGCCTTAAACTACTACCACTACGTTCGAGCTTCTTCACCAAACTCCTCACTGAATTAAGCTCACCCTCGAGCTTCCTCCTCAGTTCACGCCTCTCCTTCTTTGTCTTATTCGCCAAATTAATCGAAACACGAATCTCAACCGGGGAAAACCCCGCCCCACTCGTCCCATTGCCCAAATGCATATCACGACGAACCGGGTTACTTCCCCCTCGGCGAACACGATTCAACGACGAAGAATCGTCAGAACCCACCTCAAACGTCTCAAAACTAAGCTCCTTCCCGAAATTCAACTCTTGTGAACCCAAATTTGATGAGTTTGCAATAGGTAAATTTGTTTTAAGCCCTTTAAAAGATTTCCTACTATAAACTTTACTATCAGCCCAGTTTTTCCTATCCTTAGAAAAACCACCACTACCACCCTCTCCACCAGCAATCCCAGTTGCCATAAACCCACCCAAACCCTCCAATCAAAATCCAGCCCCTAAAAAAAAGGCTAATTTTTGACCACCTTCAAACTCAAATCACAGTAAGAACCAAACCCTAGAATTTCAAATTAGCAAAATTAAGCAGCAGAAATCGCTAAAAAAAAGCAGCAAAAGTAGGGTTTAAAACTTAAAGAGAGTAAAATTTAGGGTTTTAGAGAAATTTATACCTCAAAAATTACAAGAATGTCTTCGATCTTCAATTTCTCTCTCTACTTTCTCTCTCCAGTCGTCGAGGTGAGAAGAACGGTGGAGTACAGTAAAGTTGGGAGTTGACTAAAGCTTGTAAGAAATGGCGCGTGGAAATACAACGGGCAAATTTTGAGAGCAACTTCATTTCAGGCACGTGGTTTTCACGTGATAATTCGTGACAACTTTTTTTTTTTTTTTTGACAACGGTGACAACTTTTGAGGTTTGGATGATGTTAATAGAAGTATGTTCTTGCATTTGCATCAGTTTTGTGCGTGTGTGTTTACTGTTATTGTGGGCGCGTTGTTCGTTAAAATTTTAGAAAGATACTATTTTCTTTTGATGAGCACTAAGATCTAGGATAATGATGAAGTAAGTCATTTTGGTCCTAATTTGAGGAATGAGCCTAGATTTTGGCCCATGGATTTTGGTTTTCCACTACAAGAGTGGTTTTTCCGGCAAAGTGTGATATATTTTTTTTTAGGAAAGAAAATTTAGGCAAAGTGTTTGTATAAACTGTTAAATTAAGGAATATTATTCCAATAACACATGTGTTATCTCAAAGAGTCTGAAGGTTTAGGGAAATAGAGTCATGTATTAACGTTTTTCCGTCTCAAAATGTCAAAACAGTATTGACCGGGGTACACGGCTCGGAGACATTTTTAATGAAGTCTAATAAAACTTGAGAAATAAATTGTATTGTGTTTGGATACCATTAGAAAGCATATATGTTATGAAGACGGGCATATATAAGTCGGAAAACTTAAGCATTATAGTCATTAGAATGTCAATCGAGAATATATATAATTCATAATTGTAAAATGCAATCAATATGGATAGTCTCAAGAACCCGTGAGTCATCCTATGTACCTTTTTTGGTTTAGGAAACATTCTGAGTAAATAAAAATCACAAATTCAAGAGTTTCAAAAAATAGTCGGTTCTCAAGACCTGGGTACACGTCTCTATGACATTTTCATCATTGGATCATTTAAGAGTCAATTTGGTCAATTCTTTAAAATGATAGCACTAAATACCACTTAGTCTAGTGGTTAAAACTTTAGTATATAAACTTGAGGTCATGGGATCAAAGCCCATACTATGCAATTTCGAAAAAATTTATTGTATGGCTTATATGAAGTAACACACCCTTAGGAAGAGCGCCAAGTGGCACCGTTCTTATTTAGGAACGCCTTTTAATATATTAGTATAGATTGTTCCTAATTTTTTATATATTTAAGGAAAATAAACCGGTGAAGGTTATTGTCAACAAGATCATGTCCTAGAATCATGCTTAAATCAAGGAGAAGTGCGACCACTAAGGAAGGACATGGGGGAGCTCTTTAACGGCTAGTTTTGGAGCCTCTTTTAATTTCCACGTTTTGCTTAATGGAGTTATGGAAGTTATTAATGGTAGTTAATTTATGTTATTTTCTTTTAAGTCAAAAAATCAGATAATGGAAATGAAACTTTGTATAAATAGTCGAATGCAATGAAATGAAAGTATCGAAGTTTTATGACCAAACACAAGTGTGTGATTATCCTATTGATTTTTACTTTGTTTCTTGGATTAGAACAAATTAGAATTGTTCCTTTGCTTGATTAACGTGGCAAGTTAATCTGTGATCTAAGGAGAGTTATAACTCGTTAGAGTGGTGTGCCTTTATCTCTAAAGAGTTAGAACTATTCGCCCAAGTTAAGCCTAGCTTCCATTGATGCTAACATAGCTTGTTTATGTTTCGAGCTTTTCATGTGTATTCCAATTTGATAATTCGAATATACATCAGGTAATAACATTTATTAGGTTGAGAATATAAAAATGTTTATGTGCTCAAATAAAATTGCTTGACGTCATCACTTGTAAATATTATATTAGTTTAGAATTTGTGAATTTAATTTTAATTAATTATATTAGTTGCCTTTGGTTATTGTTTTCCTAGGTGAGAAGAACGGTGGAGTACAGTAAAGTTGGGAGTTGACTAAAGCTTGTAAGAAATGGCGCGTGGAAATACAACGGGCAAATTTTGAGAGCAACTTCATTTCAGGCACGTGGTTTTCACGTGATAATTCGTGACAACTTTTTTTTTTTTTTTGACAACGGTGACAACTTTTGAGGTTTGGATGATGTTAATAGAAGTATGTTCTTGCATTTGCATCAGTTTTGTGCGTGTGTGTTTACTGTTATTGTGGGCGCGTTGTTCGTTAAAATTTTAGAAAGATACTATTTTCTTTTGATGAGCACTAAGATCTAGGATAATGATGAAGTAAGTCATTTTGGTCCTAATTTGAGGAATGAGCCTAGATTTTGGCCCATGGATTTTGGTTTTCCACTACAAGAGTGGTTTTTCTAGGCAAAGTGTGATATATTTTTTTTTTAGGAAAGAAAATTTAGGCAAAGTGTTTGTATAAACTGTTAAATTAAGGAATATTATTCCAATAACCCATGTGTTATCTCAAAGAGTCTGAAGGTTTAGGGAAATAGAGTCATGTATTAACGTTTTTCCGTCTCAAAATGTCAAAACAGCATTGACCGGGGTACACGGCTCGGAGACATTTTTAATGAAGTCTAATAAAACTTGAGAAATAAATTGTATTGTGTTTGGATACCATTAGAAAGCATATATGTTATGAAGACGGGCATATATAAGTCGGAAAACTTAAGCATTATAGTCATTAGAATGTCAATCGAGAATATATATAATTCATAATTGTAAAATGCAATCAATATGGATAGTCTCAAGAACCCATGAGTCATCCTATGTACCTTTTTTGGTTTAGGAAACATTCTGAGTAAATAAAAATCACAAATTCAAGAGTTTCAAAAAATAGTCGGTTCTCAAGACCTGGGTACACGTCTCTATGACATTTTCATCATTGGATCATTAAGAGTCAATTTGGTCAATTCTTTAAAATGATAGCACTAAATACCACTTAGTCTAGTGGTTAAAACTTTAGTATATAAACTTGAGGTCATGGGATCAAAGCCCATACTATGCAATTTCTGAAAAAATTTATTGTATGGCTTATATGAAGTAACACACCCTTAGGAAGAGCGCCAAGTGGCACCGTTCCTTATTTAGGAACGCCTTTTAATATATTAGTATAGATTGTTCCTAATTTTTTATATATTTAAGGAAAATAAACCGGTGAAGGTTATTGTCAACAAGATCATATCCTAGAATCATGCTTAAATCAAGGAGAAGTGCAGCCACTAAGGAAGGACATGGGGAGCTCTTTAACGGCTAGTTTTGGAGCCTCTTTTAATTTCCACGTTTTGCTTAATGGAGTTATGGAAGTTATTAATGGTAGTTAATTTATGTTATTTTCTTTTAAGTCAAAAAATCAGATAATGGAAATGAAACTTTGTATAAATAGTCGAATGCAATGAAATGAAAGTATCGAAGTTTTATGACCAAACACAAGTGTGTGATTATCCTATTGATTTTTACTTTGTTTCTTGGATTAGAACAAATTAGAATTGTTCCTTTGCTTGATTAACGTGGCAAGTTAATCTGTGATCTAAGGAGAGTTATAACTTGTTAGAGTGGTGTGCCTTTATCTCTAAAGAGTTAGAACTATTCGCCCAAGTTAAGCCTAGCTTCCATTGATGCTAACATAGCTTGTTTATGTTTCGAGCTTTTCATGTGTATTCCAATTTGATAATTCGAATATACATCAGGTAATAACATTTATTAGGTTGAGAATATAAAAATGTTTATGTGCTCAAATAAAATTGCTTGACGTCATCACTTGTAAATATTATATTAGTTTAGAATTTGTGAATTTAATTTAAATTAATTATATGAGTTGCCTTTGGTTATTGTTTTCCTAGGCATGATGTTTCCATGTATGCTCAGAAAAATACTTTATGTTTATTGATTCTTTGTTTAGCTTTACATGGTTTTGGTGATATTCTTTTTGTTATTCCTTTCAGTAGCGCTTCGCAACAACGGTGTACCGATATACCATTACTTGTTTTGAATTTCTTTTACTCTAGAAGTGAGCTGATATGATTCCGTGAACGGAATCTAACTTCGTTACTCACAAGCTTCACTCACTTATCATTCCCTAAGGGTTCTAACTCTAATACCTAGGCTTCACTCACCAAGGGTTCGAATTAGGGTGTTTTGAGATTAAGTTTATTAGCTTCACTCACTAACTCACTCGAATCTCACTTAGTTTTAGGTTTCACTCGCCTAACACTAAGGTTCTTGTGTTTAGGTTCACTCCCTAAAATCAATTAAGTCTTGGAAAATACGTCCAATACTCACAAAGACAAACAGTCCGAAATTTCAATAATCAATTCTTACTTAGCCTCATAGGACTAGGCATGTATTTATAGAAGATGAATAAGAAAACCCTTGCTCACCAAGCAAGCATTTGGCCGAAATTACAAGCTAAAATATAAGGAAAGTTTCCCCCTTAAAACTAGCCTAGAGTCTAGCACAAAATAAGAAAACATTTGATTTAGGAAAGCTTTGCAAAAACTTTCCATAAATCTTACAAGCATCACACGGCCAACCTAGCAACTCCCCTTACCCTACTTTCCTTAATAAAACTCATGACAACTCATGACAACTCATCTACTTGGAGCCAAAGCATATGAATTACAAGCTGATTTTTCGGATCTTTATTTAATTAAGTTACTTTAACTAACTAACTTAACTAACAATAACAATAAAAGACATATTTTTAGTTACATGTAAAACCTTCACTTTAAGAGTAAAGTAAAACCATGCAACAATCCTAAGAAAGCAATTTAAACATAGAAATGATGCTTGATCTCACATCATGAGCTCCGACTTCTTAAAAGTCATAGATGCAGGTTTAAATGTGAGGTTTGTGTAGTGTTATGATAAGTGCATAAATTAATATATTTATTTCCCCTTATTTTAATATTATGTGTAGGAATATATAATTGTATGGTGCATTTTATATATTTTATTTTATTTTAGATATGATACCTTAGGTTTTTATTTTCATTGTACTTCATTTTCCTACTTTTGTTTGTTGACATATTTTGATCCAAGAAACAAACTAAGAGTCAAGCCCCATTCTCTTTGTTCAGACTCAGCTTAAGATTCAAAAGGAAAAGAAGAAAACAAAAAGAGAAAGGAAAAGAAAAAAAAGGAAAAAAAAAAAACAAAGAGAAAGAAGAGGCAAGATGGACTGAACCAACAGCACAACCCTTCTTCTTTCCTCCTCTTCGACGCACATCATTATCAACAGATTCTTAGTCGTATCACCTCTCAAATTACATGCATCACATCCTCTACATCACTTACAATTGCAAGTTGCAAATTCATCTTCCAATGGCTTTCCTTAGGTACCAATTTTCTTCTTCAATTGGTTCGAATTTCTCCATTAGGGCAGCATGAATTGGGTATAAGTACCCAATTGAGGGCCACGAAAATAGTACACAAGCATTCACCTTGACTTGAGAGCAAGAGTGCGAGAGATTGCAAGGGTTTGGATTGGTTATAAATACCCAATTGAGGGCAACATAAATAGTACACAAGCATTTATCTTGAGTTGAGAGCAAGAGAGTGAGAGATTGCAAGGATTTGGATTTTTGGGTTCGAGAAGATACCCATTGGAGAAGGCTTAGTCTTTCATCCAAGGATAATAAAGGAGTCGACTTGTTTCGTGATTCAAAGCTCCGGACAAGACGCGACGAAATTGGACAATAACTTATTAAGTTCTTCTCTTCCTAATTCCTTAATTTCTACCTTGTTGATTACATTACTACTTTTGTTATTTAGATTATTATCTTTCAATCTGAAGTGTTTAATTACCTTTACGATTTTCATATTCTAATTAGTATTTGAGTATACTTGTTATCTATAATCTATGATTTCAATTTTAATTATGGTTGTTATCTTTCATAATTAGAGTTGCAGACTAATGTTATTTATATAATTTGGTTTAGTTTAAATTATAGGAAAAATTGTTAAAAATAAGTTAACCTTTAACCGGTCTTCTTTTAATAAGTTAACCACTAGATTATCCTGGAATAAGCCATCTTTTATATCATTTAAGCATTAAACAAGTTGGATTACATAAATGCAGGGAACAATCGGTTATTCTACCCCACCACCTTTGCCTGCCACCACCTCCTCCCCCCACCCCTTGCAAACACCTCCTCCATCCCTCTCCCCACCCCCTGCTAACACCTCCCCCATCCTCTCCACCCACCCCCGGCGGCTCCCCTCCCCCATGACCCCCCCCCTCCCTCTCGGCCCAACAAAGCATCCCGCCCCCTCGCTTGCCTTCTTACGGAAGGCTGTTCACCTTCGCCGCATCTTCGTCGCCGGTCTTGAAGCGAGAGGAGGCAATCGGGGCAGAGGAGGTGGCGCAGATGCGGCACGAAGCGAGGAGGCGAGCAAGAGAGAAAGTAGGAGGGCGCGGGGGTGGAGGGAGGAGGTGGGCTACTGGAGGTGGGTGGAGGGTGGGCTACGGGGGTTGGGCGAAGGGTGGGCGGCGGAGGTCGGGGGAGGGTGGGCAGGAGGTGGGGGAGGAGGGGGGCGGAGGTGGGCGAAGAGGGGCAGCGGGGGTTGGGCGAAGAGGCGGCGTGGGTGGGGGGGGAGGGTGGGCTACGGGGTTGGGCGAAGGTGGGTAGCGGAGGTGGGGGGGAGGGTGGGCTACTGGGGTTGGGCGGGGGGGGCGGCGGGGGTGGGGGGGAGGGTGGGCTACGGGGGTTGGGCGAAGGGGGGCGGCGGAGGTGGGGGGTAGGATACGGGGGTTGGGCGAAGGTGGGGAAGATGGGGGAGCATCGGTGGTTTGGTGTTGGGTTGTGGTTGAGGCTAGGGTGGTGGCTGGGGTTAGGTGGTTAGCCATGGAAGGAGGTGATGAGAGATGAGAGAAGGAGGAGGTGAGAGAGGAGAGAGAAATTTTTTTTTTTTTGAAATCGGATTTTTTCCTTTCTTTTAACCGGTTAAACAGGTCATAAGTCATCTAACTCATTAAAAGCTTAAGTGGTATCAAAGTTGGCTTATTCCAGGATAATCCAGTAGTTAACTTATTAAAAGAAGATCGGTTAAAGGTTAACTTATTTTTAACAATTTTTCCTAAATTATATGGACCTAAGTGACGACTAGTCTATATTTGACTTGCAAAAATGGTACGAATTTAGGGTAGAATGTATGCTCGATCTATCTAATTTATTCATTTATGTGTGTGAGAAATAGTTAGGGTACCGTTAATGAGGTCTTCCTAGTTCTAAACACTTCCAATTGTAAGCTATGATCGTTGCAAATATACTGGTGTAACTTAGGTTGGTTTAGAATCTACTAAATTTCAGTTCAACTTCAGTTTCAAATAAACGAAGATAGGGAGTCTTTGTTATCTTAGTCTCCGCAGTTGGGCTATTAATTTGAATTGGAAAATACTAAAGGTAATAACATTTATTAGGTTGAGATTATAAAAATGTTTATGTGCTAAAATAAAATTGCTTGACGTCATCACTTGTAAATATTAAATTAGTTTAGAATTTGTGAATTTAAACTTAGAGCACGTTTGGTTCATTGTCACTGGGCTCCAAAAAACATAATCAATTACCGATTCCCGTTCTTCTTGTTCGGTTCAATCCTCATAAATGAATTACCGTTACTTGGTGGTAATGGACTCCCCCAATTTGATACAATTTCCCTCCCCCTCAAGTAACAAAATTCATTACTTTGTGGTAATGCAAACTGTAGGCTTGTTTTTATTTCTTACGGGGGATGAACGCGTATGACTACCTCATTGTAAAGGTTTTATTGACAAATATTTTGAAATAGAAAGAAGTTGCCAACAAATCTTTAAAAGGAGACTTGTAAACCTAATTGGATATTGGAAAATCGTAGGGACAACTTCGGGACTTATCGAATGTAGATTTCCCCGTCGTAATTCCATGAATGGTCATTGAACCATAGATTGAGTTTGGGGGTGAGGGTACGAATAAGATCAAGAATCAAATTCGCCCATTGTTGGCTTCTACTTAATATCGATTCATGTTCATGTTTTATGCAAATAAACAATCACATAATATTTTAATGCAATCTAAAATTAATCTATGTCGGTTCATTAAACAAATAAAAGACTAATTTTTGGTGATATGTTATTAAAGCAATCAAATTACTGGGATCCTAATCAGATTGTCAAATTATTTTATTAGGCGTTAGAATAGTTCTTTAGGTTTTGATTAGCAATAATAAGCATGTGCGGTGATGAAAGCATTAAATCATACAAACATGCATATGAATATGAAGTATAGAATAAAAGAAATATAAAAAGAAGGAAGATTAGATAAAAATGTACTATAGAGCGTTGATTCTTTGAAGATCTACATCATGACAAATAATTTGTTAGTAAAAAAAGGAATTGAATTAAATTGGAATTGACCCTCTGGAATTATTCCTTTGTCACCTTGCTCTTGTATTACGGTCTACATGATGAGCAATCTTGAAGCTTTGAAATAGGAAAGTCGAAGGTATGAATGTGTTTGAATGCGAATTTTAATGTTTTGATGTGTTTGAATATTGCTAAGTATGTGTAGAAGTCGTAAAAAAGCATTTGGAAAAGTCGTTCGAAGAAACGAGCTATTTATAGGCAAAGGAAACGAAAAATTCCGAAAAGATAAGGAAAAACTGGCTTTCTCGCGGTTTTTTATTGTTTTAAGATTCTTTTTGATCCTTTGGTAAAATCTATATTTTGATATCCGAAATAAGCTATCTTTAGGAATAAAAATATGATTTTGTAAATATCTTTTAAAAATTAATTATCAATAATAATTAATATTAAAATATTTAAAATACAATTAATTATCAGGAATAATTAACCGGGCCTTAAAAATTAGGCTTGGATTTAATAAATAGACTTTATATTTTCAAAAAGCTTTTGGGCTTAGCTCGTTCGATTGCTCTTCCTTTGGACCGGACCAATTAGGACGACGGTACATTTCATCATTGGGTACTCAATGGGGAGACACATTTTTGTGTCTACAGAATCCCCCACTTTGACCGAGGTTCAGGAAACCAACACTCAAAGTAAATGGTGTCGGCACGGAGAATGATTCTAAACGCTTTGCAATCTAGAACTGATCTATATATAGCCAGTTTCAGCAAAACAAAGTTAGTATGCAACACGATAATTACAAGTAATCTGATTACCTATAGGAGAAGGTGTTAGCAGATAGGTGCAAATAACTCATATAATAATGCACATAATAATGCAATAATAATGCAAACATAGACTCTCTAAGGATACAGGAGACGCTATGCAAGGATTAGGGTTATGCAAAACTAAGGAAGATGTAATGTCATGCAAGGTCAGGGTTATGCAAGACTATGAAAGATGAAATGTAATGCAAGGTCAGGGTAATGCAAGATTAGGAGGTCTCGATAGGTAGAGAGATAAAATGATTTTCGAAAACAATTTTGACAATGAATCGGGGTCCGCAAGTGAGATCCGCATATTACAACTTTTTGGGAGTTTGATTTGGAGGAACCACCAATATAGGAGTCCCCCACTTTGGGTAAGCTTGTCTTGAAGTAGGCACTCTAAGCCTACATTATACTACTTGATTTGAACTGAGCATCCAGATGAGCACTCAAAGTTTCTTCACTAGGGAGTTGATGTAGGCAAAGTCAGATATTGCCAGAAATCATAGAATTATCGGAGAGACATTCAGTGGCAAGGAGAGTTTGGATGCTTGCGTAAGGTGTTGGTCCATATCGCCTTCTCAAGATGTCGGCACCACCTCCTCCCCAATCTTCGAGAACAACTTTCCACCAGACCTAACAGACGTTGATAGGTCACTTCGGCTCCCTAACTTGCTGCCACTCGCAGACCATTCTGGGCAGTCCTTAATTTTATGTCCAGCTTGTTTACACCAATATGCGTATGACACGTGTAATTGTTCGTCACACAGAGACGTGCGCCTGGCGTGCTTTACTTATAAATAGGCGTGCTTTTCCGAATTAAACGAACGGTTTTTTAATATAATATTCATACGCTTTAACACTTCGAATACGCTCGTGCTCACAACTTACAAAATCTCACATACTTCTACATACTTTACAAACACAAACAAACACATAAACACATACTTTCAGACATACATACACGTTCATATTTTCAGGCTTCATGATTGCTCGTCCCGAAGGTTGTCAATCTCCCAAGCTACGGTATAATCCTGAGGGTCCTTGAATAAATTCATTATTTTTTTATTAAAGTTACTAACAATTTCTTTTATGATGTAGATCCTTAATAAGAAATCGTTCTTCTGTATATTCTGATCTCTTTCTCTATTTTTATTTATTTTCTTATATATATTGTTATGATTGTCCTGCTTGCCTTTTTATCACCCACATGTTATTTTTGCTAATCAAAGACCTAAAGAACTGTTCTAACATTAATCAGATAATTTGAAGAACCTGCTAGGTTCCCTGTAATTTGATTGCATAATAACATATCACAAAAATATAGTCTTTTATGTGTTTCTTGAACCAACCTAGACTAATATTTTTTAGGGTGTATGACAATATTATTTGGTTATTCTTTTGCATAAAACTTGACATGAATCGATATGGTTTATTATGAGCGTGTTCGTACCCTCACCCCCGAACTCAATTTATGGTACATTGACCATCTATGGAGTCAGGATGGGGGAAATTTACATTGCATAAGTCCCGACGTTGTCCCTTTGATTTTCCAATATCCAATTACGTTTATGAGTCTTCTTTTAAAGACTTGTTGGCGACTTCAAAATATTTTTCAATAAAACCTTAACAATGGGGTAGTCAAATACGCGCTCACACCGTGTAGGCGAAATGAAATCACGCCTACAATTTGGCGACTCCACTGGGGAGGATTTTAAAAAAAATAATTTTTTTAAATGAGTGGGTGAAACCCGAAAAACGATTCATACTATTTTTATGCTTTAGAATGACATTACAGTTGTGCATATACATGGCTATTGTTTAAGCCACCATAAGGACAATCTGCGTGAGGTTACCCCGGGGGGTTTAAGCTTTGTCCTTCCAAAAAGCTTCCTGGGCTATAGTGTTAGATCTTAGTCATCAGCAAACCTACCCAATCATGGCATCATTAAGTTGTTCCTGACTTGAGAACGGGAGTGCGTCTTATACGGGGAAACCTTTTTAAGCAAAGGTACGAAGCATGGAACCAATCTCTTAGTCATGGACTCTTTTCAGCCTTAGCCTAAACCTGACCATAGTTTCAAATATAGAACTGGACTTTAGTTTGGAACTTTTGCATCCATGTTAAATAACATTTGCTTGTGATTGCAATTTTGCCTGTTATTAACTTGTCAAATTGTCATTGTTATGAGTCGTACCTAAAATCGCGTCTAAAAAAACAAATAAAAGATCGTCAATTGGCCAAAACCTAGCCTAAATCCCCGAAAAACATGTCGGGGGAACAGTGCGCCAAGGGCATTAAGTTGCGCCTGGCGCACCGCTCCCGTGCCAGACGCACGGCTTTGTGCCGCGCGCAGCAATGCTGCGTGGCACGCAGTCTGTGCATCGCATGGTTTTCGTCGATTTAGTCGTCGTGGTGGTCGATCCTATGTTGGGTCCATCTACATTCGCGTAAAAGCATGGTCATTCTAAGGGTCTCACCTAATTAAAAAAAAATCAGTCTTTTCGTGCAAGGTCGAGTCTGTCCTAAAAAAAGGTGCATCTAGAAATTGGTCATGGTAGAGTTAGAATTGTCATGCATGTCTACCTTCTCCCTGCTACCCAACTAATCTTCCCTATTAATTCTACCCAATCATATTCAACCAATTTTAAAAAATTTCAATCTTTCAATATCAATCCTACACCCATGTCTATTCTACCTTTCTCAAAAAGCATTTACTAATCATCATCATAGCAACTATTCAACAAAAAAATATTTTTCAAAATTAATCCCTCATCTTTTCCTAACAAAAGAAAAAAAAACAAGGGGTTCCTTTCAAAAACGAATTTCAAAAATTCTAAGCCCAGTCCAAACACCTTCAGCCACTACAATCCAATCAACCCAACCCAATCTGTTTACATTCATTTTTAGGCCCATTTGCATTAAAGTCCATTTAGGCCCAATTCATTCCCTAGGTCTAGTTTGCATCTCTATGTAAACCCTAGTTAAGTCTTCGGACTATAAAAGTTCATTCTCTAGGTCTAGTTTGCATCTCTATGTGAACCCTAGTTAAGTCTTAGGACTATAAAAGTTCAACCCTAGGTCTAGTTTGCATCTCTATGTAAACCCTAGTTAAGTCTTTGGACTATAAAAGTTCATTCCCTAGGTTTAGTTTGCATTTCTATGTAAACCCTAGTCTAATCTTCGGACTATAAAAGGTCAATCCTAGGTCTAGTTTGCATCTCTATGTAAACCCTAGTTAAGTCTTAGGACTATAAAAGTTCAACCCCAGGTCTAGTTTGCATCTCTATGTAAACCCTAATCAAGTCTTCGGACTATAAAGATCAGTTCATTCCCTAGGTCTAGCTTGCATCTCTATGTGAACCCTAGTTAAGTCTTCAGACTATAAAAGCGCAATCCTAGGTCTAGTTTGCATCCCCAGGTAAGCCCTAGTCAAGTCTGCGGACTATAAAAGATCAATTCATACCCTTAGGCCTAGTCTATTTGCTCTCCTGTAAGTTCAAAATCTAGTCCAGTCTGCTTGCATAGTCCAGTCTAGTCCAGTCCAGTCCATATTTGCATATGCATATAGTTAGGCCCATGTCAGCATCATGGTCAAACCGATACTAGTCCAAAACCTATAATCATTTATGATCCTCCATTTCAAATACATTCCCAGTTTCAAAATCCATTTCCATTTCTCATTAGTCATTTCCCATTTCCATTTTTCCATCCATCATCTCCATTTCTCATTTAGAAATTCATTTCTTTAAGGATTTTTTGTCCCAAACTACCTTTAACTTTCAAGTTTTTACGAGAAACTACCTTATAAAAAATTTGTCGTCACAAACTAACTTACTTTTACCATTTTGTAGTTGACCGCTACCTAATGTCAGTTTTCGGTGTTGACTTTTTTTTCAGTTCAAAATAATTGGAGAAAACAAAATTACTCTTGTGGAAATTGCTTGAGATTCGAGGAGACTGAAAGGGTGATTGTTTCAATTTTAGTTTAATTAGTGGAAAAGGAATTTAATGGTGGATTGGTGGTACAAAGTGTCGACATAGATATGAGAGACAGAGAGAGCGCACAGGGAAATGAGGAAAATAGGGTGGGGAAAATAAAAAAAGGGTTTGAAGAGGTCAAGTGATATTACGTGACTTTAAAAAAATTGGAAAAAAAGAGTCAAACGCCGGAAACCGGCATAAGGTAGCTGTCAACAACAAAATGGTAAAGTAATGTAGTTTGGGACAACAATTTTTTTATAAGGTAGTTTCTCGCAAAAACTTGAAAATTAAAGGTAGTTTGGGACAAAAAATCCTTTCTTTAAACCTACAAGCGAGGTCCACTCGATTCTGTTCATGATCGATCGAGAGATTACAACATTAGAAACGCCTAATGGAGGAACAAAAAAGTGAGCCTATCCTCGAGCTCATCAATTGCACTATCACCACCCCGACTTCATATAGAGTCATGAAGATTATTTTTGACTGCCTTCACAATAGAGGCGTGATCACTTCTATAGGGTTTACACCGAACCCTACACCCGAAAGAAAATAAAATTCAAACGACGAAACCTAAACCCTACACCCGAAAGAAAGAAAAATCCAAACGACGAAACCTAAACTTCTACTGCAAATTCCACCTGACATTTACTGTCAAATACCATCATTGCGCTGCGAAACATGGTCGATGACAACATACTTCTAATGCTTGCTACAACGAGAATCAGCATCACTAGTAACCCTTTTGCGTAGTGCATCAACAATTCAACAGGCTTAGTCTTTTATTTATGGTTTCCTAGGATGAATAAGAGAGTCCTTACCCTAATTCATTTATGTCTTTTCCCATCGAGTCTATGTCATTATAGGACTTCATCTATTATAGCCTTTCCAATTTCATTTTATTTTATTTTTCTTCTTATTTTCATTGGCCTTTCACCATCATTTATGCTTTTAATTCGATGATGAAACCCAAATCAGATTATCTCAAATGACATTGATTAATAAAACAAACGGACATACTTTGGATTAAGAGTTTTTTTCCCCTATTTTCTCCATCATTCCAATAAGCCATCACCTTCAATTAACCATCCTCATCCATGCAATCCAAGAATAAAAAAAATCCATTAAACCATCATCTCCATTAGCCAAATAATCCCGTCAAAATCAAAACGCCATAAATATCCTTGAAGCCTTCCAATACCAATAGCCATAAACTCGTGTGCAAGCCTCACTACATAAAAAAGTCAATGCCAGGCAAAAAAAGTAAAACAAAGTGAAAAAATTCAAAGTGCGAAAAAGCAAAAATGCAAAAAGAAAACGCACAGGACAAAAAAGAAAAAAAATGCAAAAAAAGAAAAAGCCAAAGGCAAAGAAATATAAAATCAAGTTAGGGGGCTTGCACACAAGTTCTACCCCTCGTTTCAAATACTTTCAATCCATCCAAAAAACCCTTTACTATATAATCCAAATCCATAATCCTTACCTTAGCCCACCCGATCAAACCTTCATCAAAACCTAAAACCTCAACCTTTCATTAACCCTAACTCCTTTTTCAAGGTATGTCCAAGCCCGGTAGGTTGAAAACCCGAAAGGGCGACCTAGGCAAAAGTTAGGGCACAAAAAAAATCATCAGATCTAGAACTACGAATGGTCTGATTCCGCAAGGATACGTAGGAATCCTCATCTCGATATCCGACCGCTTCAATAAAATAAATTAGTCAAGGTCTAATGATTCGACTTTCTAGAATTCAGGAGCATACTATTTCTAGATCCCGACATAGACTCGAGTCTGCACCTAGCCTCGTCAAAGCCTTTTCCCACCTACATTTATTTAAGTCACAAATTTAAAGTTTTTATTTTTCAATCCTAACTCTCCTTGTCCCTGAAGGACTCTCCGACAATTCCATGGTTGTTGGCGATATTTGACTTTACCTGTGTCAACTCCTTAAAGAAAAATCCCAGCAAAGAACTCTGAGTACTCAAGACAGATCAACTACATTTCAATCAAGGCTCAAGCCTAATTCAGGACAAGCTTACCCAAAGTGGGGGCTTCCTGTATATTTGGTGGGTCCTCCAAATCAAATCAAACTCCCGAAAAGTTGTAATCTGCGGATCTCATTTACGGACCCTGATTATTTACTAAATTTTTTTTCCGAAAATTATTCAATCTATTTCTGATCATTCTATCTCTCTACATATCAAGATCTTCTAACTTTGCAAAACCCTGACCTTGCATTGCATTACATAAATCGAGTCTTGCATTACCCTGACCTTGCATGACGTGTCATCTTCCTTAGCTTTCCATAACCTTAATCCTTGCATAGTGTCTTATGCATCCTTAGAGAATCTAAGTTTGCATTGTTTGCATGATTATGTGCCTTATCTGAGTTGTTTGCACCCATTTGCTCACATCTTCTTCTGTAAGTGATCAGATTGCTTGTAGTTATTACCCTGCATACTAACTTTGTTTTGCAGAGATTGGCGTATATAGATCAGTTCTAAACGGCAGAGCGTTTAGAATCGTTCTCCGTCCCGACACCGTATACTTTGACTATCTGTTTCCTGAACCTCAGTGGGGGCTTCTGTAGACACATAATCGTGTCTCCCCATTCAAGGGCCCAATGATGAAAAATACCGTAGTCTTAATTGGTCCGACCCAAGGGGAGAGCACTCCGAAGAGCTAAAACTATTTTAAAAGTGTTAAAAGTTTATTTTAATGATCCAAAATCGTATTTTAAAGGCCAATTACTTATTCAAGAAAATTAATTGTGTTTTGAGCCCACAAAGAATATTTCATGCCCAATCTTTCGAAAAAACCCAATTAATTATTCAATGATAATTAATAAATATTTGCGAATATATTTTTATAATTAAAATCGGATTTTATTCCGTAAAATCAGATTTCCGGATTTAAAAGATAAGAGAAACTCATTACAACGCGTTTTATAAAAAGCTGTCATGACGTGTCGAAAGCAAGGCGGTACGCATGGCGCACCAACGTGCACCAAGCGCACATGCCAAGCTGTGTCAGGCGCACCAATGTGCATCTGACACGTGGACCTGTGTGTCACACAGAGTCGTGCGCCTGGCGCACTCCTCTGTGCGACACGCAGTTTGTCAATTCTATTTTTTTTAAAGCGTGTGCCAAGTGGGCGCAGTTGATTGGTCAAGATGCGTCAGGCACACCAATATGCGTCTGACACGTTTAATTGTGCGTCACACAAAGACGTGCGCCTGGCGTACTCTCTGCGTGAAGTGCGGGTTTCAGTTTCTTATAAATAGTGCACTCCTCTATGCGACACGCAGGCTGTCAATTCTATCTTTTTCAAAGAATGTGCCACGTGGTCGCAGTTGATTGGTGAAGGTGCGTCAGGCACACCAATGTGCGCATGACACGTAAAATTGTTCGTCACACAGAGACGTGCGCCTGGCGTGCTTTTCTAATAAATAGGCGTGCTTTTCTGAATTAAACGGACGGTTTTCTTAATATAATTTTCATACGCTTTAACACTTCGAATACGCTCGTGCTCACAACTTACGAAATCTCACATACTTCTACATACTTTACAAACACAAACAAACACATAAACACATACTTTCAGACATACATACACGTTCATATTTTCAGGCTTCATGATTGCTAGTCCCGAAGGTTGTCAATCTCCCAAGCTACGGTATAATCCTGAGGGTCCTTGAATAAATTCATTATTTTTTTATTGAAGTTACTAACAATTTCTTTTATGATGTAGATCCTTAATAAGAAATCGTTCTTCTGTATATTCTAATCTCTTTCTCTATTTTTATTTATTTTCTTATATATATTGTTATGATTGTCCTGCTTGCCTTTTTATCACCCACATGTTATTTTTGCTAATCAAAGACCTAAAGAACTGTTCTAACATTAATCAGATAATTTGAAGAACCTGCTAGGTTCCCTGTGATTTGATTGCATAATAACATATCACAAAAATATAGTCTTTTATGTTTTTCTTGAACCAACCTAGACTAATATTTTTTAGGGTGTATGACAATATTATTTGGTTATTCTTTTGCATAAAACTTGACATGAATCGATATGGTTTATTATGAGCGTGTTCGTACCCTCACCCCCGAACTCAATTTATGGTACATTGACCATCTATGGAGTCAGGATGGGGGAAATTTACATTGCATAAGTCCCGATGTTGTCCCTTTGATTTTCCAATATCCAATTACGTTTATGAGTCTTCTTTTAAAGACTTGTTGGCGACTTCAAAATATTTTTCAATAAAACCTTAACAATGGGGTAGTCAAATACGCGCTCACACCGTGTAGACGAAATGAAATCACGCCTACAATTTGGCGACTCCACTGGGGAGGATTTTAAAAAAATTAAATTTTTTAAATGAGTGGGTGAAACTCGAAAAATACGATTCATACTATTTTTATGCTTTAGAATGACATTACAGTTGTGCATATACATGGCTATTGTTTAAGCCACCATAAGGACAATATGCGTGAGGTTACCCCGAGGGGTTTAAGCTTTGTCCTTCCAAAAAGCTTCCTGGGCTATTGTGTTAGATCTTAGTCATCAGCAAACCTACCCAATCATGGCATCGTTATATTGTTCCTGACTTGAGAACGGGAGTGCATCATATACGGGGAAACCTTTTTAAGCAAAGGTACGAAGCATGGAACCAATCTCTTAGTCATGGACTCTTTTCAGCCTTAACCTAAACCTGACCATAGTTTCAAATATAGAACTGGACTTTAGTTTGGAACTTTTGCATCCATGTTAAATAACATTTGCTTGTGATTGCAATTTTGCCTGTTATTAACTTGTCAAATTGCCATTGTTATGAGTCGAACCTAAAATCACGTCTAAAAAAACAAATAAAAGATCGTCAATTGGCTAAAACCTAGCCTAAATCCCCGAAAAACATGTCGGGGGAGCAGTGCGCCAAGGGCATTAAGTTGCGCCTGGCGCACCACTCCCGTGCCAGACGCACGACTTTATGCAGCGCGCAGCAATGCTGCGTGGCACGCAGTCTGTGCATCGCATGGTTTTCGTCGATTTAGTCTTCGTGGTGGTCGATCATATGTTGGATCCGTCTACATTCGCGTAATAGCATGGTCATTCTAAGGGTCTCACCTAATTAAAAAAAAATCAGTCTTTTCATGCAAGGTCGAGTTTGTCCTAAAAAAAGGTGCATCTAGAAATTGGTCATGGTAGAGTTAGAATTGTCATGCATGTCTACCTTCTCCCTGCTACCCAACTAATTAATTCTACCCAATCATATTCAACCAATTTCAAAAAATTTCAATCTTTCAATATCAATCCTACACCCATGTCTATTCTACCTTTCTCAAAAAGCATTTACTAATCATCATCATACCAACTATTCAACAAAAAAATATTTTTCAAAATTAATCCCTCATCTTTTCCTAACAAAAGAAAAAAAAACAAGGGGTTCCTTTCAAAAACGAATTTCAAAAATTCTAAGCCCAGTCCAAACACCTTCAGCCAATACAATCCAATAAACCCTACCCAATTTGTTTACATTCATTTTTTGGCCCATTTGCATTAAAGTCCATTTAGGCCCAATTCATTCCCTAGGTATAGTTTGCATCTCTATGTAAACCCTAGTTAAGTCTTCGGACTATAAAAGTTCATTCTCTAGGTCTAGTTTGCATCTCTATGTGAACCCTAGTTAAGTCTTAAGACTATAAAAGTTCAACCCTAGGTCTAGTTTGCATCTCTATGTAAACCCTAGTTAAGTCTTTGGACTATAAAAGTTCATTCCCTAGGTTTAGTTTGCATTTCTATGTAAACCCTAGTCTAGTCTTCGGACTATAAAAGGTCAATCCTAGGTCTAGTTTGTATCTCTATGTAAACCCTAGTTAAGTCTTAGGACTATAAAAGTTCAACCCTAGGTCTAGTTTGCATCTCTATGTAAACCCTAATCAAGTCTTCGGACTATAAAGATCAGTTCGTTCCCTAGGTCTAGCTTGCATCTCTATGTGAACCCGAGTTAAGTATTCAGACTATAAAAGCGTAATCCTAGGTCTAGTTTGCATCCCCAGGTAAGCCCTAGTCAAGTCTGCGGACTATAAAAGATCAATTCATATCCTTAGGTCTAGTCTGTTTGCTCTCCTGTAAGTTCAAAATCTAGTCCAGTCTGCTTGCATAGTCCAGTCTAGTCCAGTCCAGTCCATATTTGCATGTGCATATAGTTAGGCCCATGTCAGCATCATGGTCAAGCCCATACTAGTCCAAAACCTATAATCATTTATGATCCTCCATTTCAAATACATTCCCAGTTTCAAAATCCATTTCCATTTCTCTTTAGTCATTTCCCATTTCCATTTTTCCATCCATCATCTCCATTTCTCATTTAGAAATTTATTTCTTTAAGGATTTTTTGTCCCAAACTACCTTTAACTTTCAAGTTTTTGCGAGAAACTACCTTATAAAAAATTTGTCGTTACAAACTAACTTACTTTTACCATTTTGTTGTTGACCGCTAACTAATGTCAGTTTTCGGCGTTGACTTTTTTTCAGTTCAAAATTATGGGAGAAAACAAAATTACTCTTGTGGAAATTGCTTGAGATTCGAGGAGACTGAAAGGGTGATTGTTTCAATTTTAGTTTAAGTAGTAGAAAATGAATTTAATGGTGGATTGGTGGTACAAAGTGTCGACATAGATATGAGAGAGAGAGAGCGCACGCAGGAAATGGGGAAAATAGGGTGGGGAAAATAAAAAAAGGGTTTGAAGAGGTCAAGTGATATTACGTGACTTTAAAAAAATTGGAAAAAAAAGAGTCAAACGCCGGAAACCGGCATAAGGTAGCTGTCAACAACAAAATGGTAAAGTAATGTAGTTTGGGACAATAATTTTTTTATAAGGTAGTTTCTCTCAAAAACTTGAAAATTAAAGGTAGTTTGGGACAAAAAATCCTTTCTTTAAACCTACAAGCGAGGTCCACTCGATTCTGTTCATGACCGATCGAGAGATTACAACATTAGAAACGCCTAATGGAGGAACAAAAAAGTGAGCCTATCCTCGAGCTCATCAATTGCACTATCACCACCCCGACTTCATATAGAGTCATGAAGATTATTTTTGACTGCCTTCACAATAGAGGCGTGATCACTTCTATAGGGTTTACTCCGAACCCTACACCCGAAAGAAAATAAAATTCAAACGACGAAATCTAAACCCTACACCCGAAAGAAAGAAAAATCCAAACGACGAAACCTAAACTTCTACTGCAAATTCCACCTGACATTTAGTGTCAAATACCATCATTGCGCTGCGAAACATGGTCGATGACAACATACTTCTAATGCTTGCTACAACGAGAATCAGCATCACTAGTAACCCTTTTGCGTAGTGCATCAACAATTCAACAGGCTTAGTCTTTTATTTATGGTTTCCTAGGATGAGTCAGAGAGTCCTTACCCTAATTCATTTATTTCTTTTCCCATCGAGTCTATGTCATTATAGGACTTCATCTATTATAGCCTTTCCAATTTCATTTTATTTTATTTTTCTTCTTATTTTCATTGGCCTTTCACCATCATTTATGCTTTTAATTCGATGATGAAACCCAAATCAGATTATCTCAAATGACATTGATTAATAAAACAAACGGACATACTTTGGATTAAGAGTTTTTTCCCCCTATTTTCTCCATCATTCCAATAAGCCATCACCTTCAATTAACCATCCTCATCCATGCAATCCAAAAATAAAAAAAAATCCATTAAACCATCATCTCCATTAGCCAAATAATCCCGTCAAAATCAAAACGCCATAAATATCCTACAAGCCTTCCAATACCCATAACCATAAACTCGTGTGCAAGCCTCACTACATAAAAAAGTCAATGCCAGGCAAAAAAAGTAAAACAAAGTGAAAAAATTCAAAGTGCGAAAAAAAGCAAAAATTCAAAAAGAAAACGCACAGGACAAAAAAAAGAAAAAATGCGAGAAAAGAAAAAAGCCAAAGGCAAAGAAATATAAAATCAACTTAGGGGGCTTGCACACAAGTTCTACCCCTCGTTTCAAATCCTTTCAATCCATCCAAAAAATCCTTAACTATATAATCCAAATCCATAATCCTTACCTTAGCCCATCCGATCAAACCTTCATCAAAACCTAAAACCTCAACCTTTCATTAACCCTAACTCCTTTTTCAAGGTATGTCCAAGCCCGCTAGGTTGAAAACCCGAAAGGGCGGCCTAGGCAAAAGTTAGGGCACAAAAAAAATCATTAGATCTAGAACTACGAATGGTCTGATTCCGCAAGGATACGTAGGAATCCTCATCTCGATATCCGACCGCTTCAATAAAATAAATTAATCAAGGTCTAATGATTCGACTTTCTAGAATTCAGGAGCATACTATTTCTAGATCCCGACATAGACTCGAGTCTGCACCTAGCCTCGTCAAAGCCTTTTCCCACCTACATTTATTTAAGTCACAAATTTAAAGTTTTTATTTTTCAATCCTAACTCTCCTTGTCCCTGAAGGACTCTCCGACAATTCCATGGTTGTTGGCGATATTTGACTTTACCTGTGTCAACTCCTTAAAGAAAAATCCCCAGCAAAGAACTCTGAGTGCTCAAGACAGATCAACTACATTTCAATCAAGGCTCAAGCCTAATTCAAGACAAGCTTACCCAAAGTGGGGGCTTCCTGTATATTTGGTGGGTCCTCCAAATCAAATCAAACTCAAGAAAAGTTGAAATATGCGGTTCTCATTTACGGACCCTGATTATTTACTAAAATTTTTTTTCCGAAAATTATTCAATCTATTTCTGATCATTCTATCTCTCTACATATCAAGATCTTCTAACTTTGCAAAACCCTGACCTTGCATTGCATTACATAAATCTAGTCTTGCATTACCCTGACCTTGCATGACGTGTCATCTTCCTTAGCTTTCCATAACCTTAATCCTTGCATAGCGTCTTATGCATCCTAAGAGAATCTAAGTTTGCATTGTTTGCATCATTATGTGCCTTATCTGAGTTGTTTGCACCCATCTGCTCACATCTTCTTCTGTAAGTGATCAGATTGCTTGTAGTTATTGCCCTGCATACTAACTTTGTTTTGCAGAGATTGGCGTATATAGATCAGTTCTAAACGGCAGAGCGTTTAGAATCGTTCTCCGTCCCGACACCGTATACTTTGACTATCTGTTTCCTGAACCTCAGTCAAAGTGGGGGCTTTTGTAGACACATAATCGTGTCTCCCCATTCAAGGGCCCAATGATGAAAAATACCGCAGTCTTAATTGGTACGACCCAAGGGGAGAGCAGTCCGAAGAGCTAAAACTATTTTAAAAGTGTTAAAGTTTATTTTAATGATCCAAAATCGTATTTTAAAGGCCAATTACTTATTCATGATAATTAATTGTGTTTTGAGCCCACAAAGAATATTTCAAGCCCAATCTTTCGAAAAAACCCAATTAATTATTCAATGATAATTAATAAATATTTGCTAATATATTTTTATAATTAAAATCAGATTTTATCCCGTAAAATCAGATTTCCGGATTTAAAAGATAAAAGAAACTCATTACAACACGTTTTATAAAAAAGCTGTCATGACGTGACGAAAGCAAGGCGGTACGCATGGCGCACCAACGTGCACGAAGCGCACATGCCAAGCTGTGTCAGGCGCACCAATGTGCATCTGACACGTGGACCTGTGTGTCAAGCAGAGTCGTGCGCCTGGCGCACTCCTCTGTGCGACACGCAGTCTGTCAATTCTATTTTTTTTTTAAAGCGTGTGCCAAGTGGGCGCAGTTGATTGGTCAAGATGCGTCAGGCACACCAATATGCGCCTGACACGTTTAATTGTGCGTCACACAAAGACGTGCGCCTGGCGTACTCTCTGCGTGAAGCGCGGGTTTCGGTTTCTTATAAATAGTGCACTCCTATATGCGACACGCAGGCTGTCAATTCTATCTTTTTCAAAGCATGTGCCACGTGGGCGCAGTTGATTGGTGAAGGTGCGTCAGGCACACCAATATGCGCATCACACGTGTAATTGTTCGTCACACAGAGAAGTGCACCTGGCGTGCTTTTCTAATAAATAGGCGTGCTTTTCTGAATTAAACGGACGGTTTTCTTAATATAATTTTCATACGCTTTAACACTTCGAATACGCTCGTGCTCACAACTTACGAAATCTCACATACTTCTATATACTTTACAAACACAAACAAACACATAAACACATACTTTCAGACATACATACACGTTCATATTTTCAGGCTTCATGATTGCTCGTCCCGAAGGTTGACAATCTCTCAGACCCAAGCTACGGTATAATCCTGAGGGTCCTTGAATAAATTCATTATTTTTTATTGAAGTTACTAACAATTTCTTTTATGATGTAGATCCTTAATAAGAAATCGTTCTTCTGTATATTCTAATCTTTTTCTCTATTTTTTATTATTTTCTTATATATATTGTTATGATGGTCCTGCTTGCCTTTTTATCATCCACATGTTATTTTTACTAATCAAAGACCTAAAGAACTGTTCTAACAATAATCAGATAATTTGAAGAACTTGCTAGGTTCCCTGTAATTTGATTGCATAATAACATATCACTAAAAAATAGTCTTTTATGTGTTTCCTGAACCAACCTAAACCAATATTTTTTTGGGTGTATGAAAATATTATTTGGTTATTTTTTTGCATAAAATTTGACATGAATCGATATATAGTTGAGACCAGCAATGAGCGAATATGGTTTATTATGACCGTGTTCGTACCCTCACCTCCGAACTCAATTTATGGTTCATTGACCATCTATGGAGTCAGGACGGGGAAATCTACATTGCATAAGTCCCGAAGTTGTCCCTTTGATTTTCCGATATCCAATTAGGTTTATGAGTCTTCCTTTAAAGACTTGTTGGCGACTTCAAAATATTTTTCAATAAAACCTTAACAATGGGGTAGTCAAATACGCGCTCACACCGTGTAGACGAAATGAAATCACGCCTACAATTTGGCGACTCCACTGGGGAGGATTTAAAAAAAAATAATTTTTTTCAATGAGTGGGTGAAACTCGAAAAATACGATTCATACTCTTTTTATGCTTTAGAATGACATTACAGTTTTGCATATACATGGCTATTGTTTAAGCCACCATAAGGACAATATACCTTGCCTCATTAGCACATGTTCTATGCGTGAGGTTACCCCCGGGGGTTTGCGCTTTGTCCTTCCAAAAAGCTTCCTGGGTGATAGTATTGGATCTTAGTCATAAGCAAACCTACCCAATCATGGCATTGTTCTCTTGTTCCTGACTTGAGAACGAGAGTGCGTCTTACACGGGGCCACCTTTTTAAGCAAAGGTCACAACTACATAAACACCATATGGAGTCGCCTCAAAACACCCTATGGAGTCGCCTATGAACCGACGCATAAAGTCACATTCCGCGTCGCCTTCTATGTGTTAGGTGACGCATAAACTCACCTTTTGCGTCTCCTTCTATGTATTAGGCGACGCAATAGGTCTTTCTCCCATGAGAAAAATTGATTTTATGAGTCGCCTGGATACGTAATAGGCGACACAATAGGTACATTTTGGAAAATTTTAAAGGACAATGGAGTGCCCTGCTACATAAGAGGCGACGCGATAGACTCCGCAAGAGTTTTTTAATTAAAGGCTATCGCGTCGCCTATTAATTGAAGACGACACATTAGATCCCTGCTTTTATTTCTCACGCCATATTTAAATAGTACTACTATAAGCTCAACAACAACCACTACTAGAAGAAATAACATAATATATTAATAAATAATTAAGTAATTTTTACATTGTAGCATTACACTTTACACATGCCTTTTCATATCCTTTGCTTCAAGAGTATAATATTAAAAATACTACAAACAATAAGTAATGAAAATTCTGCACCATCTCTCTCTACATCATCAATCTCCTCTCGAGAAGAAGGCTCCACAAAGAAATGCTACACAAAAAACAATAAAAATAGAGTTATTAGTAACTTGTGGCGCTAATACCGCGAATTTTTCATAATTTAAGTAAATATAGGAATTATGTTGAAAATTAGTATAACACCTTTTGCACTTTATTGGCTTTTTGCGACACAAGGGACGCTATTTGCTCCCTATACTTCATGACATAACTGCCGCACTGAAATTCTCCGGTCTGTCGAGGACACTAAAATTTTTAAAAAATATATTATATGAAGAATATCTAACATAAAGAGAATAAAAACTTTATATAGCTTAATAACTTACATTAACTATTTTCCACTGGGAGCTTTTTTGAGCTTCGACGTTGAGAAAAAAATATCCTATAAACCGTGCATGTTTACAACAAAGAATAGAATAAGTTAAAGTATTAAGTGACCTTATGCAAACAATACTTAAACCAAAATCACAATTGATCCAGTTGTTTTTGACATTAGAGCTACATGTAGAAAGCATCATATAAAAACCAAATAAAAATGTAAATCAATTTATCAAACTAAACCCACACAAAGGTATCACGGTCCTTAATTGTTTCTTCCTTGTGTGTAATGCCCTAACTAAACGACCCTGGATCAAGTCCTTGTGACTTATTTGCTTCTCTAATCTTTATTTGGTGTTGAATTTATTCAAGTTAGCTCTTAAACTCACTGGCTTTGTGTTTCATATTTCAACCTCATCCCTACCATTTCATAGACGAAACTCAAACATAAAGACCCCATAAGTTTTCATCTATATGGTGAAGATTGAATCGAAAGGAGAAACAATCTAAAGGGCCTAGGAATGCAGATTTTCATGAGAAATAACGAAGCAGATAGAATGGTTCAGCTAGAAAACATCTGTTTCTAGGTGGTACAAGCTAGATGCAGTACGCTGCTGAGGACACAATAAACATATGGTTGCTTTATCATTCAGCAAGTGCACCAGATTATACACCAACTAAACATTTGTTCCTCGATGAAAGAAGCTACATGTGTCATATTGCTAAGGACACACTAAACATCTACTATCACTTAAACATTCAGCGAGTTAAAATCTAGAAGATACAGTGGTATACAACAGAAATTTGGAACAATAAGCAGATCTGCTATATGCCTATATGCATATGGATTTGTCTCAAAGAACACCACATAAGCAAATCAATGTTCTCAAATACTACATATTTCATGACAACCATAGCTATGAGCGCCAATTGTTCATTCAAGCAGCATTACATAAGGGCATTAAATTTCCAACTTTTAAGCCCTATCTACGATCTCAAGCAGAAGCGGAGCATATGGTGATATTCTAACACCGCATATTTGTCCAACATATAATAGAACATAGTAACAACTTTATAGGAAAAGCATATATAGATACACAATTTTACAAGCTGTTAAATCATGACATTTAAGAAGTAGGAATAGTTCGGTTCAGTGATAAAACTTGTTCAAACAAAGGATTTCAAGTTTCGTGCCAAGTTACAAATCAGTACGTGAATTATCATGATTAAAGTTTCTTGCCATGAATTAGTACTAGTAGAATGAGATGATCTTTCCTTTGATTCAATTCGGGACCCATCATCAATTTAATGTTAACTACAATATTCGAGTTTTTGCACAAAACGGCGTCTATAGGTGCAAAGCTTTAATTATGCTTGCAGTCTAGCAGATTTTTATTACATCTTCTTTTACAAACATACACAGGCCTCTTGCTGTAGATTAGCACCATTTGTCTTTGACTATTATATTCTAAAATAGTCATCCTATTTACTTGTATTCATGGTGTCAATTCATAATAGTGAAATCAATGTACTTGCTATGCAATGTCTGTTGCAACATCTGGACACCCATCAACTCAGAGTCTCAGACCTTGAGTGCTAGCACAATTGGAAGTCGTATGAGCTAACAATTGAGTAGTTCTACTACCATCCCTACGAACATGTTTTCACAAACAAGAACTAAAATTTATGGCCGAACCTTAAACTTCTCTAACAACATAACTGAGATAAGTTTACGAGTTGAACATAATCGTATTCCAAAAACATTGCTCAACACCACCTTCTTATTGCGGCATAGAATTCGGGAACCAATACCAACAAATCATCATATAAATCAGTAAGTTATTTCTCAATATAGAAGTATAGAATTATCTGCTTTACTCCTTCATACATGATACAATATTTTTCCAATTACATGTACAAACAAACAAATAGGATTAAGTGAATAGAATAGAGCATACATTGGAGCAAACTTACTCCATTCTATATTTCGAATTTCGTTGGTGAAGCAGCACCAAGTATGATGTGGTTGCGTGCTACCAAATGCGCGAAGAAGGAGAATGGGCGGAGAGCAGTAGCAACTACATAGTGCTTAGAGAAGTAGCAGGTTCGACGAGCTCATGGTGGTAGCGTCAGAAGATGAAGGAGATCACGAATAGTAGTGGTAACAACCACCGCAACTATAAACGAAAAAGGAAAGGCAGCACCAGTTATTGTGGTGGCAGAGGTGACTGCGCACTTCCGGTGGGAGTCTGCCGTTGCAGCAGCCGCAACACAGAGGACACATTGAGCGTGAAAGAAAAAAGAGCGCAAGCAAGAGAAAATTGGGGCTCTTAGGGTCTGATTCTCAGTTGAGTATCTATAAAAGAATTTGAGAAGGAAATTGCTTGTTATAAGACCATTGAAGTTGCTGAATAATCTGGAAAATTGCACGAAGAAGACGAAGGAGGCGAAGAAGGTTTGGGTAGAACCCTAGGTTTTCTTCTAAGGCTTTGTTTGGTAGGAAGGATTTGGATGGAAAAGAAAGGAAAGGAAAGGTAAAAACAAACTTTCTCATGTTTGGTAAAAGAAAATAAGAAGGGTTTGATTGGAAAGGAGAGGAAGTGGAAGGAAAAGATTACTCTTAAATCCTTGCTTTCCTTTCCTCCCAAAATCGGAGGAATTTGACAGGAAAGAAAGCTAACAAGCTTTTACCTATGTTTTCTTTATTTCCTTCATTTCCTTTTCTTTACTAATGACAACCAAACATGTGATTCCTCTCAAATCCACTAATTATACCAAACATTGGAAACTACAACTACCTTCTTTTCTCTTCTTTTCCTTTCTTTTCCTTTCTCTTCCTTTCTTTTCCCTTCCTTTAGTAAAAAAATACCAAACAGAGTGTAAATGTCGTGAATTGTTTGGTGATGGGGTATAGTTTATGTTGCCTTTTGGTTTTTTTTTGTTTTTCATTTTTTCCCATAAGGTAGATAGAGTCGCCTGTTATTCAAAATGCGGCATAAAAACCTATCACGTCGCCTCTTAGTTAAAAGCGACACGATAGGTACTTTTCTCAACAAAATATATTATGGATCTATTTACCTAGGCGTCGCGTGCTATTAAAAATGGGACACATAAACCTAATACATCGCATGTTTATGTAACAGGCGACGCGTGTTATAATTTTTTTTTTATTTTTTTTTATTTTTTTTGTGTTGTCTGAATTGATCCTTATATGTCGCTTGTGTTTTAATAGGCGACTCCAAAACCTTACGCGTCGCCTGTTATTATAAGGCGACTCTAAAAGGGCGACTCCGCAGGATATTTTTGTAGTAGTGGGTACAAAGCGTGGAACTAATCTCTTAGTCATGGACCCTTTTCAGCCTTAACCTAAACCTGACCATAGTTTCAAATATAGAACTGGACTTTAGGTTGGAACTTTTGCATCCATGTTACATGACATTTGCTTGTGATTGCAATTTTGCCTGTTATTAACTTGTCAAATTGTCATTGTTATGCGTCGTACCTAAAATCGCGTCTAAAAAAACAAATAAAAGATCGTCAATTGGCCAAAACCTCGCCTAAATCTCTGAAAAACATGTCGGGGGAGCAGTGCGCCAAGCGCATTAAGTTGCGCCTGGCGCACCGCTCTCGTGCCAGACGCACGGCTTTGTGCCGCACGCAGCAATGCTGCGTGGCACGCATTCTGTGCATCGCATGGTTTTCGTCGATTTAGTCGTCGTGGAAGTCGATCCTATGTTCGGTCTGTCTGCATTCGCGTAAAAGTATGGTCATTCTAGGGGGTCTCACCTAATTCAAAAAAAAAAATAGTCTTTTCATGCAAGGTCGAGTCTGTCCAAAAAAAATGTGCATCTAGAAAAGTGGTCATGGTAGAGTTAGAATTGTCATGCATGTCTACCTTCTCCATGCTACCCAACTAATCTTCCCTATTAATTCTACCCAATCATATTCAACCAATTTCAAAAAACTTACATCTTTCAAAATCAATCCTACACCCATGTCTATTCTACCTTTCTCAAAAAGCATTTACTAATCATCATCATACCAACTATTCAGCAAAAAAATATCTTTCAAAATTAATCCCTCATCTTTTCCTAACAAAAGATAAAAAAACAAGGATTTCGAAAATTCTAAGCCCAGTCCAAACACCTTCAGTCAATACAATCCAATCAACCCAACCCAATCCGTTTACATTCATTTTTAGGCCCATTTGCATTAAAGTCCATTTTGCATTCATTCTAGGCCCATTTGCATCTTTATGTGATATGTCAAACCTAGTCCAATTCTATTCCTGGTCCATTCTAATCTAAGTCTAATTCTAATCCAATTTAAAGCTTAGGTCCATTTAGGCCCAATTCAGTCCCTAGGTCTAGTTTGCATCTCTATGTAAACCCTAGTTAAGTCTTCGGACTATAAAAGTTCATTCCCTAGGTCTAGTTTGCATCTCTATGTGAACCCAAGTTAAGCCTTAGGACTAGAAAAGTTCAACCCTAGGCCTAGTTTGCATCTCTATGTAAACCCTAATTAAGTCTATGGACTATAAAAGTTCATTCCCTAGGTCTAGTTTACATTTCTATGTAAACCCTAGTCAAGTTTTCGAACCATAAAAGCAGGGTCGTCTTTATTATTTCGAAGGCCCTATTCTAATCTTATACTAATTTTAAAAATGAGGCCCCATAAATGTTCTGCATTGTTCAACTCCAATTTTGGAATTTTATAGGATGATGTTCTTCATCCTATAATTGGTACAGTGAACCAATTAAAAAACAAAATTGGTATATGTAACTTTATAGGCAATTAAATTACACAAAATTGGTTCATTGTGATTAGATGGCAAAAGTAAAAGCCATCCTAGAAAAGCATATGTGAAAGCAATCTCTCAAACTGTCAAAGGCAAAAACAATTTGATATGGATCCGATAAGAAGATTGAAGATAACTAAATTAGTGGATCTTATGAATTATTGGGCTTGGATCATCTTACAATTGAAGGTTGTGAATAGTGCTTTGATGTTAATTTTATTTGTTAATGATCCATATGAGAGATGGTCATTTCCTACAAATCCTAGTTCTATTAGGATTTGTGTTGTTTTCCTAGTTCTTGTAGGAATAGGACTCTTAATATCCTAATCCTAGTAGGATTAGAACTCCTAGTTTTGTTAGGAGTCTAATAGCTTATAAATTCTAGTTGAGTTAGAAATCCAAATCCTAGTTGGATTAGGATTCTAATTGGAATAGAGTTATATCTTTAATAGGAGTCTAGTTAGTAGGCGCCAAGTTGAGCTTGTTCTACTTGGTTTAGGAGTTTGCTATTTCTTTGTTATCTTTTATGTTTTCTAGTCCTAGTATAATTAGGTATTTGTAATGCCTATATAAGGCTTTATTTCGATCATTAATAAAGGAGAGAATATAGAGAGTTTATGAAAGTTTATTTCGTGAGTTTAATTACTTACAAACCATTAATTAATATTCAGGAGTGTTTATTAATTAGTGTTAAACAACTTAATTCCAGGAGTGGTTTGAGTGTGTTTAAGAACCATTGAATTCAATTCAGGAGTGATTTGGATTTAGTGCTTGATTAATTAGGCCAGGAGTGACTTAATTGAATCAAAACCCTATTTGATAGTTCAGGAGTGTTCAATCAAATAGTTCTATCCTTTGTTCGAGTATTATTCGAGTGTGTTCATTAAAGATTCAACCAAGAAACTATCAAGAACCAATCTTTCTTTCAAGATTCTTGGGAATTTTGAAAACTTCACTAAAGAGTAGAATCACGTCCACATCAAATTGGTATCAGAGCTACAAGAAAGAAAGGCGGAGAAAGGTGATTGATTTCGTCCCAGATTCATCCAGAATTTGGTACGTTTTGTTCTATCTCGTTCTCCTAGTAGGAAACGAATTTTTCGGAGTTTCTTAATTCTAAACTGGTCTATTTCAAGTCTAGTTTAATGTCCTAAAATTTCGTGAAATTTGGAGTTCGTTTGGTATGGTTTTTAGATAGTTCTTGTGAGTCGTGTTATTTTGGTACGAATCTGGCGCGTTTGACTTTGAAAGGATACTACAAGCAGCCTGTTTCGAAATTTTGAATGATTCCAGTTGGAGGTGTCACCTAAGATCCCAAATTTACTTTTGTTAAAATTTGGTAATTTTTTTACATTTGTGAAATCTGCAGTTTATTGTTGAAGTTAGGTCAGTTTCTGGATATTCTGGGCAGTTTTTCGATGACTATTTGCAACGAAACCATGGTGGACTGGACTGCCGTTGCTGATACCCTTAGTAAACTCAACCTCACTGATGCTACTACCTTTCTACTAGTTACCCTTGCTGATAATTTTCTCACCAAGATGGACAGAAGAATTCTTGAAAGGGAATTATCTTATTTACTATATGACAAAAAAATTGAAGATAGAAAGAAAAAAATTGAAAGGCAGCAATTGGTAAAGGACATAAAGGAACGTCGGCAAAACTTGAAAAGTCAACTTCGGTTCCGTAGTACTAGTTGAAGAAGCCAAGATTGAGGTTCTTCCTACTTTTTCCGAGTCTACTCTAGATGTACCTCTAGTTGTTGAAGAAGTTATTGAAGATAATGTTGCACACGAGAATATAGTTGTGGAACAAATTCTCGAGGAAAAGCAAGAAGAGCAGATTAGAGAAATTTCTAGCAGTACTTCTCTTGTTGTCAATGTTATTGAAGAGTCGTCCAACAATTCTACTATCTCGCAACTTGCCAAGTAAGGTTGTCGTGAGAGATATTGATACTTCGTTAGCTCATTCTTATGGGTTCGACAAGGGTAAGGTTGATCATGATGTTCTACGGTTGAGATTCAGTAAAAATTCGAGGTCGAATTTTTTTTCAAGAAGGGGAGAATGATATGGATCCGATAAGAAGATTGAAGATAACTAAATTAGTGGATCTTATGAATTATTGGGCTTGGATCATCTTACAATTGAAGGTTGTGAATAGTGCTTTGATGTTAATTTTATTTGTTAATGATCCATATGAGAGATGGTCATTTCCTACAAATCCTAGTTCTGTTAGGATTTGTGTTGTTTTCCTAGTTCTTGTAGGAATAGGACTCTTAATATCCTAATCCTAGTAGGATTAGAACTCCTAGTTTTGTTAGGAGTCTAATAGCTTATAAATTCTAGTTGAGTTAGAAATCCAAATCCTAGTTGGATTAGGATTCTAATTGGAATAGAGTTATATCTTTAATAGGAGTCTAGTTAGTAGGCGCCAAGTTGAGCTTGTTCTACTTGGTTTAGGAGTTTGCTATTTCTTTGTTATCTTTTATGTTTTCTAGTCCTAGTATAATTAGGTATTTGTAATGCCTATATAAGGCTTTATTTCGATCATTAATAAAGGAGAGAATATAGAGAGTTTATGAAAGTTTATTTCGTGAGTTTAATTACTTACAAACCATTAATTAATATTCAGGAGTGTTTATTAATTAGTGTTAAACAACTTAATTCCAGGAGTGGTTTGAGTGTGTTTAAGAACCATTGAATTCAATTCAGGAGTGATTTGGATTTAGTGCTTGATTAATTAGGCCAGGAGTGACTTAATTGAATCAAAACCCTATTTGATAGTTCAGGAGTGTTCAATCAAATAGTTCTATCCTTTGTTCGAGTATTATTCGAGTGTGTTCATTAAAGATTCAACCAAGAAACCATCAAGAACCAATCTTTCTTTCAAGATTCTTGGGAATTTTGAAAACTTCACTAAAGAGTAGAATCACGTCCACATCACAATTCACTTGATTTCATATAATGGCAGAACTTATACAAAACTAAATTCCTAAAAAAAGGCAGAACTTATACACCATAACTTATCTTATCAGAAAAAAAAACTAAAAATGACTTGAGGCTCTTTATCTAATCAAAGCTTCAAGCCTTCAACGATATTATAAGACTCAAGTGAACCATCAAAATACCCATTTCACAGAGTGGAACACTAAAATCTGAAATTAACCAAGATGAATTAAAGAATAAATTACAAAATAATAAAAATTACCCATTCCATAAACTGTAGAAATGTAGAATATGGAATTGCCAAGAACGAAAATCTACAGCTTCAAAACAAAAATCTGAATTTTCTTCAAATTATCTGCCGAGTGAATTGCCCAGATAGGAGTATGGAGAATTGGAGAGTACTTGAAATCAAACAAATGCATTTATTTATGAATCTGGTTTTTTTTCAACAAAACTTGCTGATTCATATAATGGTTGTTTTGAGAAATTATTGAGATTGGATGGAAAGATATAGGGGTGATTGAGAGAGGAAGATCAAAGATTGAAAGTATTACTAGAAAATGTGGTTAAAGCAAGGAAATTAATGAAAGATTGAAAGTATTATGGAAAGTATAAATTTTTTTATGGGAATTGCAACTGAACTCTGAAGGATGAGAAGAATCTGGAGACTTGAATGGAAGGTTGAAACTTGAAATATTGCCATTTTAACGGGGAAGATGAGATGAAGCTTCTTTTTTTTTCGTTTTAGGGGGCCCTAAAAATTTCGGGGCCCTGTGCAAGTGGGCAGCTTGCACATGCCCAAAACCAGCCTTGCATAAAAGGTCAACCCTAGGTCTAGTTTGCATCTCTATGTGAACCCTAGTTAAGTCTTAGGACAATAAAAGTTCAACCCCAGGTCTAGTTTGCATCTCTATGTGAACCCTAGTCAAGTCTTCGGACTATAAAGATCAATTCGTTCCCTAGGTCTAGCTTGCATCTCTATGTGAACCCTAGTCAAGTCTTCAGACTATAAAAGCCCAATCCTAGGTCTAGTTTGCATCCCCATGTAAGCCTTAGTCAAGTCTGCGGACTATAAAAGATCAATTCATATCCTTAGGCCTAGTCTGTTTGCTCTTCTGTAAGTTCAAACTCTAGTCCAGTCTGCTTGCATAGTCCAGTCTAGTCCAGTCCAGCCCATATCTGCATATGCATATAGTTAGGCCCATGTCAGCATCATGGTCAAGCCCATACTAGTCCAAAACCTATAATCATTTCTGATCCTCCATTTCAAATACATTCCCAGTTTCAAAATCCATTTCCATTTCTCATTACTCATTTCGCATTTCCATTTTTTCGTCCATCATCTCCATTTCTCATTTCGAAATTCATTTCTTTAAACCTACAAGCGAGGTCCACTCGATTCTGTTCATGACCGGTCGAGAGATTACAACATTAGAAACGCCTAATGGAGGAACAAAAAAGTGAGCCTATCCTCGAGCTCATCAATTGCACTATCACCACCCCAACTTCATATAGAGTCATGAAGATTATTTTTGACCGCCTTCACAATAGAGGCGTGATAACTTCTATAGGGTTTACTCCGAACCCTACACCCGAAAGAAAATAAAATCCAAACAACGAAACCTAAACTTCTAATGCAAATTCCACCTGACATCTAGTGTCAAATACCATCACTGCGCTGCGAAATATGGTCGATGACAACATACATCTAATGCTTGTTACAACGAGAATCAGTATCACCAGTAACCCTTTTGCGCAGTGCATCAACAATTCAACATGCTTAGTCTTTTATTTATGGTTTCCTAGGATGAGACAGAGAGTCCTTACCCTAATCCATTTCTGTCTTTTCCCATCGAGTCTATGTCATTATAGGACTTCATCTATTATAGCCTTTCCAATTTCATTACATTTTATTTTTCTTTTTTATTTCATTGGCCTTTCACCATCATTTATGCTTTGAATTTGATGATGAAACCCAAATAAGATGATCTCAAATGACATTGATTAATAAAACAAATGGACATACTTTGGATTAAGAGTTTTTCCCCTCTTTCCTCCATCATTCCAATAAGCCATCACCTTCAAAAAATCCATTAAACCATCATCTCCATTAGCCAAATAATCCCGTCAAAATTAAAACGCCATAATCCAAATTCATAATCCTTACCATATAATCAAAATTCATAATCCTTACCTTAGCCCATCCGATCAAACCTTCATCAAAACCTAAAACCTCAACCTTTCATTAACCCTAACTCCTTTTTCAAGGTATGTCCAAGCCCGCTAGGTTGAAAACCCGAAAGGGCGGCCTAGGCAAAAGTTAGGGCACAAAAAAAATCATCAGATCTAGAACTACGAATGGTCTGATTCCACAAGGATACGTAGGAATCCTCATCTCGAGATTCGACCGCTTCAATAAAATAAATTAATCAAGGTCTAATGATTCGACTTTCTAGAATTCAGGAGCATACTCTTTCTAGATCACGACATAGACTCGAGTCTGCACCTAGCCTCGTCAAAGCCTTTTCCCACCGACATTTATTTAAGTCACAAATTTAAATTTTTTATTTTTCAATCCAAACTCTCTTTGTCCCTGAAAGACTCTCCGACGATTCCATGGTTTTTGACGATATTTGACTTTACCTGTGTCAACTCCCCAAAGAAGAATCCCCAGCAAAGAACTCTGAGTGCTCAAGACAGATCAACTACATTTCAATCAAGGCTCAAGCCTAATTCAAGACAAGCTTACCCAAAGTCGGGGCTTCCTGTATATGTGGTGGTTCCTCCAAATCAAATCAAACTCCCGAAAAGTTGTAATGCGGACCTCGTTTACGGACCCCGATTATTTACTAAAAAAAAAGTTTTCGAAAATAATTCAATCTATTTCTGATCATTCTATCTCTCTACATATCCAGATCTTCTAACTTTGCAAAACCCCAACCTTGCATTGCATTACATAAATCCTTGTCTTTCATTACCCTGATCTTGCTTGACATGTCATCTCCATTAGCTTTGCATAACCTTAATCCTTGCATAGCGTCTCATGCATCCTTAGAGAATCTAAGTTTGCCTTGTTTGCATCATTATGTGCCTTATCTGAGTTGTTTGCACCTATCTGCTCACATCTTCTTCTGCAAGTAATCAGATTGTTTGTAGTTATTGCCCTGCATACTAACTTTATTTTGCAGAGTTCGACGTATATAGATCAGTTCTAAACTGCAGAGCGTTTAGAATCGTTCTCCGTCCCGACACCGTGTACTTTGATTATCGGTTTCCTGAACCTCAGTCAAAGTGGGGGACTTCTGTAGACACATACTTGTGTCTCCCCATTCAAGGTCCCAATGATGAAAAATACCGCGGTCTTAATTGGTCCGACCCAAGGGGAAAACAGTCCGAAGAGCCAAAACTATTTTAAAAGTGTTAACGTTTATTTTAATGATCCAAAATCGTATTTTAAAACCCAATTACTTATTCATGATAATTAATTGTGTTTTGAGCCCACAAAGAATATTTCAAGCCCAATCTTTTGAAAAAACCCAATTAATTATTCAATGATAATTAATATATATTTGCAAATATATTTTTTTAATTAAAATCGGATTTTATCCAGTTAAATCAGATTTCCGGATTTAAAAGATAAAATAAAATCGTTAAAAAGGCGTTTTATAAAAAACTGTCAAGACGTGTTGAAAGCAAGGTGGTGCGCCAGGCGCACCAACGTGCACGAAGCGCACAGGCCAAGCTGTGTCAGGCGCACCAATGTGCATCTGACACGTGGACCTGTGTGTCACACAGAGTCGTGCGCCTGGCACACTCCTCTGTGCGACACGCATTCTGTCAATTCAATCTTTTTTAAAGCGTGTGCCACGTGGGCACAGTTGATTGGTTATGATGCGTCAGACACACCAATATGCACCTGACACGTGTAGCGCACTCTCTGCGTGACGCGCAAATTTCGGTTTCTTATAAATAGGCATGATTTTCCGAATTAAACAGACGGTTTTAATATAATTTTCATACACTTTAACACTTCGAATATGCTCGTGCTCACAACTTACGAAATCTCACATACTTCTACATACTTTACAAACACAAACAAACAAACACATAAACACATACTTTTGAACATACATACACGTTCATATTTTCAGGCTTCACGATTGCTCGTCCCGAAGGTTGTCAATCTCTCAAACCCAAGCCACGGTATAATCTTGAGGGTTCTTGAATAAATTCAATATTTTTTTTATTTAAGTTACTACCAATTCCTTTTATGATGTAGATTCTTATTAAGAAATCGTTCTTATGTATATTCTAATCTCTTTCTCTATTTTTTATTTATTTTCTTATATATATTGTTATGATTGTCCTGCTTGCCTTTTTATCACCCACATGTTATTTTTGCTAATCAAAGACCTAAAGAACTGTTCTAACATGAATCAGATAATTTGAACAACCTGCTAGGTTCCCTGTAATTTGATTGCATAATAACATATCACTAAAAAATAGTCTTTTATGTGTTTCCTGAACCAACCTAGACTAATATATTTTAGGGTGTATGAAAATATTTTTTGGTTATTCTTTTGCATAAAACTTGACATGAATCGATATATAGTTGAGACCAGCAATGAGCGAATATGGTTTATTATGACCGTGTTCGTACCCTCACCTCCGAACTCAATTTATGGTTCATTGACCATCTATGGAGTCAGGACGGGGAAATCTACATTGCATAAGTCCCGAAGTTGTCCCTTTGATTTTCCGATATCCAATTAGGTTTATGAGTCTTCCTTTAAAGACTTGTTGGCGACTTCAAAATATTTTTCAATAAAACCTTAACAATGGGGTAGTCAAATACGCGCTCACATTTTGATTCACTTTTTGATTTTCTGGACAATTCACCACATCTAACAATTTCTCCATATAAGCTATCGAGTCTTCAAATTTTACTGGATTTGCTTCATCATTATAAGAGCGAGGCTTGTGGGCCGCCAATCTCTTATAAAACTTTTCCTCATCATTCTTATTTTCTTTCTTCTGTGTTTCGATAACAACCAACAAGCGTGCATTTAGTGATTCATGTTCTCGAATTCTCTGCTCATTTGGCTGGTGTTGGGTTTCATTTCCGGGGTTGGTGTTGATCCTTTTCTGTGACGTGATTTCGTACAAAAGTATTCTGTTTATTACTTCTGTTATTGATAAACACTCAACTGCCTCTCGGCATTTCTTTTAGATATTTATAAGGTACGCACATTAAGTTTACATTCACTACCTATATATTCATATACTACATAAGTCATAGCCATCCTTCCCTTGTTTCTTTTCTTCTTCCACTCCCTTTATTCTAGTTTGTAGGGATCGCGCGCGTACCTACTGTCATTGCTCCACAAGCCTTACAATTTTCCGGGTCAAAACTCCCCGTGCTGGACTCTTCTGACTACACCGGGGGTTCCGATATTCCCTGGTAGGCATAGAGGTCATTAATTACCCTTTTCTTTTCTCGGAGTAGAAGTCTTTCGAACATTTCCTCCTAGTATGGGTCATCTCGCCGTAATATTTGCCTTTTCTGAGCTTCTATGGCAGCCTTTACTTCTCCTAGAACCTCATCTACGGTGACACTCCACCTAATACTACCTTTGTCAATTTCTTCGGCTTTAGTGTTGGTGCTTAGGAGGGACTCATTCATAAGGTAATAGGACCGAAAGCTCCCAATACTGAAGTCGGAACATGGGCCAGAGGTCACACGGGGGTAAGGTTTTTACTATGACGTAGGCTTGTATAGCTGGTCTCAGGTAGTGGTTGTCGTCTCGGTGTCCTTTATGGTAGTTTCACCTTTCTATCTGATTTAAGACCATGTACTACTGAATTTTCAATTGTTGAACTTTCTTTTATGGAAGACTCGCTTCAAAATTTCATTGTTGACATTCGAAGTGATGAGAGATTTTCAATGTTGAAGAACCTTAGCCAGCTTTCCATGAAACTTGTTGAGACAGGAAAACATGAAACACATTCAAGAGTATATCTGCTTTTAAAGTTAGTGTTGCTTCTTCCCGTGGCGACAGCAAGTGTCGAAAGGGCATTTTCAGGAATGAATACAATAAAAAGTAAATTGCGTAGTACTATGGGAGATCAATTACTCAATGATTGTTTGGTTACTTATTTAGAAAAAGATTTATTTTTGAAAGTAAGCCTCGATGATATTGTAGCTCAATTCCAAAATATGAAGACTCGACGAGAACAATTGTAATAGTTTATACAGAAAAATTATTAGATTGTGATTTAAATAAATAAAAAAATTTTGTGGGTAAATTTATGTACTGGATCTTTTTGAATTTTTGCACAATATTAGGCTGATTATTTTGGTGCCCCACCATTATTGAAATCCTGGATCCGCCCCTGATCGTAACCCAGTGCCTCATACCATATCTTCCCAATTCCTTCATAGGATTCTGGTTGTCGATATAACGAGGTCCTTTTCCCGTAGGAGTCTGGTACGGTGTTGGAAGAAGTGATACCTTCCTTCTTATTCCCACCATCTATTTATAGTTAGCGTAGTACTTAAATAAATATTGTTAACATATTTCCCAACTAAATGCGTTCATCACTCCCTCCGTGTTTTCGAAAACACTTTTTTTTTAAGATTAGTCTGGCTTTGATACTACCTGTAACAATTTCTACAAGCCAGCTGCTTTCACTTCTAGGGTTCTATGCAGCGGCTAGCAGCTGAACCTATAGAACTGTTACTAGTATCACACTTACTAAATATAAGGAGCAAACGACCAACCATAGATTAGGAGGTATATATATATATATATATATATATATATATATATATATATATATATATATATATATATATATATACATATATATATATATATATACATATATATATATATATATAAATGAGTTCATGTGAGAATGGATATTAGGGTGAGAAGTGAGAAGAATTTTGGGCCATTAGATCAGCAAAATCCAAGGGTAAAAAAGGATCCCACAATATTAATGGCAAACTCGTAATATAGCTAACTTCATTTTTTTTCTACTTTTTTAGTCTGACTTGCCCCAAATCTCTCGTATATGCTTCCTCTCAATCTCTCTCCTCTCTCAAGTATCACCTTCCTTTCAACCTCTCTCCTCAATACCTTGGAGCTCCAACAACAATGTCAGAGGAAGCTCAAACGACGAAGAGGGAGGAAGCAAGTCGCTGGTGAAGAGGCCGAAGAAAACTGAAGAAGATGTTGCGAGAGTGATTAGTTGCGGTGGTGGTGGTGCGTGAGGAAAGAGAAAGAGTAGGGGCAAATTTACTTTAAGTTTAGACAACAATGGTGGACAACAATGGTGTTACAACATTAATTTGATTTTCATCTTTGAAAGAATTTTTTGGTTTTCGATGAATTTAGCATAACTCTAATTAGTAATTGATATAACTCTAAAGAAATGTTCCTATAACTCTAACTAGTAATTGATATATAACTCTATAGAAATGTTCCTATAACTCTAATTAGTAATTGATATAACTCTAAAAAAATGTTTCCATAACTCTAATTAGTATTGTAATAAATCTGAAGATGATATGAATAGGAATTCTCATGGCTATTTACGGATTTCTCGTGCCTACAATGAAACAATGAGTGCGTTGTGTTCAAGAGGTTTTGTGAAACAAGCTATGTTTCTTTTTGGTGATATGAATAGGAATGGTCACTCACCAACTGTGGTAACAGGTAACATACTATAACATTCTTATTAATGGTTTCATAATGCAAAAGCATCTGGATCATGTTTTAAGATTATTATTTGATTTGAAGAGAGAGAGTGTGGATATGAACCTGATGGATACACCTATGCTAAAATCATATATGGGTTCCACAAAGGGGGCAAGCTGAAATTAGCTTCTTTTCTCTTCCATGAGATGACAGAATGAGGTTTATTACTTCCATTATAATAAGCTCAAACAAAGTGTCAAAATACGGTGGAAGAAAGTGCGAGAAAATACGTTTCATAAAGGTCTGATCTTAGCCGTGAAATGGTTAGATCCGATGGTCCATATTCATTCTCATTTCTCATATAAATAGCTTTCTCACATGATCTTGGCCCTATATATATATATATATATTTTTTTTTTCCCTCTCCAAATCTTATTTGTCCAAATACTAATTATTTCTTGTGCACCCCTACATACACACACATGTACACATATGTTATATATATATTTTTTCCTTTCTAAATCTTATTTGTCCATATACTTATTGTTTCTTGTGCATCCCTATGTACATTCACATGTACACATATGTTTACTTATTTTTACTACTAGAATGTAATTTTACTTTATTACTCAAGAGTGTCTGAGAATATATAACAATTCTATTGTCTATTACAGAAGCGCATCCGCAGATCTGGTCGGGTTTTGTTATTTATCCAATCTCTAGAAGATTCTTTTTATTCTCAATAAATTTTGTCGTTTAAACTCAAGATACACTCAAAGTAATAAGGGAACACTCAAAAAGCTTAAAGATTTTCTTCTTTCTTTCTCTCTATAGGATCTTTCAAACCGCCATTGCTACAGTTGGTTGTGCTTTGCACCTGAGTTATGGCACGAACCAGGAAGCTGATATATTTAATCTACTAAAAGACTAAATTAGGGTGCAGAAATTAAAAGAAATAAAAGATAGTACTTAGTTGATTTCCGATAAAGAATTCAATCACCACGAATCTCAAACTAAGGGTTGGATAGTTCTTAGATGCTCAATGATAAAGGCAACGCCACCACAAGGAACAAACTAAGGGTTTTGATGCGTAAAGGTTAGGCCACCAGCAATCAAGGGTTATTTGTGTTTGCACACTTAAGTTTTAACAAAACTCACAAAACTTTAATTCATTCACTCTAATCTTCGAAAATAAACCGTACAACCTAAACTATTTATAAGGAAAACAAAACCGACTCCTACTATGCTTAGGACAAGTCCCTAAGTCATAATCCTAATCAAACTCTAAATAAGATTACTAGAAATCGAATAAGATAAGAATGAAATAACAAACTCCTAAACCAAGTAGAACAATCTCAGCTTGGCACCTACTAACTAGACTCCTATTAAAGATATAACTCTACTCCAATTAGAATCCTAATCCAACTAGGATTTGGATTTATAACTCAACTAGAATTTATAAACTATTATACTACTAACAGAATTAGGAGTTCTAATCCTACTAGGATTAGGATTTTAAGAGTCCTATTCCTACTAGAACTAGGAAACAACACAAATCCTAACAGAATTAGGATTTGTAGAATTGAGCCATCTCTCACATGGATCAGAAGCAAAGCGCGCTTGTTTCCAAAACTCAAAGAAAGGATGATAATGGTTCTGCTCAACAACCTCCATTAATGGTGATGACACCCTTTTGGTGGATGTTCAAGATTCGATTGTAGAAGCCATCAATGATCGAATACGTGATGCAAATGAGTCTTTACAAGCACTACAAGTCAAGATTCAACTTGATTAGTGGTTGAATGTGATCAAAAGTGGTGGCTCACTAGTATGGTGCCTCCAAAACAGAGCATCTCCTACCCAGGTAATTCTTCTTCAAGTAATCCTTCTTAGCCTACTACTCATGTTAAGATTGATTTAGATGACACTGTGGATGAAATAAGGTACTAGAATTCTTATGTAGTCTAGTATGTGTAGGCGTGTTTTATTTCGCCTACGCGATGTGAGCGCGTATTAGATTTGACTACCCCACTGTTAAGGTTTTATTGAAAATTGTTTTGTATTGAAAGAAGTCGCCAACAATTCTTTTTAAGAAGAATCATAAACCTAATTGGATATGGGAAAATCATAGGGACAAATTATCCAATGTAGATTTCCCCGTCCGGACTCCATAGATGGTCAAAGTGAACCAAAGATTGAGTTTGGGGGTGAGGGTACGAATATAGTCATAATGAACCACATTCGCCCAAAGTTGGCCTCTACTAAATATCGATTCATTGCAGAATTTATGCCAAAGAATAATCAAATAACGTTTTAAACACCCTAAAAATAATTAGTCTAAATTGGTTCAAGAAACACATAAAAAGACTAATTTTTAGTGACATGTTATTAAGCAATCAATATTACAGGGAACCTAACAGGTTGTCCAAATTAATCTGATTAATATTAGAACAGTTATTTAGGTCTTTGATTAGCAAAAATAACATGTGGGTGATAAAAGCAATAAGCAAGACAATCATATAATATGTATAGAACAATCAGGCAAGCATATAATATACAAAGGCATGAATAAATATAATATGAATATGAAATAAAAGAAAGTATAGAAAAGAGGTTAGAATGTACAGTAGAGCGATTTTATATTAAAGATCTACATCACGAAATAAAACTGTTAGTAACTTCAATATAAAAATAATTTATTTAGGGACCCTCAGGATTATACCGTGGCTTGGGTCTGCGAGATTGACAACCTTCGGGACGAGCAATCGTGAAGCCTGAAAATCTGAATGTCTGAAAGTATGTAGGTTGAATGTATTTTGTGTTTGAAAGTATGAGTTTTTGTATGGAAGTTTTGTAGTTCGTAGAGAGGTTCGTAAAGTATTCGTCGAGTTCGAAGTGTATTAATGTGAAAAATCCGTCCTTTAATATGTACGAAAATCAGGCCTATTTATAGGAAAAACGGCACTGTGTCTCACGCGCTGGCTGCGTCTGACGCAGCTGACGTGGCAAGCGCATGATGCGGCATGACCAATAAAAAGCGTACACGTGGTACGCGCTTTTGAAAAAGATAAGAAAGAAATTCTGCGTCTCAAGTAGAGAACTGCGCTTGACTCTACATGAAACAGAAGTCTACGTGGCAATTCTGTTGCGCTTAGCACAACCTGTGCGCTTGGCGCAGCTTACGTGGAAGTCCACGTGGCAGGACACTGCGCTCAGCACAGTCAGCTGCGCTAAGCACAGTCAGCTGCGGTCAGCACAGTCAACTGCACTCAGCGCACCGCCTTGTTTTTGATAGTTTTTTTTATATAAGTGCGTTTAAAGATTTTCTTATATCTTTTAACTCCGGAAATCTAATTTTACGGGATAAAATCCGATTTTGACTTATAAAAAATATCTTTTGAAAATATTTATTTATTAAAATAAATCAATTAATTATCAATTAATTGGGCTTTTCAAAAAATTGGGCTCAAATACAATTAATTATCATGAATAATTAATTGGGCTTTAAAATAGGACTTTAACACTTTTCGAAATGGTTTTGAATGGCTCTTCGGACTGCTCTGCCCTTGGGTCGGACCAATTAAGACCACAATATGTTTCATCATCGGATCCTTAAATGGGGAGACACGATTATGTGTCTACAGTATGTAATGGGGTCTAATTCGCAATTAAAAGTTGTCAAAGGTTTTTGTTGAACCCTAGTTTTGATGATGACAAAGGAACAAAGATACAAACTAGGTAATGAATTAATAAGTTGTTAAGTGAATGGATTTTACAAGGTATCAATGAAAAGAGCAAAGAGAATACTAAGTAAGAAGAAGAAATCAAGTTTGAATTTTGAAGACTAAGTGAAGATGCTAAAGGATTTGGTACTGGAGAAGCATTGGAGCAAGAGAACCTAAGCAATGCTTTTTGTTTCTAGTTCCTATGGAAAGGAATGCTTTCTTTGGTGGCTTTCTTTAGTGTCTTCAATTCCCTTTTTTTATATTTAATTCTTCTCTCTCCCTCACCCTCTTCTCCAATTTTATCTTTTATTTAATTTCTAATCTAACCCATAAAAGAAGACAACAGACCAAATGAAAGTAACAAATTTAATATTCTCTGAACCTAAGCAAAGCTATTGGTGGCTTTCTTTAGTGTCTTCAATTCCCTTTTTCTATATTTAATTCTTCTCTCTCCCTCACCCTCTTCTCCAATTTTATCTTTTATTTAATTTCTAATCTAACCCATAAAAGAAGACAATGCACCAAATGAAAGTAACAAGTTTAAATATTCACTTTATGCCGCAATTTTTTCGCAAATTGGTATAAAGATAAAGCCCAATTGAGTTAATTCATGGAACTACCCTTTACTTTAGAATAAGCTAGTATCGCCGTTGTTGGTGTTTCTTGTAGGCAAGCCGGTAAAATCCATATAGTTAGCTTAAACGAGATTTCTTTGCCGACATCAAAAGTAATGTCCAATTTGCTCGGGCGGAAATAGTTCGTATTATTATCATATTATGGCAAGGACTAAGATTTAAGAGTTTCTTTTTTAATGTGGTTTATGTAGATTTATAGAATATGCACGAACAACTTTATATGGGTAGTTGTCTTGTACTCGTCACCAAGCTAAGTTTGACCTAGTGATTGGGATTGTGTCTTCTAACCTTGAGGTTAGGGGTTCAATTCCCCCTAGGGGCACTTTGAAGATGGAGATTTCCCTTGCCTTCCCCCCTCCGGTCCGGTAGAGTAATTCATCTTATCAATAAAAAAAAGTTATCCTATATTAGACGCCAACATGTCCAACACACATCTGACATGTCTAAATGACGTGTCTTGTACTTTTCTTTTAATGGATACTCGTGGGGCACATCAAATACACTTAATTTAATTCTAGATTTTTTGTATGAAAAAGCTCATAGAAACGCTTAAATGAAATAGAAGAGAAAATAAAGTCGCAAACAATTTCTTTTGCTCATAAGAATTAGTAATGGAACAAAAATCTGAATTTTTTCCAGCCTTAGTCCTTGGTAAGGCAGACACGAAATCCATTGATATAGAATCCCATTTCCAACTTGGAATATCCAAAGGCTAAACCTTCCCTTGTGGCCTCTTTTGCTCAAACTTGACCTTTTGACATGTGAGACACTTAGCCATGAACTCTGCTACCTCTCGTTTCATGTTTGGCCATCAAAATGTCTACTTCATATGCTTATACAACTTATCACCACCTGGGTGTACAGAATAAGGTGAGCTATGAGCTTCTTCCATTAATTTCTTGGTATACACCACCTCCCCTTGAACCGAAGACTTCCATCATCAGCTATCTGGAAATCCGACACCTGACCGTCCTGGATCTTCTCTAGAATCTTTTCTAACTTTTCATCTTATGATTGACCCTCCTTAATCTCATCATAGATCGCGGGTTGAACTGACAAAGAACCCACCAATTCTTCATCACCTCCCTCTTCGAGTACCTCCAATGACAGTTTCTGAAATTCTATACATAACTGACTCGGCAGCACCATTGTATTAACCGAATGATGCGAATTTCGGCTCAATGCATCAGCAACAACATTAGCTTTCCCCTCATGATACTGGATCTCCAAATCATAATCCTTGATCAACTCCAACCACCTCCTCTGCCTCATGTTCAACTCCTTCTGACTGAAAATATACTTCAAGCTCTTATGATCCGTGTACAAATTACACATTGCCCCATACAAGTAGTGTCGCCATATCTTCAAAGCAAACACTATTGCAGCTAATTCAAGATCATAGGTTGGATAATTCACCTTGTATGGTTTTAACTGCCTAGAAGCATAAGCGATGAGCTTCAGGTTCTGCATCAATAAGCACCCTAACCCAAATTTTCAAGCATCACTATAAACATCATACTGCTAACTCTCATCAGGTAGAGCTAAAACAGGTGTTGTAGTCAACCTTTCCTTCAACGCCGAAAAACTTCCTCACACTCTGGAGTCCAGAGAAACTTACATTCTTTCTCCATCAGGCTAGTCATTGGTCTCGAGATCTTCGAGAAATCCTTCACAAATCTTCGATAGTAACCAGCTAACCCAAGAAAACTCCTTATATCAGACACCGTCTTGGGTGTTGGTCACTCACGCACTGCTTGAATCTTAGCAGGATCCACCGAAACTCCTTCCTTTGAGATAACATGTCCTAAAAAGGCAACCTCGTCCAACCAAAACTCACACTCAGAGAGCTTGGCGTACAACTGATGCTCTCTCAGGGTGTATAAAGCTTCCCTCAAATGCAAGTCATGACTGCTCCTATCCTTCGATTATATCAAAATATCATCTATAAACACAACCACATATTTGTCCAAGTATGGCCTGAAATTCCTATGCATCAAATCCATGAACACTGCAGGTGCGTTGGTAAGACCAAACGGCATCACTGTGAACTCATAGTGACTATAACGCGTCCTAAATGCAGTCTTAGGAATATCACCCTCAGCAATCCTCAATTGGTGATAACCCGACCTCAAATCTATCTTCGAGAAAATCCCCGCTCCTTTCAACTGATCAAATAAATCATCTATTCTCGGAAGCGGAAACTTATTCTTGATCGTCAGATTGTTCAACTCCCGATAATCGATGCATAACCTCAAACTATCATCTTTCTTTTTCACGAACAATACAGGTGCACCCCAAGGAGATGAACTAGGTCTTATGTACCCTTTTTCCAACAACTCCTCCAACTGAACTTTTAACTCTTTCATCTCAGCTGGAGCCATTCTATACGGAGCCTTTGAAATAGGTCCGGTTCCTGGCATCAAATTGATGGTGAACTCAAGATCACTAACAGGTGGCATACCCGGTATCTCTTCAAGAAACACGTCAGGAAACTCATATACAACTGAAACCTCCCTATTCTCATCTTCCTTTTCAATCCTTTGAACTCTACATAAGAATAACGGACACCCCTTCTTCACATAAGATTGAATTCTCATTGTAGACACTATCTTCATTCCCTTCTCCTTCCCAAGCTTCCTATAAGTCACCCTTTCTTTCTTAGGGCCGACTAAGGACATCTTCTGGGCCCCACAATATATCTGAGCCTTGAATCTTCCCAACCAATCCATCCCCAAAACGACATCGAGATCTGACAAGTCAAACTCAACTAAGTCGGATGGAAAGTTCACCCCAGCTATCACTAAGGGTACTTGACTATGCAACCTAGTGCAATTAAACATCTCCCCTGACGACAATGCAATTTCTAATGAAATAGACACTGGACTGCTTAACTCAAGCTTTTCCACTAAAGTGCTAGAAATAAATGAATGAGATGCTCCAGAATCAAATAACACTTTCGTAGACATATAATTAATGAAAAAGGTTCCAACTAATACCTCATAAACATTCTCAGTCTCACAGCGGTTCATGACGAAAACTCTGCCTTTAGACTGATTCCCCATCCCTGTGTTAACACCAGCATTCGAAGAAGCTAACTTTTGTTGATCATTCTGAGGGACCTTACTACTCGGGTCAAGTTTGACTACAGGTTCTCCTTCAGCTTTTCTAAAGCATTCATACTCCCGGTGCCCCAATTTCTGACAATAACGGCACGTCACGAAGTTGCCCTCACAATCCTTCCCAAGGTGGTTCTTATCACACCTTTTTGCGAAAAAAGGTTCTCTCAGCTTTCTTCCCATTCCCTTGGTTCCCTTGGTTCTCAGTTTGGTTAAATCCACCATTGGGCTTAGGCTTCTTATCTCCACTTTGTTGATTCCAATTACTTCTATACTTCCTCTTTTCCCCAGAGGAGGTCCCTTCAAGCTCTCTTCCTTTAATCCCGTATGAGTGAGCAGCTCTATCATAAATTTCATCAAGAGTCTCAAAAGTTACACCTCCCAGCTTACTTTGGAGAGTTAAGGTTAACCCATGCTCAAACCTTTGGGCCTTCAGAGCCTCAGATGGTACTATCTCAGGTGCGAACCTCATTAACTCCAAAAATTTGTTGTAATACTCATTAACAGACATAGTCCACATCCTCATATTGATGAACTCCATAGCCTTTTACTTCTAAGTACGGAGGGTAAAACTTAGTCCTCAAGGCATCTTTAAACTCGTTCCATCCAAAGTCTGGATCCTCTAAAAGATCGTTCTTCCTTTGTTTCCACCATAGGTCTGCCTCATCTCTCAAATAATAAACAACATTATTAACTCTAAGGTTTTCAGGGCACACTATGGCATCAAAAAGCTTTTCGAATTCTCGAATCTAGTTTTCTAAACTAGTTGGGTCCTCTTTCCTATGGTAAGTTGGAGGGTTGACTGCTGCTACCCTCTTAAAGACCTCACCAAAGCTATCGGTTTCACTCTTCTTGGTTTCTTGATTAGCTATCACTTGAGTGATGTTTTCAGTTATCTTTGCTAGCCTTCTAACCATAGAACTCATACTCCTTCTCCTTCTTTCTGCCATTCTGCCATTCTGCTAGAAGTAAGAGTGTTTGAGTAAAATATCAACTAACATTCATAGAATAGATGTGTAACTAACAAACAATTCAATAAACATGTAAGTATAACTAGTTCAAAACATAGCAATCACGTATTTCATATATCATGGCCAAATATTAGGCCTCATACATAACAGCTACTAGAACATTTGAGTGTATCAAAATATTCTTAAGACAACTAGGCCGTTTCATGGCCCAAAACAAAACTATATATGTCTACGGTTGCTGAAGACTTTAAACTCTAGCTCGACAATGGCCATATAATCAGACTGGCCTGGGTATTCTCGAGCGGTATATTCTGGGCTATCAGGCTCGGATGAAACTTCATATCCCATATTGTCAATTGAAAAAATTATGGATACTGGGCTTGGTAAGTCAATCTCAATGGCATCCCAACCCCTTTGGGCTCCATTTATTTCTATATACATTAATTTAGTGCCAAAATGAAAAATAGTGGCTAACCATACTCCCTGGAACTCATGATTATCTCTGTTCCATTCCCCATTTGTTAAGACGACATTAGCGTACTTATCATAAAGGGTTTGGAATTTGGGTGTATGAGGAAGGTGAATTAAGGCTAACAGAACTTGGTAGGGTTCTTCACTGACCCATGGCTCCCAGTCAAAATGCATTAATACCACTGGCCTCAACGATATCATCTATAAAGTCGTGGGATTGTTTTTCCATCCAAAAGAAGTTCTTCAGAGCAATACATGTCCCTCATGTGGTTAATCATCTATAAAAAAATTACTCATTAAAAGAAATATAATACACATAATACTACTACTTGTTAGTCAGTATAATATGACTTCCTTGCTTATCCCATACATAGGGAATAACATCAACCTTTTCCTCTACCTTCAATTACCATATACAACCATCATATAAAAGCAAGAAGAATTTAGATTTTACAAGAATAACATCATAAGAGTAATACTAATATATGATAACTAAATATGGTCCAAGATTTGACTAGATGCACCACTATGGCTTAAAATATTTATTTCAAAAATTTTAAAGTGTACTTGATTTCAAGATATAGAATAACCAAGCTGATTATAGCTCCCAGGTAAGGAAGTTACCCACAGTGTCGGGGAGAGCCTTCCTAATCCTAGACAGAGCTTGTCACCCCAACATATCTATACACTTCGTCTTTCCAAATAAAAAAGAAATATATATATAAACCTTTTTGTGGCACTAGCAAGATGCATCTATACAAATCGTCAAAAAGAAAACAATTAAACTTAACAACAACAATTTATAATGCAAATGCGAAACTCTATATGCCCATCTTATGTCTACCCATCAATTTTAATGTTCAACTTTTATCTTTTCAAGACCGAAAAAGCGATACCACTTTGTAACACCCCCAAATTACTCACTTTAAAATAAATAATAGAAAAATAATATTTGAGTAATTTAGGAGTATTACCGCCACTTGACTAACACACTTTCGACAACCAACTACTAACTAACCAAATAACTTGCAGCGGAAGACTTTAACTAGAATAACAACACTCTTTATTATTGACAGTAAATATTGTCTCAAACTTAAAACAAATAAAACACCCTAATCTAGGTGAAGATCCCCATCCTAGTATGCTCCCATGCACATCCAAAATTCACATGCAAAACTGCTTACCAAAAAGGTAAACAGGGCAAAGCCAAATAGGAAAAAGGAAATAAGCGTCAATATAAAACTGAGTACGAAATGTACTAGATAAGTAACACATTTACTAGTTCGTAACAATTTATACTTCGAAAACTCAATCACTAATAATTCAAGAATAACTTTTTAAGAATAACCTCTTTCCAACACTTTAATAATAATTCAAAAATAACCTTTCGAACAAACTCTTTCCAAATAACTTGGATTAACAATAACATTAAAAACAATTCCTCTTCTTATCTCCCCTTCCTTTTCCTAAGCGTGCACACCCCCAAGCTAGTCATCCCATCACGGATCTATATCAAGGGGTAACAATAATTGCCAACAAGTGGACTTTGAAACATAAACCCTTCTTGATGTTAATCAAGCGGTAATAATAATAATATGACTTGTAAGTCATGAATAAATCTCCTTTTCTCATAAACAACTTTTCAAACATTCAAAGTTCATAAAAACTAATCGAACCATTCCTTGTAATAATAATTCAAATTTCCAAAAAGGATAACAAAACATTATATAAAATGATTGATAAAATCATTCTTTCTTTTCTCTTCCAAAAGCTGAATAATAAAATATTGTAACCATTTTAAACCAAATTTCTAAACCAATCCAACCATTGAATAATAAACAACTTTACCACATAAAAACCACATTTCAAAAGATCTAGCTACATAACATACCTTGATCCTGCACAAAGTGTATACTAGTATCTTCACTTAGTCTTATGCTTGAGCGATCTCCTAACCAACCAATAATATAAAAATCTAATAAGTAACTTATCACATGAACTTAATCATGAATTTAAACATGAATAACCTATCATGAGCATAATATTTTTGAGTAAAAAATATGAAAATCTTTTCTTAAACAAAAGAAAATTGGAACTTGAATAAGAAACAAAAACTAGAATATATTAAGAAGATAAGGAAGAACCTTGAAGTAAGAGAGTATGGATTCTTCAAAGTTTTTGTGTGGAAAAGATGGTTTAAGGTATGGGGTATTTATAGGAGTAGAATAGGTAGTACTTAATTTCTAAAATGAAATAGTTTGTAACCTTCACTATAAATTAGGAGATTAAACCAAGATTTGTAACCTATACATTAATAGGGAGTTTAAGAAAAAAAACCAAAACTTCCATCCTAATGATGGTGGCCGGCCAACATGCATGGCCTTAAATTTTGTTTTTTGTTTTTCAAATATCATTTTGTTTAAATGTTTTTTTTTTTCTAAAAAGAAAACTTATAAAATTTTAACAAGGATTTAAATCCCAAAAGTTTGACAAACATAATATTGCCGCCATCTTCCGCCAAAATTATTTAAAACGAGTGAAAAATACTAAAATACCCTTTTTATTTTAGAAAATAATTATTTAATTATTTAAATAAATACTAAAAAATATAGGGTATTACAAAAAACAAAATGAAGAAAGCGCAAATCTTTGCCTCATGGCAAACACTCGACATAAAGCAAGATGAAGAAAATGTTGAGGTAAACCAACATATACTTGAATCAGACTTAGATGGAAAAACTAGGAATGAAATTTATGATCTTCTTTATGATACAATTCTTGAATGTAGAGATGAACGTGAAAAACGTGAACAAACTGAACAAGCTGTTAAAGTTTGTAAAGAGCAGATATAATGGCTTAAGAAAATGAGAACGGATGTTGAAAGTAGGTTCTTTGATTTATTTGATAAGAACTTCAAAATCAAAAAACTATATGAGAGTGTTAAATATGAGAATTATCTAATCAATTTAGAAATCTCTCACCTAAAAGAATTTGTCCCTGTGTCTAAGTTCCTTTGATATAAGATCAACTCCTTTGAAAGGTTACAAATCTGAAATTGAAAACTTAGCTTGAATAAAGAAAAAATTGTTTTAAAGGAACAGATCTGTAATCTCAAGAAGGAACTTGTTGTCGCAAGGAACGAGAGGCAAAGTGATGGTTGTTCCTCGGTGGATTGAGAGACCACGGGACTAAAAGAAAAGAAGGTCTTGGTGTTGAAAACCACAAGAAAAGGAATAAGCCTAAGAAATATGTTGACCTACCTAGTGACAAAATTTGCATGTCTTGTGGAAAGATAGGTCATTACATAAATCAATGTCAACTAAGAACTGGTATGATGGGCAAGAATGTGAAATTAAGCAACATGAAATGGGTTGAAAAAACTAATGCTAGTCAAGAACAAGAACCCACGAAAGAAAGGGTTCCTACAACTAGCAACTAGTTGATTTTTGCAGGTTGGAGTGAGGGAGAACAACACTTGGTATCTTGATAGTGGTTGTTCTAAGCATATGACAGGAGACAAATCTAAGTTTCTCTCACTCTCAACCTATGAATGTGGAAGTGTGACATTTGGTGACAACAAGAAAGGTAACATAATTGTCATGGGTAAGGTTGGTAAGACACCATCACATTCCATTGATAATGTTTTTCTAGTAAAAGGTTTAAAGCATAATCTCTAAAGTATTTCCCAATTACGTGACAAAGGAAATGTTGCTAAATTTAATAGTGAAAAATGCTTGATCGTCAACAATAACTCTAGAATGTCATCTTAGAAGGAACAAGGAAAAGGAACACATATATTGTGGATCTTGATCTTGTTCCTATTTCCTAAAAATAACTTGACATGTCTTAGTGTTATTGAGGATGATCCTCTGTTATGGCATAAACGCCTTGGTCATGCAAGCTTTTCATTACTTGACAAACTTCGATCAAAAGATCTTATTTTGGGATGACCATCTATAAAATTTCATATTGATAAAGTATGTGATGCGTGTGTCAAAGGGAAGCACATTAGATCCTCTTTCAAATCTAAAAGCTGTTGTGAGCACCACAAAGCCATTGGAATTAATTCACATGGCTTTGTGTGGCCCTATGAGGATTCAATGCGAAGTGGTAAGAGGTATGTGCTAGTTATTGTTGATGACTACTCAAGATACACTTGGGTTATTTTTCTCTCTAGTAAGGATGAGACTTATGATGAGTTCCTTGTCTTTGCAAAAAGAGTTCAAAATTTGAGTGGTCACAAATTAATGAATATTAGATTCGATCATGGTAAAGAATTTAAAAATTATAAATTTGATGACTTAAGTAGAGATCATGGGTTATATCAAAAATTTTCGCACCTAGGACACCACAACAAAATGGTGTTTGTAGAAAGGAAAAATAGGACTTTGGAGGAAATGGCTAGGACTATGTTAATAGCTAGTGAACTTCCAAGGAACTTTTGAAATTTGAGGTCGTTAACACCGCTTATAATAAATCATGCCATGATGAGACCTATCATTAACAAAACTCCTTATGAGCTTTATTTTGGTATGAAACCCAATATTACACATTTGGAACATTTGGTTGTAAATGTTTTGTTCATAATAATGGGAAACATAATCTTGGAAAATTTGATGCAAGGAGTGATGAAGCAATATTTCTAGGATATTCATCACATAATAAGGCTTATAGAGTTTACAATAAAAGAACTATGTGTGTTGAAGAAAGTGTACATATAATTTATGATGAATTTGAAAATTTTAATCCAAGCAAACATGTTGATGACTTTGAAATAGGCTTGGTTCGACCTAATGAAAAAGATGCGAGATTCAATTGAGGAAGAAGAAGGAATAAAAGAGGAAAGGAACAAAGAAGATGAAAACCTGTCATAACAATGTTGTTCCCTGTTCCTCAAGATGATGGAGTTGTTCTTGTTTCTACTAAGAACAAAAATGCTGAAGGAACCGATTCAACAATTGCTTTGAAAGAGGAACAAACGAACAAGGCTCCTCATCCTCTCAAGAAATTGAAGAGGAACAACCCTGTTCCTATAAAAGAATTTCAACCAAAACCTTGGAGACATCAAAAATCACATCCAGTGGAACTCATAATAAGTGACATATCCAAAGGTACGCAAATTAGATATCAGTTATGGAATTTTTATGCATTTCATGCGTTCATATCAATGATGGAACCAATAAATCATGAAGAAGCCTTAAGCGATTCGATTGGATCATCGCTATGCAAGATGAATTAAATGAGTTTCAAAGAAACAAGGTATGGCATCTAGTTCCCTCTTCTAAACAACAAAAAGTGATTGGATTAAAATGGGTGTTTAGAAATAAACTAGATGAGCATGGAACAATTGTAAGGAACAAAGCTAGACTTGTAGTAAAAGGTTACTAGCTTTATATGCACGCTATGCATGCGAAATCGTTATCTCAAACTTCTTGGTACGTGGATTTTTAGTGTAAAGATAAACAAAAATCTAGAATAATGGGATTATTACGTCGGACACTCTCTATATCTCTTAAAACATGATTATTAAATTACTTGGAGTAATTACATCGAGAAATAATTTGAAATTATAAACTCTTATTTAAATGAATATATCTCAAAGTCCAATAGGAAGCTCGGTTTGTTCAATAACTAAAGTATATATGGCAAGTTTATAAGTTCCTATCAATGTAAAAGAAAATAAACTTAAAGTTTAATGCATACATCTCAAAGCCCAAAATAAAACTCATTTGATTCCAAAGTCCTATAAAATAAAATATAACGTTATTTATATATTTAACATAATATTTTATTAATGCAACCATGTAACACCATATATAGTGTAAAAAGTAAACATCTAAAATAGTGCTTTTATTGGAGTCATACTAAGCCGAAACTAAACTAAAAGAAGTGCCTACATGGTCCTCTAAACAACATTATGTGATAAAGCCATTTAGTAAGTTTATGTTTTTTTTTTTGTGACGCATTTAGTGAAAAGAAGTATTCTTCTAGACTATGGTGTTATAAGATAGAGACAATTTAATAAATGTTTGTTTCTCCTATTGTATTCCAACATAAACATTCATTATTAAATTCTAAATTGTCTTTTATTTTTGTTGCTATCTTATAGTAGTACTATGGTGTGATAAGATAGAAACAATTTAATTATTAATTATGAATTATAAAATAGTCACAAATTAATACAATAGTTGTATTCTTCTACTATCCCCAAGTATCACTTGCTCTCTCTCTCTCTTAACTCTTTAAATCTTAAGCAGTAAGCCCCTTTCTCACCCTCTCTCTAAATTCTAAGCCCCTCTCTCTCATATTCTTTCATTAAAGATTCCACCTGCGGGAAAATTGAAAGCCAACACAAATGAAAATTGGAGAATTTATTTATCAAGATTCCAACGGCATGAATTGAAGGAAGAGGAAGAAAAATCAATAAACAAAAGGAAGAGGCATGAAATTATAATGTCGAGTTTTAGATGGATTTGGTTGATTCCCTAACGAAATTATATCTTAATTCATCTTAGTCAAATTGGTTCTGAATTTTTCATCGTTGTGTTTCTTTTATTCTCCCATGTTTTGCGATTTTATATATATCTTGAAAAACGCTCTATAATTAATCTGTTTTCCCATTAGACAATAAGTTAACTAATTGTATCTACTCAAATTATAGATTTTCATCAATAAACAAAAGTATGTTTTGTTTTCAATTAAAAAAATTGTGTAGGTTGGATAATTAAGAATTACCTTTTGACTTGTGGTTTCCTTTTTACTCCTCTTGGTTTGTTTTTTGCCACTCTTGGTTTGGTTCGATTACGTTGAAATCAAAGCGGTATATCACAATTCACACCAATAAACTTATGATAACAATAACGAATTAGATGAAGAATAAAGCATAATAAGACGCGGGAATTACCTCGGATTGTGTTCCCTTGTTACTCCTGTTGGTTTACTTTTTACTCCTCCCGGTTTATCTTTGTTGTGTTTTTGTTTAGGGGAGAATGATGAAAAATTCCGAAGAATTTTGAAGTTTCTAGATCTATGGTTATTTTTGAGAGTTAGAGGTGGAAGTTAGTAGAAGATATTGTGAATTAATCATGGGACTTTTCCCACTAAATCAGAGATTTCGAATTTTTGAAAGAAATATATGTGATAATGAGTATCTGACTTCATTGTGGAGTGTTCGATTACTCTTTCCCTAGCCTTATATGCACGCTATGCGTGCGAAATTATTATCAAAGATAAATTAATTGAGTAACTACATCTAGTAAAAATTTGTAAGCAAAATTATTTACAAAGTCTCGTCAAAGAAAAACATTTTCATAATGCAACAATTTAAGGACAAAGAAATTAAATAAAGATCTCGAAATAGATTTTTTGTCTTGTTATTGTACTTGCTTTCATTGTGCTTTTCTAACCACATGCATTCCTCTACTATTTACAAAGTTTCGTCGAAGGAAAATATTTTCATAATGCGACAATGTAATGACAAAGAAAGTAAATGAAAATCGAAATATTGTTTTTCTATTGTTGTATTTACCGCATTGTGCTTTCCTAACCACATGCATTCCTCCACCCAAACTACGTGGAACACATAAGCGACACTATAAGAATGTTCGGATTGAACTTTCTAATTAGTGGATATACGTAACTCATAATCTCATTAATTATGAATACTAAAGTAATATCATCTATATGGCAAATTTATAAAGTGCATATCAAATGTATAAAATGGATTGCAGTTTAAGATGAATGAATACATGTCAAAGTTCCGATAAAGTAAAATATGACACAACTTATAAATTTTCTCACTTTTTTTGCCCCCACCTCATCCAATATATAATAGAGGTAGGATAATCTTCACATGATCCCGATCTTCTCCACATAACATATGTATAGCACGATAAGCACGATTCTTTATGTTACTCCAACTTTTCATTTTACCTCAAATACCCGCGTTGGATCTTCGGGATTCCGTCATGGATATAAACAATCGACACTTCATTTTAGGCCAAAACCATTAACTTTTTTTTATTAAGTAGCCGATGTGCGCGTGATGAGATGGATGTTTGGGAGACATTCCTAGTTACGTTAGGAATGAGAATGGCGTGTGATAGCATGCTTAGTTGAGTTCTATTAGGACTCTTCATATATTTATTGCTTTATGTTTCTTATTCAAGTTATATTAAGAATCATGGTTTTGCCTACGTTCTTAAAACGATGGATTTTACATGATTCAAGCTTAATAGGAGTCGTATGACTTAGGGGTTGTCCTAAGCATAGTAGGAGTTGTTTTCCTTTTCCTAGTTTACTTAGTATTCCTAAACCTAATTGAGTTTATTTAGTATTCCTAAACCTAGTAGAGGTTGGAATCAATTTTTGTAAGCCTATATATATGGCTCGTTGTTTATTAATAAAAATAGACAGATTTATGAAATTAGAGTTTTAATTTTGTTTGTGAAAATTTTCGGACTTCTTGGTGATTTCCAAACCTTGAATCGATTACTTTGTGTTTGAGATTTAAGATTGATTGTTTAATTACTTTGTGTTTGAGAGTGAATCAAGACCCAATTCGTAAATTACTTTGTGTTTGATCGAATTGTTCTATCCTTAATACTTAGAGAAAACCCTAAAGATCCAGTCTTTCTTTCAAGATTTTTGGATTTCCGGAAAACTCAACCAAAGTACATCCGCATCCACATAAAATTGGTATCAGAGCTGGTTGAAAGAAAGTCGAAACAACTTGCAGTGCGTTCGTCCGGATTCAAACAGGTTTCAGGTGCGTTTTCTTTACTTTCGTTCTCCTAGTTGGAAACGAATTTTTGGGTTATTCTTGAGTCTAAACTGGACTAATACATGTCTAGTTTACTGCCCTAAATTTTCAAAATATTTGAAGATCGTTTCGTATAGTTTCGAGATGGTTTTTGTTCATTGGTCTGTTTTCGATTGAATCTGGCATGGTTGTGATAAATTGCGTGTTGCGGTTGATATACTTGGCGTTTTTGAGTGAAATTTTGGTCGAGTGCTGGAAACATATAGGAATAGATCCTGACAAAATTTCATTTAATTTAGAGGTATTTTGATATGTCTGTGATAATTTTCTTTGGGAATAAGTTTACAGTGTTGTTATTTGCTTTCCTTCGGTTTCTTGCTGCATACTGTTTGCGGGGAATTTGGGATGGCAGGTGGTGAAGAGTGGGCTAATACTTTACATGATATCAATGCTAATTTTGCTAAGATAGATGCTCGTTTTGATGAACTTACTAAGAGTAATCAAGAGCAAAAGGAGAGTTGGGAAGAGCGCCAACAACAAGCTGACCAAATAATCACTATTCTTGCAAACATGGTGCGTCGGAGAAAGGATCCCAATGATGTTTTGTATGAATCTGATCATGACGACCAATCAGAGCATTCGGTTCGACGGCCCAAGTGTGAAAAATAGGGTTTATGAAGAAGTTAGAGTTTGAAACTTGATTTGCCGGAATTTAGTGGAGACGTTGATCCAGAAATTTTCCAAGATTGGGTTAGAAGGCTTGATCGAGTTTTTGACTACAAGGGGTATGATGATCAAAAAAGGTTCAAGGTGGCTACTTTAAAACTCACAAAGTATGTTTCTTCTCTTAAGAGTTTAGTTATGGAACTTCAAAGGGAAGATCAAAGACTCACTTCGTGGGAGGACTTGAAGAGAAGGATGAAGAAACGGTTCCTACCTAGATCTTATGAGCAAGACCAAGTACATTAAACTCACTTGTTTGATGCAAGACAAACTTAGTGTTCTTTGAATACACTAGGGAATTTGAAAAACTTTCTATGATTTGTAACATGCAAGAACGAGAGGAGTTGAAAATTGCTAGATATGTCAAGGGGCTCTCTAAGAACATTGCTGAAAAGGTGGATACTTCTTAAATTTTTCACTTTTGATGAAGCTTGGAAACTAGCAGAAAAGTATGAGAAACAAGTGAAGGACGAGAAGCCAAAACATACTTAAAAAATCTTTTCAAGGTTCACATCAATGTGGGTTTGAGGGAGGGTTCTCAAGGGAGTAACGTCAAGGGTAATTCTAGTTCGAATATAAAATGAAAGAATGGAGATAAACCGAAAGTGTTCTTGCCAAAACAAGAGTACTTAGACAAGAGAATGTGCTATAAGTGCCGAGGGAGAGGACATATTGCGAGTGAGTGTCCCAATAGACACACCTTGACTATCATCCAATACAATGAAGCTAATGCCTTAGAAGAACAGGGAGAGTTGACACCTTTAGAAGATGAAGAAGAGGAGGGCACATATCATGAAGATGATGTTAATTTTTTGGGAGTAATTAGGAGAGCTTTGCATGTGGAGTCCTCACCAAATCGAGAACAAAGGGAGAATCTTTTCCATACGAGATGTAGGGTGAAGGATAAGACGTGTAACATGATCATTGACAGTGGCTCGTGTGTGAATATAGCTTCATCGATATGGTAGATAAGTTGCAATTTCCTATAAGGGAACATCCATGTCCTTACAAGATTAAGTGGTTGAATGATACAATGGGTTTAAATGTGAAAAGGCAAGCACTAGTTGCTTTCTCTATTGGTGGCTATTTGGATGAACTATATTGTGATGTACTACCAATGAGTGCTTCGCATATACTCCTTGGTAGGCTATGGAAATTTGATCGCAAAGTTAGTCATGAAGGTGAAATCAATGTTTACACTATGCGAGTGGGGAACAAGAAGATTCACTTGGCTCCATTACCTCCAAAGTTTTCGGGGGCTACTGAAGTTAAGAGAAAAGGACCGAGTACTTCTTCTTCACCATCTTGTACGTGCTTCATTTCTACTGTTGATTCAAAAGAGATGACTAAGAAGGAGAGAAGAGCTAGAAAGCAAGACCATCTACCGCAAATTCGTCAAAAGGCACCATTTAGTGTCGGGGATCATGTATGGCTTTCTCTCGCTGCCCAAAAGCTCTATTATGACTCAAAGGGGAAGGAAGAACAGGTGGATGAAGGTCCATTTCAAATTGTACATCATGAGAATTTCGACACATATCAAGTTCTACTTGGCAAGGGAGTTTGTGTTTCACTTAATGCTTGTGATTTAATACCATGCCTAGACGGAACTTGAGGGCAAGTTCTTCTTAAGAGGGGGAGTATGATGTGTGCGTGATGAGATGGATGTTTGGGAGACATTCCTAGTTCTGTTAGGAATGAGAATGGCGTGTGATAGCATGCTTAGTTGATCAGTTATATTAGGACTCTTCATATCTTTATTGCTTTATGTTTCTTATTCGAGTTGTATTAGGAATCATGGTTTTGCCTACGTTCTTAAAGCGATGGATTTTACATGATTCAAGCTTAATAGGAGTCGTATGACTTAAGGGTTGTCCTAAGCATAGTAGGAGTTGTTTTCCTTTTCCTAGTTTATTTAGTATTCCTAAACCTAGTAGAGTTTATTTAGTATTCCTAAACCTAGTAGAGGTTGGAATCAGTTTTTGTAAGCCTATATATATGGCTCGTTTTTTATTAATAAAAATAGACATATTTATGAGATTAGAGTTTTAATTTTCTTTGTGAAAATTTTCGGACTTCTTTGTGATTTCCAAACCTTGAATCAATTAATTTGTGTTTGAGATTTAAGATTGATTGCTTAATTACTTTGTGTCTGAGAGTGAATCAAGACCCAATTCGTGAATTACTTTGTGTTTGATCGAATTATTCTATCCTTAATACTTAAAGAAAATCCTAAAGATCCAGTCTTTCTTTCAAGATTCTTGGATTTCCGTAAAACTCAACTAATGTACATCCGCATCCACATCAGTAGCTGAGAGGGACACTCGGATACTTACCAATGTTTGATGTGGGTACCAGAGTTCAAGTAATATAGACTATTACTGGTCATACATTATCAACAATCATACACTATAGGATGTTGGACATATCTAATTTGATGAAAAAATACATTCATATGCTGTTCAATCGAACAAAGGCAAAAAAATCGAGAAAATTCAAATTTAGGAGAATTCATGATAAATTCTACAAATTTTCGTATGAATCATTACCTAGGCTCGTTACATTTGCTTTCTCAATACACCAAAGAGATAGAGCATTTGCACGATTGGCAGTAAAGAGGTGTTAAGAAATAATATATCTTGGAAGATAGTTTCCAAAAAGATGAAGATAGAAGTTTCCTAGTGCTAGAGTTTTGTCTTATTTACAATATTGTTGTACGTTATATGTTGAAAGCTTAATGATAATCTTCAGCAGCTTTTCCCAAGAACATATCATTTACATGGTGTCGGAGCAAGGTTACCGACATTCACATACCTAAAATGATCGTGAATTATGGCCGGGCCGGATGAACAACCACCACCACCACCTTCAAAAAGTAGAACCAAAGATTTCATAGCAAAGCGAACCGACGAAAAATTTAACGTACCATCTTGGCATTTTTACACCTCACAAATTTGAAATTCCCACGGCCACGGAGCAGATTGAACGGAAGACGATGACGCCACCGCACGGAACACAATGTTATGAAACCAATAAGGCTAACCAAAACATCTCGACAAAGATTGAAAACATAGGGTAAAGGAAAATATGAAAAAAATATTGGCAATGCGTAAAAGTAATTGTAGATCACAAAATTAATAACAAAATTAACAACATAGAAGTAGAAGTGTTTCTATTAAATTTCAAAAATACAAAGCAAATTAAGTGATGTTAAGACGTCACCTAATCAAACTATTTCAACACTGAAGTGATCATAAAAATAGAGAATTCATCCAAACATTTCAATTTTCAACAATTGAACAATACGCATCAAATAAGATTGGATCCAAGTGAAATGACCGTAAGAGAAATTAACCGAACAACAACGGCAGAGTCATACTTGGATTTCGAAATTCCAATAGAATTCAGCGGAAACAAGTGAGAGATGAAGCGCAATATCATAAAATCAACGAAAAAGTAAGATTTATTAGAATTAATAAGAGAGATTAAGAGAGAGACTTACTTGGTAAGAATAAAATCTGCATAACCTGGGATATCTCCAAGCAAATGTGCGAGTGAAAAGGATAGAAAAGGTTAAGAACCGATTTAAATGGAGCAGTTACTATTTGGGGGGGAGATAGAAGCGAGTTAGTTTATACTTACGTAATAGTTTTACTTAATTTTACCTTCTTTTTTTTCGTTTCTTCCTCCCTCTTATTCTATTGTATGTAATTCGCTTAATTTATTGGGGTAAAATAGGGGTTTTCATATTTTGGTGTCCTACCCCTCTTGACATATAGAATAGAGATAATCTATAAGAAGGAATTGACTATGAAGAAACCTTTGCTCCTATTGCTAGACTTGAGGCCATTAGAATACTGATTGCATTTGCTGCATATATGGAATTTAAATTGTATTAAATGGATTTCAAATGTGCGTTTCTTAATGGCTACTTAAATGAAGATGTATATGTTGAACAACCCCATGGATTTGAAAATAATGATTTCCCAAACCATGTCTACAAGCTTAATAAGACTCTTTATGGGTTAAAGCAGCCACCTAGGTCATGGTATGAGAGATTGTCTAAGTTCCTTTTAGAAAATAATTTTAAAAGAGGAAAAGTTGATAAAACTTTGTTTCTAAAATCGAAAGGAACTGATATACTTCTTGTTCAAATATATGTTGATGACATTATCTTTGGAGCAACTAATGAGTCATTATGCAAAGAATTTTTTAAGCTTATGAGTAATGAATTTGAAATGAGTTTGATGGGTGAGTTAAATTTCTTTCTTGGGTTACAAATTAAGCAAACTGAAAGAGGAATAATTATTCACCAACTAAAATATATAAAGGAACTGCTAAAGAAATATGGACTTGAAAATTCAAAGATTAATCACACTCCTATAGGAAGTTCAACTAGATTAGATGAAGATTCCATAGGAACAAGTGTTGATCAAACAAAATATAGAGACATGATTGGTTCCCTTTTGTATCTAACTGCTAGTCGTCCACACATAGCTTTTAGTATTGGTTTGTGTGCTAGATTTCAAGCAAATCCTTAGGAGTCTCACTTAATAGCAGTGAAGAGAATTCTTAGATATCTCAAAGGAACAGATGATCTTGGACTTTTCAATCCAAGAAGTGACACATTTGAGTTAAGAGGATACGCTGATGCTGACTATGCTGGAAATATTGTAAATAGGAAAAGTACCTCAGGTATGGTTCAATTTCTTAGTCATAGTTTAGTTTCTTGGAGCAGCAAGAAACAAAACTCAGTTACTTTATCCACTGCTGAAGCAGAATATGTTGCTGCTGCTGCATGTTGCTCTCAAATGCTTTGGATAAAAAAATAACTTTGTGACTATGGAATAAACTTTAATTGTGTTCCTATTTATTGTGATAATACAAGTGCCATTAGTATTTCAAAAGATCCAGTGCATCATTCAAGAGTTAAGCATATTCATATCAGACATCACTTTCTAAAAGAAAATGTGGAAAAAGGTTTGATTAAACTTGAGTTTTGTCTGACTGAGAATCAGATTGTTGATATACTAACCAAGCCTCTAAAAAGAGATAGATATGAAAAATTAAGGCTTGAGTTAGGTTTAATAAAATTTAAGTAATTGTTCCTGTTCGAATCCCCCATGGCTGAATTGATTTGTCTTACTCTATGTGATATTAAGTGACTGTGATTAATTGCCTAAAACCAATGCAAATTAAAATGTTCAAAACATAAACATGGATTCAAAGGAATAAAGCCACTCACAAATGTCATATAATACTCCCCTTATTGTTCCTAAGTGATAGAAACATGCATGATTTGATGAATGTTGATAATTAGTATAAGTTGTTCCTATAGCACAAGTTTCTTTCTTTTCTTTTTCTTTCCATAAATTAAAAGTCCATAAAAATCAAAAAATTCGAAAAACCCAAAAATATAGGAATCAGATTTATCAAGTCTTGATTCAATTTTTATCTTTTCTTTTATTTTATTTTTATCTTTTTAATTTTCCGCGTGCAACTCTTCGTATACTGTTACATGCATCTTCTTTCTTTCTTCCCTTCCAAAACTGTATTCCTTTAATCGCTTCATCTTCACCATTGTTCATCTTCATCCCACCTCTTCGCACCACATAAAACCTCAATCTTTCTTGACCAAATGGAAAAAACCTCTCTCAATTCACCTTTTCCAAAAGCAAAAACTCCCAAAACCTCTCAAATGGAAAGCCCCTCTTCTCCATCCAAAACCCTAGAAATCGAAAATCCTCAAGAAACAAATATGAAGGTAGAAGAGCAAAAATTGGAGTCACCAAGGAGAAGTATTAGAAGAAGGAAACTGATTGGGGAGGATGATGAAGAAGAAATCCCCGAATTAGTTGAGGGGGAAGAAGAAGCAACGCCTTGTTCCTCCCAAAGGAACCGCTACTTCTTCCTCAAAGAAACGAGTGGAAAGAAGTGATTTTAGGTATGTTCTTAGATTTTGTGTAGAATTAGAATGGGCTAAGAAGGTTCAATTCACTGAACTAATAGAAATCCTAAAGGAACAAGGTATGGAATACCTTTTTGAAACCGCATTTAATCATGCCTTAGTTCCTTTTGCCATGGATGAATTTTTTGCAAATTTCATCAACACTGATGGAGTATGCACTACTGAAGTCAGGGGGAAGAAAATAAAATTCTCCCAAGAGACCTTAGGAAAAATATGGGAAGTTCCTTGCAAAGGAACTGATCTATATTTTAAAAGGAAAGGACCTGTCACCTTTCCTAATATCTCCCAAGATGACATTGTTCAATCCTTAGGGGGAACTGCTGGCCAAACTAAAATCAATCACAATCTCCTCACCCCAGTTCACAAATTTTTTTTCAATCTTGTTTAGAGAGCACTCATTCCTCGAACTGAAATGAGGAATGAGGTTGGTATCGTTGACATGTGCTACATGTTTTGCCTAGACCACCACATTCAAATCAACTTTCCTTCTCTCTTTATCCAATACCTCACACACTGCATAGAAAACTATTGTGTTGTTGGTTATGGAGCCGTAATAACCTCTCTTCTCTCCCATTTCAAAGTTAAAACCATTGGTTGGCCTACCTTGGGAATTAAGCAAGGTAATATATTAAATGAGAAGACTTTGTATGGCTTAGACCTCTCTGTCCAAGAAGGAGTTTTGACCCAAGGGAGGATAGCTTCTTGTTCCTCTCAAAAGAGAAATCTGCTTATGGCAGTGGAGGAGGAACCAGTTGAAGTTATTATGGAGGAATACGTTCCTAAACTTACTGAACCAAAGGAACAGCCCCCCAAGAAACGCAAAACAATAGCCAAAAATCCTACAAAACATGTTCCCAAGCAAACTCCTTCCCTAAGGAAGAGTTCAAGGTTGAGAGTTGCAAAAACTGTCTATGTTCCTTCTAATGAGGACGCACCATTAGTCATATCTGATGAAGAGGAACCACATAAGCTCTCACCTAAGGAGCCTACTCCTCCTTCTTCACCAAAAATGTCGATTACCCTTCCCACTATCCCTTCCATCTCTCCTTCTTCCTTCTCTGTTCCTTCCTGTTATGAACATATGAAGGTCGCCATAAATGAGCCTAACCCTTTTTCCTCTACTTCTGATACTCTACCACCACCACCTCCTTTTCTCCCTCCACAATACACCAACTCTTCACCTTATGTTCCTCTCACGAGAACAGCGGGACCATCACAAGATAACACCCCCGGTTCCTCCACCAAAACCCCCAACTGACTCTGATTCAGGAAAGGAACAAGTTCCTTCAGATAAATATGGGTGGGTCAATGAAGTATGTCTTCCTGTTCAATACATGATCAAATGCTACAATCACCTTCACTGGACTTTGAATGACAAAACTGATAAGATGATGGGAATAATTAAAGTTCTTAGTGATAAAGTGATAGAGCAACAGAAGAACATGGAGATGATGGTTCAAGCAATGAACTCCATGAAGAAGCAATTGGATGGTCATCACGAGGAGGTAATGACGAAGTTGGAAGAAGTGGTTGAAGAAGAAGTAGTAGAGGAACACAACTCCCTTTCCTTTCCTAATGTCTAAGTTCTGTTTCTCTTAAAGGAACAGGGAACTCCTAGCTTTTGTTTCCTTTTCTTTTATTTTCTTCCTTTTTATTTTTTGTACTTTTGTGGAACAAGTGCTATAAATATAATGACTTTTGCTAAAATTGTCTTCGTTTGTGATTTGATTGCATAATTTCTTACTTGGAATGGCTAGTATTATGTGATTGATGTTTAAGCAAGTCTGCCCTTTGCAATTCCTACCTTAACCATTTTTTTTGGTGCTTGTTAATGGTCTCAAGGTCTTGTACATATCAGTCTTCCTAAAATCACCAAGAGTTTAATCTTTTTGAGGATGACAAAGGGGGAAAAGATACCAGGACCAAATTGAGTTGAATTTTTTTTTTAAAAAAACGAAGTTAAAATTTTAGATCCTTAATCTGCCATAATAAAAATAATAATATATAAAGTGTAACACCCCGTAATTTTCACCCTTTATTTTTTGGCGTTGTTTACATTAAAATGATATTTTCCGTTAAAATAAAATAATTTATTATTAAAACTATTTTTAACATGTATAATTATTTAGTTGTTGCATTATGTGGTTGTGTTTACTAATTTAAAGTGTATATATTTATTTAGGAATTTTATTTGTTATTATTATTAATGTGCATATTTGTTTTATAATATAGTTAGTAATTTTTATTTTATAAATTTAAGTAACATGTGATTTTATTTCTTAGCGTAAATATATTTTATGGACCGACCAATGTAACGAATTCGCAAGCCCATTTGTTCTATCATGATGTACGAAAATTAGGAGGGTGTTGGCTTGGATGATCATCTTCCATTCACCTTTGTAACCACCAAAATATGAAGAGCCAACCCCCCTCCCCATTCATCACCCATCAATTGCCAACATTAACCCCCTTCATAATCACCTTTTAAACCATTGCTTAATGAGGTTATTAATCAGGTTTTTGCTGCATTTTAACCCCCATTTTCGCCCAACCCTTAGAGAGGTAGAGAAAGAGTTCTTCTCTCTTCTCGGATTTTTGTCCATTTTTGCACACCTAACTTGTTTACATCATATCTCCTTCGTCTCTTATCGAAATTGGACGTGTGAGTAGTCAAAATTCATCTACTCGGAAAGATCTTGTTCGTGGTGTAATTTTTTTTTGAAGAAAGTGAAAGACCCATCTGCAGTTTCCATTTCAAACAGACGACTCATCCGGTTTTCTTAGAGTTTTCGGGAGCAATGTTATTCTCTTCTTTCTTTGCCATTCTAGTATTATTTTCCACCTAAAATCAAGGTAACTAGTATCTCTTCTAGCACGTTAGGATTAGAGTAGTGATTTTGGTATTGTTAGGATTTATGTTAGTAGGCTAGAAATCATGGTATTAGGCGTAGGAATATGTTAGGGTGCTATTATAATTGTTCTTGTTATTTTTTTATTCATGTTAGTATCATGTTAGGATTGTATAAAATGTTGTTCTTCCTGCCTAATGTTATGCTTGTGATGTTATATGTATTATTATCATGAAAGTATTAGGAATTTGTGAAAAATTAGTAGCATTATGTTCGGGTTATGTTTAAGCATGTTTGTTGAATGTTGTTTAAGGTTGGGTGTGGGTTTGGATGAATTCTTGTGGTTTTAGTAATCTGGAAATTTATTTATTTTGGGCTATGATTCACGTATTTTGTGTTTAATCATGTTAGAATAGTTAATATATGTTGAATTATCATGTTTGGGGGCTATGTAATTTATATTTTATGTTAATCCTCATGTTAAACTAGTTAATTTCTATGGTATAATCATATATTGGCTTGGGTATATTTCGTTTTCATGTATGAGTATATGTGGTGAAAGTTTGGGTGAAATAGCATACCTACTGATGTGCATGAGAAAAAGAAACAGAAGGCCTTTCGCGGACCGCGGGCTATTTCATGACCCGCAACCCGTTTGGACAGTGTATGTTCAAAGTGTCATATCTCACTCGTTTTACCTCGGAATTGAGCTTATGACCACTTGTTGGAAAGATATTGAGATAATATTTGACATGCATTTGGAATTTCTTAAAAATACTGTGTATTCTGAAAGTTATGTATATTTGAATTTGCTGCATATGTTTAAAACCATTTCAAAAGGCGTACTTTGTTGTGTTGAAGCATGTTAAGACTTGTTTTGAGGTGAAATCTTGATATGGAGTTTTTTGAAGAATTGTTGCATGTTTTATTTATTTATTTTATTATGATTATTATTTTATTTATAATAACTATTACTTTGGGAAGAATAAATATTGTTGAATTGAGACTCTTGGATTGCGATCCTAGTCTCTGCTGATTTTAGATGTAAGGCCTTAAGGGTAACCTTATTAATTTTATTTGAGGGTTAATTGATGAATAAATTATATTATTTATTTGTGGAACTATTTTATTGAGATTAAGATATTTGGTGGGATAGATGTAGTCCCCGGTGAAGAACATGCCAACCACCTAGGTTGCGATTTAGGGGTATTACCTGGGTTAATTGTTGTCATCCGAGAGGTTGGGAAGTACTGAGCTGGGTACTATCCTGCATCGTGATTTTGGCCATTCTTAGACACAGGCAGTAGGGAACGTAAGCCCTTAGGCTGTCTGGAGATTTCGATCTGACAAACCTTAGGAAGTGGGTTGCGATTCACTGGCGTTCTGCTCTTTCTCAAAACCTATTATATTATTATGTTTAATTATTTTGGAGGCTTATGCTATGGATCTTGTATGATTATCTTAAGTTCATTATTGTTGATTTACTTATTGTTATTAGAAGCATGTTGCTGAGTAGTAACATATATTTTAACTTTACGTAAAATTGCTATTTGAATCCTATATTGGGCTGGGACAGATGTTAGTTACTCCCCACTGATTGTGGATATAATATCTTGTATATTTTGCAGGTTTTGTTGATGGGGATTTTCTTTGATTTTGGGCTCGGGTTGAGATGCGAGAAATAATCTATTAGGTGTCTTAGTTCTAGACTTCTTTTTAGTTTGAGATAGTTTTCTCATTTCGTTTTTAATCTAAGTAATTAATTTATTTATATTATTTTTTTAAGTTTGTTTTTATCACTTAGTTATTTAAAACTATTCTTGTAGTAGTGACATTCCCAGAAGACGATGTTTCCGCCATCGTCCTATTAAATATATTAATTATTTTTCTTTTCCGCTTTTGAATTTCTAGGGTGTTACAGTTGGTATCAGAGCAAAACGCTCCTAAACTCTGAAAAAGAGTTGCTAATGATTCGTTAGAATTATTGGTTAGCCTTAGGAGATAAAATCTGTTTAGAATTAAGTTTTGTAGTTTCGGTATAATGAGAGAAAGATGGGTAGAGTAAGTAAGAGTAAGCCATATGGAATGTGGTGTGCTCTCATGCTTGTGGAGCATATATAATATGTATAGTTACTTGTTTATTGGTGGAATTAGTCTACCAAGTTTGCTAATCTTATTTGCAGGGCCTCCTACGTGTAACCTTTCTTGTTATCAGAGTACGCAGCGAAAGCGAAGTGATTTATAGCCCTCTAGTTCGGGGTTGAGTTGCGCATTTAAATTATTTTGTGTTGTGCATTTTAAAAAATAAACTTTTATTTTATTTTAACATAGTCATGTATAGTGCATTGATGTTATTCTATTTTTTATGGTTGCTTATTAATGTGTTTTATTATGTGAGACGATATATAGCGTCTTTTTCTTTCAACTAAGTGCTGGTTTTATGTGAGTACTTCTTATTTGTTTTTTTTGTCATTTAAAAAACTTTCAAACTTGAGTTCATATTTCAAATAATATTTTATATCTTTGTTCTTAATAAATTTCATACTTATATTAGAATTATATTTTAATATTCAGGTTTTGTTATTGTTAATATTTTGCTATACTCTTTGAAAAGAAAATTGTGTTTAGCCGAAATCTAAAACTTGTTTAGGTTGACATTAAGTCATAATGGATGATTCCTTTGACTTGTATGTCAATTTGATAAGTTCACACATTTTATCTATTTTGATTTAATTTCCTTTTTGAGTTGATATTAAGTTTATATTGGGTGATTCCGGTAAACTTTAATGTCGATTTGATAAGGAAGCTTTCAAATATTGTTTTTGTTGATACGAGGTTGCAATGGGTGGTTCCATGCACATTTGTGTCGACTTGGCAAATTTTATAATTGTTGTTGATAATTTAATACTATTTATTATTAGTGTTTCGTCGTTGTGAAATTTATTTTAAAGTTATCAATTTCTTTTGTGAACTTTAAATTTCATATATATGTTTAGGAGGACGTACGCTCTTATAACATATGTCATGACTTGAGTTCGTAAGTGCTATTTTAATAAAGCAGTTAGCTACTCTTTATTAAAGTGTTCTTATCTCTTTAAGTGGAGTATAAGCATGTGTGGTTATCTCTATTTAAATTGGTTTGGCTATCAATTTATGAACGTTTACTTCTTCATTTCTTTTTCTAAAAATATTTATGTATGATCGAATTTATTCTTTTACAATTTTACGTAATGATTTATTCCTACTTCTGTTGCAAAACTTCCCATAGTTGATCTTGCAAACGTATTTACCTTAAACTCTCTTCTTGTCTTTGGTTCTTCCACATTTATAAATAAAATGTATGTTTGAGTTATCAAAATTTTATGGCTGCAGGGTTGTTTAGTTCTTAAACTAAGATCCATCAATTTATGTTTTCTTAATGTTCTTTATCAAAAGTATTTTCTTTTGGTCTCCTATTTCTTTCTAAGTTTCGAGGACGAAACTCTTTTAAGGGGGAGTGATTGTAACACCCCGTAATTTTCACCCTTTATTTTTTGGCGTTATTTACATTAAAATGATATTTTTCGTTAAAATAAAATAATTTTATTATTAAAATAATTTTTAACATGTATAATTATTTAGTTGTTGCATTATGTGGTTGTGTTTACTAATTTAAATTGTATATATTTATTTAGGAATTTTATTTGTTATTATTATTAATGTGCGTATTTGTTTTATAATATAGTTAGTAATTTATATTTTATAAATTTAAGTAACATTTGATTTTATCTTAAGCGTAAATATATTTTATGGACCGACCAATGTAACGAATTCGCAAGCCCATTTGTTCTATCATGATGTACGAAAATTAGGAGGGTGTTGGCTTGGATGAGCATCTTCCATTCACCTTTGTAACCACCAAAATATGAAGAGCCAATCCCCCTCCCCATTCATCACCCATCAATTGCCAACATTAACCCCCTTCATAATCACCCTTTAAACCATTGTTTAATGATGTTATTAATCAGGTTTTTGCTGCATTCTAACCCCATTTTCGCCCAACCCTTAGAGAGGTATAGAAAGAGTTCTTCTCTCTTCTCGGATTTTCGTCTATTTTTGCACACCTAACTTGTTTGCATCGTATCTCCTTCGTCTCTTATCGGAATTGGACGTGTGAGCAGTCAAAATTCATCTACTCGGAATGATCTTGCTTGTGGTATAATTTGTTTTTGAAGAAAGTGAAAGACACATCTGCAGTTTCCATTTCAAACAGACGACTCATCCGGTTTTCTTGGAGTTTTCGGGAGCAATGTTATTCTCTTCTTTCTTTACCATTCTAGTATTATTTTCCACCTAAAATTAAGGTAACTATCATCTCTTCTAGCACGTTAGGATTAAAGTAGTGATTTTGGTATTGTTAGGATTTATGTTAGTAGGCTAGAAATCATGTTATTAGGCTTAGGAATATGATAGGGTGCTATTAGAATTGTTCTTGTTATTTTTTTATTCATGTTAGTATCATGATAGGATTGTATAAAATGTTGTTCTTCATGCCTAATGTTATGCTTGTGATGTTATATGTATTATTATCATGAAAGTATTAGGAATTTGTGAAAAATTAGTAGCATTATGTTAGGGTTATGTTTAAGCATGTTTGTTGAATGTTGTTTAAGGTTGGGTGTGGTTTTGGATGAATTCTTGTGATTTTAGTAATTTGGGAATTTATTTATTTTGTGCAATGATTCACGTATTTTGAATTATCATGTTTGGGGGCTATGTAATTTTTTTTTATATTAATCCTCATGTTAAACTAGTTAATTTCTATGGTATAATCATATATTGGCTTGGGTGTATTTCGTTTTGATGTATGAGTATATGTGGTGAAAGTTTGGGTGAAATAGCATACCTACTGCTGTGCATGAGAAAAAGAAACAGAAGGCCTTTCGCGGCCCGCGAGCTATTTCACGACCCGCTACCCCGTTTGGACAGTGTATGTTCAAACTGTCATTTCTCACTCGTTTTACCTCGGAATTGAGCTTATGACCACTTGTTGGAAAGATATTGAGATAAGATTTAACATGCATTTGGAATTTCTTAAAAATACTGTGTATTCTGAAATTTATGTCTATTTGAAGTTGCTGCATATGTTTAAAACCATTTCAAAAGGCGTACTTTGTTGTGTTGAAGCATGTTAAGACTTGTTTTGAGGTGAAATCTTGAAATGGAGTTTTTTGAAGAATTGTTGCATGTTTTATTCATTTATTTTTTTATGATTATTATTTTATTTATAATTACTATTACTTTGGGAAGAATAAATATTGTTGAATTGAGACTCTTGGATTGCGATCCTACTCTCTGCTAATTTTAGGTGTAAGGCCTTAAGGGCAACCTTATTAATTTTATTTGAGGGTTAATTGATGAATAAATTATATTATTTATTTGTGGAACTATTTTATTGAGATTAAGATATCCGGTGGGATAGATGTAGTCCCCGGTGAAGAACATGCCAACCACCTAGGTTGCGATTTAGGGGTATTACCTGGGTTAATTGTTGTCGTCCGAGAGGTTGGGAAGTACTGAGCTGGGTACTATCCTGCATCGGGAGTTTGGTCATTCTTAGACACAGGTAGTACGGAACGTAAGCCCGTAGGCTGTCTGGAGATTTCGATCTGACAAACGTTAGGAAGTGGGTTGCGATCCACTGGCGTTCTGCTCTTTCTTAAAACCTATTATATTATTTTGTTTAATTATTTTGGATTCTTATGCTATGGATCTTGTATGATTATCTTAATTTCATTATTGTTGATTTACTTATTGTTATTAGAAGCATGTTGCTGTGTAGTAACATTTATTTTAACTTTGCTTAAAATTGCTATTTGAATCCTATATTGGGCTGGGACAGCTGTTAGTTACTCCCCACTGATTGTGGATATTTCTTGTTTATTTTGCAGGTTTTGTTGATGGATATTTTCTTTGATTTTAGGCTCGGGTTGAGATGCGAGAGATAATCTATTAGGTGTTTTAAATCTAGACTTCTTTTTTGTTTGAGATAGTTTTCTCATTTCGTTTTTAATCTAAGTAATTAATTTATTTATAGTATTTTTTTAAGTTTGTTTTTATCACTTAGTTATTTAAACACTATTCTTGTAGTAGTGACATTCCCAGAAGACGATGTTTCCGCCATCGTCCTATTAAATATATTAATTATTTTTCTTTTCCGCTTTTGAATTTCTGGGGTGTTACATAAAGTATTGTTTTTTTTTCTTTCATTCTCTTATGTTATTTGTTGTTTGATTTTCCTTAGTTTGTAACTTTGTTGTCATCATCAAAAAGGGGGAAATTGTTGAACCCTAGTTTTGATGATGATAAAGGAACAAAGATACAAACTAAGTAATGAATTAACAACTTGTTAAGTGAATGGATTTTACAAGGTATCAATGAAAAGAGCAAAGAGAATACTAAGTCAGAAGAAGAAATCAATTTTGGTATTGGAGAAGCATTGGAGCAAGAGAACCTAAGCAAGTCTTTTTGTTTCTAGTTCCAATGTAAAGGAACGAGTAAGTAATGGTAAGGAACAATGGTAATTTAAAAAGAGAATGAGTGTCTGTTTCTTTGAAAGGAATAGACGAACTGGCACTGTCATGTTAAGTTAAAGGAACTAATTATTTACAAGGAACTCGACATATGTTGAATAAGTGCAACGGTTAATTTATGACGTTTGAGTGTTTAATGCCTAAATTATTGGAAACCGTTTTTATTTAGAAAAAATCTGATTTTAAGGAAAATCTTTTTACGATAAAGATTTTATTCTAATTTGAAAATAAAAATCCTTTTCGGTTTTAAAGAAAATATTTTTAAAGATAATATTTTGATAAAAGGATTTAATTTTGGTTTTATTGATTAAAATACTTTTTAATTAAATCAGATTTTTGGTTTACTGCATAAGTGGTTACTAAAATTAAGGAAGCAGTAGAAATTCCATAACACACGTTTAACTTAGATCGTGGAGATCATGGGTGTCAAAAGGAACGTGTTCCTCTAGTTGAGGAACATCATGTGAAAATGTTTTTACCACTAACACATGATTTTATCCCACATTCTAGTTACTCACTACTATAAATAATTATGTTTAAGTAAGTTCCAATTTGTGTCGGGCCAAGTGATTTAGTGAGTTAAACTAAGTAAAGTGTCAGTGCCTTCATTCTCTCATAAAAGCCATTTGTTTTGCCTTCTTACTCTAATTCCACTAAGTTTATTGATCATTGTATTTTGGTTTTGGGGTAAGTGGATTTTGAATGAAGTCTTGTAAGAGAGAAAGCTTTGAGTGAAGCGAATTAAAGTGAGAAAACTTCAATTGAAGTTGAGAGGAACGACTGTTAAGGGAACAGTTGTTTAGGAACTTGAGTTTGCTAGGGAGGTTGGTGCACCAGTTAGTACTAGTAATGGACTCTTGGCTTTAGAGGAGGGGGGTTCCACTCATCAGCAACATGTAAATGACGAGATTGGTCCTATGGTTGAAACTGGTGAGGGGAGAAACCCCAACCATTGATGGATAATATGTTGATCTAGAATGTTAGGGGCCTAAATAGCACTGAAAAATAAGTGAAAGTGAGGAGAATTATTCATCTTCACAACATACAACTATTTAGTCTCCTGAAAACTAGGGTAAAAGTTCCTAATCTAGGGAGGGTTTACCTGAATCTATATCCTAAATGGTGTTTCTTTTCTAATCATGGTTGTCAGTATAATGGAAGGATTTTGGTGGCCTAGATTCCTGAGGTTTTCATTGTTGATATTCTGCTTACCACTTCCCTGCTAGTGCATTATAGGATTGTTGTTCAAAGTTGCAAGAAGTCTTTTCTTTGCACCTTTATCTATGCTTTCAATGATGAAGCTGGGAGGGTGAGTCTTTGCTCTTCCCTAGCTCTCATTGCTTCTTCCAGTAATGAGCCTTGGTGCATGCATGGGGACTTCAATTATTTGCTTAACCTGGATGAAAGGGTAGGAGGCATTCTAGTTAGACCTCATGATGCGATGCCTATGAGGAATTGTATGATTACTTGTCGAATTGAAGAGGTCAAAGCTGCTGGTAGGTTCTTTACATAGACGAACCAACAAGAGGAGGCTTGTATGATTTTTTCAAAGCTTGATAGGCGTTTGTCTAATGTTGACTTGATTGCTCTTTTTCCTACCAGCGAAGTGTAGTTCCTACCTGAGGAAGATTTTGATCACTGCCCTATGGTCATAAAGACCTTTCCTATCAATCATGGTCGGAAGCCTTTTAGATTCCACAACCATTGGTGTCTCAGTTTGTCTTTTATGGACACTGTGAAAAGAGGGTAAGATATTCAGTTTTCTTGTTGCAAGATGTACAAAGTTATGGGTAAATTGAAGAGTCTTAAAGCTTTATTTAAAGCTTTAGTTTTGAGAGGTGAAGACCACCTTCACCATGTGGCAGCCAAAGAGGCCTTAGTTAGCATTCAGTCAGCTATACATCAAAACCCTGCAAATGCTATACTAGCAACTCAGGACAAAGAGCGAGGCTCAGATTACATATAGGCAACCTGGACTGCTCATCACATGATGCTTCAGCAGAATGCCAAATTACACTGACTGAAAGAGCGGGTGATGAAAATTCTAAACTTTTCTATGGTAGCATCAAAGATCAATATAGGGAGAATGTTATTAATGTAATCCGTAATGAGGTAGGAATATGGGTGGATACCCCTGAAGAGGTTTCTAGGACCTTCATTAGTTTTTACCAAGGACGTTTAGGGTCCCATATGGATAAGAGGACATATGTTCTTCCTGAGATCGTTGGATATGGGAGTGTAATGAGTCTTGAACTATGTGCTCTCCTTCATTGTACTTTCTTTAAGGCTGATGCAAAGAGAGTTATGTGGTCTATTCCTGTCAACAAAGCCTCTGGTTTGGTGTCTTTTTTAAAAGCTGCTTCGAATGTGGTTGGTGATGAAGTTGCAGATGCAGTGCTAGGCTTCTTCTCTTCTAGAAAAACACTAAATGAGCTTAATGTAACTACCGTCACTCTTGTTCCTACGGTGAGAGTTCTAGCACTGTTAGTGATGACTTCATGCTTATAGCATGTTGCTCCTCTATCTACAATTCATCACCAAATTATTATGTGAAAAGTTGAATAAAGTGTTGCCTCATATCATTAGCTAAACTCAGGGAGATTTTATAGCTGGTAGGAATATCCTACACAATCTGCTGATTTACCAAGATCTAGTTATGATCTAAAGGCCTAACCAAAAACAAGTATGTTGCTTGCTTATGCTTGATATTAGGAAAGCTTATGATAGTGTAGAGTACGGCTTCATTGAAGAAATGCTCAACCATTTGCAGTTTCTTGATTAGCTTATCAAAATGGTGATGGTGTGTGTCACTATTCCCAATTTTGCTTTCCTACTGAATGGTTGCCCAAGTGAGCTTGTTGTTCCTAAAAGAGGTTTGAGACAAGGAGATCCTCTTTCTCCTCTGCTTTTTACCTTGTATATCGAGTATGCTTCAAAGATCTTAATTAAAATTGGTAGTATGCATGAGTTCAAATAATGCTTTGTTAATGACCTTTTGCTCTTCTCTAAAGATGACCTTACTTCAATTAATATGCTACTTGTTGTTTGAAGGTGTTTTCTGCTACTACAGGACTGCACATTAATCAAGAGAAGTCTGAAATGTACTTAACTAAGACGGATTCAGCTCTTAGGTCTAGGATTGCTGCCCTCTCTGGATTCAGGTTGGGTTCTCTTCCTTTCAAGTACTTGGGAGTTCCTATTACTTCTAGAATGATGAATAAAATTGAATGTGATATGCTGGTTGAAAAGATGTGCCAGAGAATTAAAATCAAGAGTAGTAGACATTTATCCTACAGTGGTAGATTGCAATTGGTAAATGCAGTGCTCATGTACATTTGTGTTTATTGGTGTCAAATCTTCATTCTTCCTAAGTCCATTTTGCATAAGATCAATGATGTGTGCAAAAGCACTATCTCTGGCATGAAACTTGGAATAGCACTATGGCAGGTTATGTTACATGAAATGAGGTTTGTGACTATAAATTTGCAGGAGGGCTAGGCATCAGAAACATAGTTATGTAGAATCAGACAACTATTGGTAGCCAAGTTTTGGCTATTTCTCAAAAGAAAGGTAATTTGTGGGTTAAATGGGTCCATGAAGTCTATATTAAGGATCATAATTGGGTGGATTATTAGTCCTCTCAGGTTGCGAGTTGGGTGTGGGAATGTATTTGTAAAGTTAATGACAAAGTCATGCCTCTTGTTCAAAGCTCTAGTGCAAGTTACTATAGCATTAAGCAAACATGTGTTGCTATATGCCCTGCTAGGGGTGTTCATTTCGGATATCTGATCCGATCTGATCCGAAATTTCAGATGTCCGAAAATTTCGGATAGGAGAAAATGTGATCCGTATCGAATCCGAAAATTTTGGATCGGATAATTGGATGTCCAATATGTTTTTTCTTTATTTTTCATTGGATGTGAAACCAAGTTCTGTAGATACTTGTATAAATACTTTACAGTACATATACAAATATTTATATTAATACTCTTTCCTCATTATAGTTTATATTTTTGTACAGATTTTCTTGAGTTGTAGGATTGTTTCAAAACCTCAATTTTAAATATTATTAGATTGCTCATGTTTTTATAGGATACATTGGCATCTTTGAAGGATATATACATGTAGTAGGATATGTTAAAGAGAAATATTCAATATAACTTGAGGAAAATTCAATTCATCGAACAAAATAAAGGTTGAAGAGAAAAGTTCAATTACAGTACAAAAAGGTTGAAGAGATAAACTGAGTTCAACTTGCAACAACTCTAAGATCTGAAATAAAGACCTCAGTGACAGTCGGCGCTACACCTTAAGGAAGAGGAAGGGCTAGTGGGTGGTGGCCGACGTGACTGGGGAAGAGGAAGGGCATAGGCTGCGGAGTGCGACGAGGAAGGTTGGTGGTGTACAGTCGCGCAACAAAGGCGAAGAAGGCTGGTAGCCTGTTGGTAGGTGGCCGGTGGTTGCGGACTTGTGGTTGGCTGCGTGAGAGTGGCTGGGAAAGTGGGGGAAGTGGGCGGCTGGGAAGTGATTCAATAGTCAGGTTACGTTTGTGTTGAGGACACACCAAAGTTGCAGTTTTTTTAATTTTAAGAAAAGCAAATTTTATTATTTTAAAAAGTTTCGGATATTTAGGATATGCAAAATAAAAAATTCCCGATCCCTATTCGATCCGATTTTTTTCGGATATCCAGTCCGAAAAATCCGAAACCTCAAAATTCAGATCGGATATCAGAATTTTCGGACCGGATTAACTGGATCGCGGATCGGATCAATCTGATCAGATTTTTTTGAACAGTCCTATGCCCTGCAGTACAACCCTAGATTTGGGGCAAGGGTGTTTGGAATAGGCTATCTGTCCCAAACACATATTTGTTCTATGGCTTATCGGAAGCGGGAGGTTACCTACTAGAAGCAGATTGGCTTAATGGGGTGTTGCAAGCACAAACTTGTGTTATTTTTGTGGTGCCAATGAGGAGACCCACTCTCACTTGTTCTTTGAATGCACTATTAGTACTAGTTGTATTATGGAGATCACCAAATGGCTAGGCATTTGTATGTCTGTGCATAATGTGTATAGATTTATGAAGTGGATTTATAGAGACTATAAGCATGGTGCTTTCATGAAACAATTTATTTTGTTGTTGTAGCTCCTTCTTGTTATTACCTTTGAAGAGCAGGAATGAGGCACAATGGAATCAACAAGTGTTGTTTGTTCATACTAGAGTTATAGATATCCAATATACTGGTAAAAATAGGATTCTACAAATTCATGAAAAGAAAATCAAGAAGGCTTATGACCTTGCTTGCTTTTAGCTTTATAGCTCAGATGTTGATTCTTGTGTATAGGCTAGCTTGTTAGCCTCGTTAGTTGTGAGCTGCTGGGTAAGGGCGAGTCCTTCCTAGAAGGTTTTCCCCTTCCCAGTTTTTGGGTTCTAGGTTGTATATATGTTTTTGTGTGCAATATACTTTCTTTCTTCTAAAAAACATTTATCGTTTAAAATCCGAAAATCAATTATCCTAAGGATAAAATATGAGTTTTTATAATATCTTTTAATTTAAAAAATATTTATTAAGAATACAATTAATTATCAAGAATAATTAATATTTATTAAAAATACAATTAATTACCAAGAATAATTAATTGGTCTTTAAGAAAATGGGATCTAAAAATGCAATTAATTATCATGTATAATTAATTGGGCTTTTAAATCTAGGCTTGGAAGAAATACATAGACCTTATGTTCTTAAATGATTTTGGGCTTAACTCTTTGGATTACTCTTCCTTTGGACCGAACCAATTAGGACGACCGTATGTTTAATCATTTTGTACTAAAATGGGGAGACACAATTGTGGTGGAGTAGTGGCATCGCTTCCCACCTCATATCCCTGAGGTCTGGGGATCAAACCTCATGGGACTCATTTGAGGATTTCCCCTTATCCCCCCCCTCAAGTGAGTCCCCTTCATCTTACCTTAAAAAAAATTATGTGTCTACAATTTTATTTATATATACATATATATACTAGGTTAGCTCCCCTGTGATGCACGATTTGACAAAAAAATATTATTGTGTTTGATAAGCAGCCACGTTGCTAAATTTTCTATACGTACGTAGTTGGTGACATGTTTATTTTAATAAATTGAAATTTGAATATAGTCGATATTCATACTTCCATGTTATACATATCTGAAAGTTTGATTAAAAGTCATGTGGGTCAAATTGATCTAATAAAGACAGTAAGTGCAAAAAATTATAGGAAAATTTGTCAGAAATTACCTTTTATAAACACTTTTTTGTGAAAAACCACCTTTTAAAAAAAATCGGGCACGCAACCACCTTTTTTATTCTTTTTTTTGTTGGAAGCCACCACTTGCCGGAATCCGGTGGTTGACCTTGATTTTCCGGCGTTGACCCCATTATCAACTTCATTTCTTTCTCCTTTCTCCATCTCTTCTTCCTCATTTCTTCCTCACTCCATTTTTGGCGTCCCAACAACTACAATGCCCACCCCCTTACTGTCATTGCACACCACCAACCACCCATCCACAAATGCATCCACCATATGCAACACATAACAAGTGCCAACTACCAACACCCACTGCCTCTCAGTCTTTACTACTACGTTCCCCTCTCTCTCCTTATTCCTCCATTGATGGCAGCGTGCACACACTCCTATAGCCTCCACCATCATTACTTCACCGAATTGCAAAAACTCCTCCACCTATTGTGTTCTCTTCTCTCTCCTCTCCTTTAATGTCATTACATTGTTGTTGTTGTTAATAATGGCGAAAATTCTCTTCAACATCTGGAAGGTAAGAAAAATGAAGAAACAGGAGAAGGGGCGTGCCACAATGGTGATGTGGAGGCAGGAGAGAGAAGAAGGAGGAGGAGGGGCGTGCTGCGGTGGTGGTGGTGGTGTGGAGGGGCCAGAATTAATGGATGAAGAAGAGAGGAAGAAGTGAGAAGGATTGAAGGAGGAAGAAATAGGGGGGTTTAATAACCTCACGTGCAACAACGCCGGAAAATTAAGATCAACCAGCGGATTTCGACAAGTGGTGGCTTCGAACAAAAAAAAGAACCAAAAAGGTTGTTACGTGCCCAATGTTTTTTAAAAGGTGGTTTCTCACAAAAAGTGGTTATAAAAGGTGGTTTATGATAAATAGTCCAAAATTATATTCCCTATTACTTTTGAAATGTTTAATAGTAACATTTGTGATAAAATAATCGATCTAAATGTTTTATATGATGATTTATAGACACCAATGTAGTGAGTGTAGTCTTCATTTCACTCTCAACAAAAAGGTTAATAATATCAAACCTATTTTCAACACGACTTATATATAATTCAAGTTCGCTACACAATACTCAAATACTGAGTATAGTTGGTGTATAAAAAGATTGTCTTATCTTACTATTTGAGTTAAAGAGGTCACTCAAAAGTACCACAAACAGAAAATGGCCCCTCTAAAATAGATAGTGAGATGGTCTTATGCTAGACCATCTTGTGTATAAAAAGATTGTCTTATCTTACTATTTGAGTTAAAGAGGTCACTCAAAAGTACCACAAACAGAAAATGGCCCCTCTAAAATAGATAGTGAGATGGTCTTATGCTAGACCATCTTATTTAAGAATTTCTAAAACCAAATATTACAACCCATAGAAATAAAGTACGTAGTATCCATTTTTGTAAATCAGCTTACCCGGAGCTTTACTCTGGTTGTTGTTGTTGCTCTCACTAGCAGGCTTACTGTAGCTTCCTTGGTTGTTTAGCGACCCTATAGGCTTCGACCCTTGGTTGCCTAATTGGTTGAACCCAGACCTTCCCTGATTACCACTCCCATTACCATTCTGCTCTTTCCTTTGCTTGGTTCACTCAAATTCTCCATGCCCCTTCTTTTAGCAGTAATGACAGGTTATTAGATCTCCTTTACAATCTCTACCAGGGTGGTTCTTGTTACACTTCTTACAGTTGTAACTCCTCTCAGATTGGCCCTTATTATTAAAGCCTTGACCATTCCTTCCTTGGAAATTCCCATTCCCATTTCTATTCTTCTTAAAGTTCCCATGATTTCCTCCAATGTTGAAATCCTTTCTTTTCTCACCCACTACAACATTCTTCTTGTCACGCCTCGACTGAAGACCATAAATATGGGCGGCTCTTCCATAAACAACATCTAGGGATGCAAACGTCTCACCACCTAACCCCAATTGGATTTCCTCAGTCAAACCTTGCTCAAATCTTTGAGCCTTTAGCTCTACAGTAGCTACTACCTCAGGTGCAAACCTAGACAATGCTATGAACTTGCTATAATACTCAGAGATAGTCATACTCCCTATCCTAAGGTTTATGAACTCCTGAGCCTTTTGTTTTCTCATAAAAGCACGGTAAAATTTTCCTCTTAAAGCAGCAATAAAAGAATCCCAATTAAACCCTTCCACAACACTAAGTCTAACTCCATTTTCCTTCCACCATAAGTCAGCCTCATCTTTCAGATATAACACAGCTTGACCTACTTTCATAGCCTTAGGACAATTTACAGCCCCAAAAATCTTTTCAAACTCCCTAATCCAACTCGGGATGCTCAGCTCTTTCTTCAGTCAATTTCTCTGCCAATAGGCGAATAGCAGAAGTTAAGGCGTTATCGTTGTTGGTCATTCTACTGCGCGACCTGAAATTTAACGTAACTCTACTTTAGGTTTCGACTCACAACTACTTACCATTTACTATAAAGGCATCAATTCAACTTGATAATACAAGATCGCATCATAATTATAATATTCTATGGAATTATAATAGTGCCAAATTTAATCACTATAAACCATCATTAGTCATATACTCATTCATGAATATCATTCACATCAATAACATATATATGGGGATCAAATAAAATTTAATCACAACAGCAAAATAAAATTTTTTCCATCCGCGTACTAAAATAAATTCTCACTCAACTTGAATAAGCTAAATAATCACTTTTATTCCTCAAAATGATGATGATAATATTTTTCCAAACCATAATAACTAAACTTATTCCTTAACAATGGTAAAGATACTAAAGAAAGAAATTTAAACCATAGTAACTTGGCTACTTATCCAATAACTAATCTTAGAACTTACATAAATAATCTATGGAGTTACATTATTAGTCTTATCCTTAGTTTCCTTGTACTTCTCTGGAGTGAACATCTCATCTTCAAAGTCTTCAGTGTCCTCATCCTCTTCTGACTCAGATTCACTATCACCACCTAGAACAGTCCTCATAATAGCATTGTAGATGTCCTTTCGGGTCTGCCCTCTAGCATGGTCAACTCCTGAATAACCTCATCATCGCTATCAGGGATGCCTACTTGCAATACACGACGCATTTCCATATCTAGGTTAATGTAACTCTCGCTATTAGACTCTCCATCATACTCATCATCACTCAATATAATTGGGTTGGGGTAGCTTCCTACTCGAGTAGCTTCTCTATCAGTCATATCTAGAGGTCCCTTAACTGATGAATACGACATCTAGAAATAAATAATACCCTCACTTAGCGTATATCTCCAACAATAACAATAAGCAAGAATAAACAAATAATTTAGAGCTAGGAATAACATTTAACAGTTAAGCAGGGAAGAAAACATAAACATGCTGAACTAAATATTTAAATGCAGACATATAATATTTCTATCCTATATGCCCTTCCTATACTACCCATCTTTCACAAAAATTATTAAAGTAAAATAAAATATAAGCTAAGAGTATTAAAATAAACAAATAATAAATAATATATAATTTCAAAAATATGAAAAGAACTGAAAAGAATAATAAAAAAAAAATTTGAACCTAAAAAAAAAATATTTTCGAATCCTTTTAGAAATTGAAACATGTTTCGAAAAAAAAAATGATTTAAGCACAACGAATAAGTAGGAGCTCGTTTTCTATGAAATTCATTTTAAGTAACTAGGCGCCTAAAATTTAAGGTTAGCACGAAAGACCAATAAAAACCTAAGCTCCAAGATACCACTTTGTAATAAAGAAGGATTAGTAATATTCACTCCTACAAAAAGTTATAAAATAACTAAGGAGAGAAAATTACTTACAACCTAAGAAGAGCTGATCCTCAAAGTTCGCCAAAGTATCAGAACACATTGAGTCATTTGGGAAGACATGATCCCACCACATATGGAAGCCTCTAACAGCTTTAGTAATCCATTTTCAAGGAGATATGGACATGGAAGTAAGGCCAAGAGTTCTGCTCTGAAGGGCTCTACCTTCTTCAAAACGACTCCTTGAAGTCCAAAAATCATTACGGAAGAAATATGGAAATCTAACATGCCTTGGAAGTACCTAAAGAGGCTCTTTGTCAAGGGTACTACAAGGAAAATAAAGGTTTATAGATTAGGAAATGGGTCATCATCAAGAGATGTGGTACAATACAAGTGCGCTTGTCAAATCTGGTACGATCTCATGACCTATGATGTAAGTCCTTGTTGGTTATTTCCAAATAATCCTACAAGTTCGCATCTTGAAGAAAATTTCTTAATGGATTTCACAATGGCTAGAAGGAAAGGTGAAGGAATACACGAAAGACTATTCTTCTCAACTAAATTCAGTCATCCTAAAAGAAAATTCATTGACCATCTTAGGACAATAATGGAGGGAGTCACATTCAGGATGTTACTGGATGATATTGGCTATAATCATTGAAAGTCCTTCTCTGCTCATAATTTGTGGGTGTTGAGTACATCACTCCACAAATCAGGGGGGCAATTTGTTACCACCATTTTTAGATGTATAGCCGCATTTATTATGGTACATGGTATTAGACCTCAAAAGGTGTAATTTCAACTTAACATGAAGGCCCAATAGGGGTATAAAGCCCAATACAAGTCAAAGTCAACATGAGGAAATCATCAAGGTTATCAGGAGACGAGCGTCAAAGAACAACGAACATGCAAGCGGTTAAAACAGTTATTAGAAAGATCCACATAAGGACGAACGTGCAGAGCTATAGTTATTTAGCGCCAGAAGAATGGTTAATATTTGATTCAAAGATGATTCAAATGTTTTCCCTCCAAGTCGCACGGAAGTTATGCGGTATGTTTCTCTATAAATAGAGGAGCAATCATCAAACAAAAAACAACAACACACACAAAAGAACTTGCAATTACTCTTTTCTTAGCGTAGCCTAGCTCTAGCCTAGCCAACCCCCTTCTGGGGTTATAGTTTAGTCCTTAGACGTAGAACATGTTCTGGCGACGAGTTCTGTAATTCTCCGATTGAAGCAAGGAACCATGGAGGTAACTGCCTTCGTGTCTTCCCTTTAGTTTTCCAGCCTGGCTTATCCCCCTATGTGTTGTAAAATTCTTTCCTAAAGTTTGTGGCATATATGGGAATGTTGTACTTTAATTAATAGATTAATTACTGTTTGCTCTATTTATTACATTTCGCCTGAATTTATTAGGCGTTGTGGTTTAATCCTAAATTAAATTGCAACAAAGTTCTTTAGCAAGGTTTTATCTAATTAAAACCGGTAACCCCCAGGGGCTAAGTCTCCCGAGACATTCAGTACCAAACTACTGGGTGTGCATTGACTTGTTTGCAAAGTCAACCAACTGATTTTGCACCAACAGATTCACTGAAAACTAACCTTAATCTGAAAACTGAAAACTGGCCTTTTTGCTCATTTTAGCAAACTTTTGCTCATTTTACAAAGTTTTTGCTCATTTTACAAACTTTTGTTCATTTTATTTTTTTTGCTCATTTTATGTTTTTGCTCATTATAAGAAACTTTTGCCCATTTCACAAACTTCTGCTCATTTTATATTTTTGCTCATTTTAAGAACTATGTGCTCATTTTATCTTTTTGCTCATTTTAAGAAAGATTTTGCTCATTTTATATTGCATTTTTCAGCATAAGGAGTGGTTTTCACGTGATCCTATACATATATATACATATATATATATACATATATATACATATATATGTGTGTGTGTGTGTGTTTAAGTTCATATGCGAACCACCCTTATAGTGAGAACCGTGAGAACCACTCAATTTACGAAGATTTTGTTCATTTCACAACGTTTTTGCTCATTTTATGTTTTGATTATTTATGTTTTTGCTCATTTAACATTTTTATGCTCATTTCGCAACATTTTTGCTCATTTTACGTTTTTCTCATTTAACTTTTTTACGCTCATTTTATGTAATTATCATTTTACATTTTTGCTCATTTTACGTTTTCACTCATTTAAAATTTTCTACTCATTTTATGTTTTCGCTCATTTTTTACTTTTTTTTGCTCATTTTAGGAAGTTTTTGTTCATTTTAAGTGGTTCTCACAGTTCTCACCATAAGAGGGTTCTCATTAGAACCCAACCCTATATATATATACCAAATGCTGAAATGATATACCAAATTGATATCTACCACGATAATCATGTATAGATTAGGAGAGAAAAGTACAAAATGTACCTTTTTTTAAAAAAATAGGTAAGTTGAAGTTCCTAGCAAGTACGGCTGGCAATGGGTCGGAGATGGGGCGGGGATGGGGCGGGTGGACCTCAACCCGCCCCATCATCCGCGAACCAAATCCCCATCCACACCATCCATCATCCGCCAAAAATTCCACCCATATCTGCCCCATCCATCAACCGCGGATGAGGCGGATGGAAATGGATGATTCTAGATAAAGTTGTTTGTATACTTTAGCCGTCCAATAATAACAAAGCGACTAAATATCAATTGTCAATTCTAAATACATGCCAAAAATTAATTATATATATATATATATATATATATATATATATATATATATATATATATATATATATATATATATATATATATATATATATATATATACATATGACATGGGTGGATGGATGGAACGGGTGATGGGACGGGTGATGGGTCAAAAAAAATCTCACCCATCCCCGACCCTCCCTGTCACCCACTCCACCAGCCACCCGCCTGTCATTCACCTCATTGCGGGTTTTCACCCATTTATGTGAAGCGGGTGGGTAGATAATCCATTCACTCATGGATAATTGCAAGCTCTACTTGCAAGGAGGGGGGAAATTGAGCATCCTTTTTGCAAGGGGTGAGACTCGGAATCGAAGGTGATGCCAATACCACCAGGCTAATGTAATTATCTAAAAACAACATACATATACATGTAGTATATATGATATGCCAAAAGACATGTCGACTGTCGTACAATTTCATTCAGTACTTTGAAAGTTTGAACAGCTCCCATTTATAATTCATAGTAGATCTTGCATGGCTATCATAAAATAGATCTTGATATATCTAAGGGTCTGCGTACCAACATTTTTTTTTCCAAATAGGGGGGAGACATGGTATGATACGAAAGTAACAACAAATTCACTTGTATAGCTAATAGCATCACCTCTTTTACAAACACTGGACCTAAGAGGGATACAATAAATGCTTAACATAGCGTAAGGGTCTTATCCAAACTCATCTCTAAAATTTACATACCTCTTGTTTAAGGATATAGATTTAAGAGACTACTATATTATTTTTTTTACTTGTAGGAGTAGCAAAGACAGCGTCTAGGATAAGGAGCAATGTTCATCTCATAATACACCACACTTTTGAAAAGACAAATGGGTGCAGAGTAATGTTCCTCCCATAATACACCACAATTTTGAAAAAGAAAAATGGGGTGCAACGATAAATAACAAAGCACATAATAGTAATAAGTCTCATTACACATGTTTACCAAATTTGATGTCTAGTGTAAGGTTGGTGTCTCAGCGTAGTGATGTTGTGAGTCGGGTCCTCCAGGAGAGACTCGCTCGGATCCGATCTCGCTGATCGATATTTGCCGCTGTTGTTGATATCTGAGAACATCATGGAAGCCAAGCTCATGCAGAATTCGGTTGCTACTAATATGTTTTCTACCTTTATGGTGGTAAAGAATACGTGCATGGGTGCTTAAGAAGATGGATGAAGAGATTATTAGCATAAAAAAGGCAATTAAGCGCACCCGGATGCAGAATGATGAAGCCATGTAGAATATTAGAGTGATATATATATATATATATATATATATATATATATATATATATATATATGAAGCAAATTAGAGAAGCAAGTAGTTTGGTTGAATAAGTTGTAGGAGTTTGGGAGTGTATTTATAGCGGGCCTAGAAGAATGGCTGTTTATTAATGTAATGGATATCTATGCAAAATGTTAATAGCCAATTATGTAGTTTTTCGACAAATTAGGTATAAAAATATTGTGTTTATTCTAATATAGTAGCTCATTGTTAGAAGAAAGCATGGAACAAAATGAGCATGCATGATCTCTTGTTACTCATCACATGGGGGGTGCATGGTCACTTTGTTGATAGAATAGAGAATGTGCATGGATGTGGTGCCTTTATTAATATGTTATTTTATGTAAAATTTATCCGAGTATCTAGCCTAAGGGCATAATAAATTTTTACTTCTATATGCATCTTCCAGGTACTTTGCATAGACATATATTTTATTTAACTTATGGTTATAAGTTAGTAATAAATTGTTATAATAATAATTTTTTTTATTATATTTGAGTACATTTTCATGTTCTTATGCATGGTAATACTTGTCTAACTTTAAATATAAATAGAAAACATAAATTAGAAAAAACACCATTATATATTCCTATATTCCCATTTTTCGTAAGTTACCCTTTTTCTAGCATCTTTTGTCTTTCTTATCTCTCATTCCTTCTTACCCTATTTAATTTTATTGTTCGTTATGGCAGTTTGTCGTTGCACTTTGTTGATGGTAGTTATACTGTTGACAGTATCTACTTTATTTATTCTTTCACAATAAAAATTCAGAAAAGAAAAAGTTTAGATGTAAGCACCATAATGTTTAGTGTACAAGGTTTAACGTAATGGAAACTTTATATTTTAAATGATTGTCCCTATTTTTCTTTAAATTACTTTATATTACTAAAGTAATTTGCAAAGCTTAGATGATGGCATTAATAATCGATATCAATATATATAATTAAAACATGTGTGAAACAATTGTAAGCCGTCATATGCATGCCCTCTTATTGTGTATGTTGATATGGTGTCATGTAAATTTTGGCATGGTACTCCCTCCGTTAGTATTTGATGTTTTGACTTGGAATATTCCATTTGAAGAAAGATAAACTTTGAACATGAATTTTGATATATATGCAACATAAACATTGTCATATGGGATCTAAGTAAATTCATCCGGACGGTGTAGTACCACAATAGTAAAATTTTATACATTTTTATGAAGCAAATCTCTAGATATTGTTGCTTAAATATGTGTATTTAAAATTGTTCAAAAAACAAATAAGAACAACAATAAGGAATTGAGGGAATATTTCTTTTTTTATTTAAATGACCCAAAAAATTGTGCAAAAGGTTTCATGTCCTAACATCTATCTAAAATGTCATCATTCTACCACCAAGCTACATCACCTTTTTTTTTATGTAGCTAAAGTCCTAATCCAACTACTATATATGCCTTCTTCAAAATTTAAATCTTTGTTTATAAGATTGTCTTGTGTAGTAACTTACATAATTTGAAATATATATTATAATTATTATAATGCATGAACAAAGGCTGCCACGTGTTATTCATCTCACGCACTGACATGTCATTACTTCATCTCTAACATGACATCTCTTCCGAAAGATGATAAAAAAAGGTTTTAAGAATCCTTAAACCCTTGACGAGTTACTTAAAATGTTATATTTCAACCACCAAGCTACATATATCCCTTAATTGTAACTAGCTAATTCAACTGTAAACTACTAAATTGTTCTCCTTTATTACAAAACTTTGAGATTAAATTTTAATTATGATAACGTTAAAATATTTAACCTAATTAAAAATAACACATGAATATTACCTGGGGCATAACAAAGTAGACTAATATGACAAATTATGAATACAATTCTAACAATATTAGCCAGGGACTTACATGTAGAAGATAATCATTACAAGTAGTACTACTACTACCTAGACAAAATAAACCACAGCTAATGCTTATTGTTAAATGAAAACAAATGACATTAATCATTTTGAACTAATAAAATGTAGCACAAAAATACTTAGGATATTACACGTGCCTAAAAACTAGTTATATATACAAATTACAAAAGTACCCATTCGTTCACTAATATATTTTGACGAATAATATTACCTTGAGTATCGAAATCTTCCTGTTCTTTTGAAAAAGTATGTTAGGGGTAAATAATTTAAAGTAATTGTTTTACAATACAAAATTTTCCTACTTTTAGGGGATATTGAGAGGGTTCATGGAATTATGAAATTATCAGTCTACAATTGTTCTGCTGAAAGAGTATGCGATCCATCTACGATCAAGTATTTAAGGATGATAATACATGCCTAAGTATTTCGTTAAATCTAATATGCCATTGGCATGAAAAAAAGTTGCTAATGACCTCTATTCTAAACAAGATACATCTACCTTCACCTTCTTCTTTAAAGTTTTTTGAGTAAAATTAATCTATAATAAAGAGTCATACAAATTTTACAATGGGAATCAAAACTAGCTAACACAAATTGATATGAATCAAATAAAATTATGATTTGACAAAACCACAATCATTGTACGTGGATGACATTCAGCTAAGTTACCCTTGAAAAACTAAAATTAAAAAGTAATGTGCACTTTGGGACGACAATCGTAGCTCTTTTTAATGCTTAAATGAGATCAACCAAGCTAAAAATAATTAATTTTCTTTTTCCATAATGATCCCATGTGATGAGTATGAATTTCATCAATAAATGAATAACTTTAATATGGGCACAATGATCCCATGTGGTGACTGGTGAGTAACAAGAGATCATGCATGAGCTAGAATCTAAACTACACATGTGAATTATTAAAGTTATTTTGCACAGTTATAGAATTTTTTTTACTGCTAAATATTCAATCTTCTTGATGTCAAAAAAAATTCAATCTATATTATATACTAAAATAAAAACCATTATTTGTGAATTTTTTCTCTCAACCCCACTAAAACAAAGTTTTTGAATTGAACATTACAAAGTAGGGATAGAACATCCAAGAAAAAAAACCTAGCCGCCCCCCTCTCTTTTTTTCTCTCTCTCAAACCCTAGCCTTTCCTATCCCTTTTTCCTCAATTAGGAGTTGTCATGGATGATTTCATCCATGGTAAGCCCTTTTTCCCCTTTTATTTTCACTTTTTAGTTTATTTATTTCTTGTTTTGTTGAATAATTTAGTTTCTCTTTATGAGATTTTTTCAAACCCTATTATGGGGATTTTAGTCTCTGTTGTGGAGATCTCCTTCTCCCCTATGGGAGTTGTGAGTATGGGTTTTTTGTTTTTAGGTATGAGAAATTATTCTCATTGGTTGAAGTTCGAGACTCAACATAAAGGTATTGGAATCTCGGATGCGGTCAACATGGCTCGATCAAGATTGCTCTTCCCAAACTATGTCAGAATGATAGACTTCCTCAACAATAGCTGCTTGATTCAGCAAATACAAGGGAAGCTCTGTATTGTATTGCTCGATCTGGTTCATTGTAGTTTCTTCGAACACGAATTTGATTTAACCTTGTTTGATTGTATCTTGTTTTTCTTTAATAGTATATGTCGTTTGGCCTTCAATTAATGAAATTTCTCTTTTAAAAAAAAGTTCTTGAATTGAAAGCATTTTTTTATGTACAGCTATACCTATAAAGTTGTGTCAATTGTTAATATGATAATGCTGAATAATATATCTTTAGTAGTTTTAAACATTATACTACTATAATTTAACATTATACTACTAGTATCTTTTTATTTTTAGATAATAATTTTCCAGTTACAATAAACCCTTACTCACAAATTCTTTCTACTTGAAAGTAGTTTTCTTTAGGTTTGATTTTCTTTTACAAACATTGTATTACATTTGAATACAATCTCTATTATATACGTGAAGGAAGGGGGCATGGTGTCCCCCTATTAAATGACTATATTACCCTTACTTTTTCAATTACATTAATTTTATTTAAATTTTCAAAATAATAATGGGTAATCAATCAATTAATATATTTGCCTTTTTAAAAACTACAATTTAAATAAGTTAAATTTTGGGATAAAAAAAAGGAAAGACTAAAAAAGTTTACAAAAAAAAAAACAAAGATAACAAATTCATTTAAGAATATCAAAATCTTCCGTCAAAAGGAAAAATTGCCAAAATAAAAAATCAACAATATACTTCCACAATATTATAGTCATGTAAAGAAATGATCATTTTAATGAGTTTATATAATTTCAATTTGGGTAAGTCAATTACATAGAGTATAATAAGGTCAGATCAAGAACTGATCTGAACTTATCTAAACTTAATTTTGCTGAAAATAACTTCTAATAAGTTGAATAAAACAGAGCTTTTATTAAAAAAACTGTCAATTTAAACTATTATAATGAGTTGTCGTTGCATGTATTGCGTGCATGTAAAATTAGCTATTCGATATTACGAAATATCACAATGAAAAAATTATCGTCGCACGCATCGCGTGCTTAAAAAGCTAGTATAAATGAAAGAAACCCAGCATTGCTCAGGTGTTAGCTAGTAAATGAATGAGAAAATAACTACACAAGTTTTATTAAGTAACTCTGTACAGTTATTAAATGACATGTACTCATGCACAAAGTTCTATTAAGTTGTTTAAATTTTCAATGACTCCAATATGATGAGCACATTTGTAGTTATTGGTCATTTTTCAATGACTAACGATCATTAGATTTTTTGGTCATTAATCTTTATTTTCATTACTAATCATAGTGATTCCTGTTTAGTCCGCTTGTCCAACAAGTAAGCTGTAGATGGTGCTTTCTTGTCGAGCAAGTAAACTAGTATCCCTTAAATGTTCTTCTTTGGAGACTTGTGCAACAATGTCTGAACCAACCAAGTCCAAGCCTGAGCTTCGTTCCCGAACCTGCAAAAAGGGACCCACCCTGGAGGTTTGGGTGGTGGTTCCCCCTCCGAAGCTTAAGTCAGGTATCAGGAGTGGTAAGAGAAATGTAGAGATAGAGAGAGAAAGTGAGAGAATAGTTTTTCAGAGTAACTTTACACTGTTTGCCTTGAATTGTGTGTCTCCTGATTTTAGGGGTATTTATAGTGATAGCAAGTTGACAGCTATCCTTAATACCTGCCCTAGAATAGTGGCTTCTGATTGGGTGAGAAATCAAAACATGACACGTGGCAGATCATGACTAGTGGATATCTATTAACCAATCTCCTTCAGCCACCTTACATTGTTGGGCTCTGACTGCTGGGCCAGAATCTAGACCTTTTAACTCTCCTGAGGGTAGCCCAAAGATGCAAGGCATTTCTTCTCTTTAACTCAGGTGACACGTGTACGGCTCTGATAAGCCCAAGTGCCCCAAGAAGAGCTGTAGATGTTAGACTACAACATTTGCCCCTAAAAGGGCTTTTACTGTAGGTCCATCTGACGGTTAAGGCCCTTTTACCCTCAAGGTAGTTCAAATCCAGGTAAAGTGGTGCGCCTTCTTCTGGGTTCTACCGGTCATATTCGACCGTTGTATGATTTTTTCGGTCATTCGTGACCGGTTCTACAAGTTTCTTATTCCTCTATAAATACCCTTGGAGCCAAGACATTGAATCATTTAGCACTTCGAACGAATTTTTCTAGAGAGAGAAACTCTGAGAATTTTCTAGAGAGATAGATCGTCCAGCTTCAGCATCTTTCACCGAATCGCTCAGACGTTCTTAGCAGGTATCGTTTCTTTGAACTCTTCACTCTTTATTCTTTATTTTTTCTTAGAAAATCAATAAATGGAATCATCTTCGTCAAATAATCTCGGCCTAACCAAGAGCTTGTCTTGACCACTAGAACCGATACTTCTTCTTCGGCACATTCTAGAGTTGGGCCTCTTCGGCCGAGTATTTATATTTTCATAGTTTTGGCCGAGAAAGTCGAGACGACCAGTCTTTATGTGCGGGGTAATGCGGCGCGCGTCAAGCAAACGGCCCGTCTAAGACGAAAAGCAATAATCCCGTCAAATAGCTCGGACATGGAGGAATCCACCGGACGGGTGCCAGGAGGCAAGAGAGGTCCAAAGTGCTCGGTCTTTGGACGGGCACCCTTTGACCATGAGGCGAGAAGACTCCGAAATAAATCCTGAAACCGGTACTTCCGGTAGGGCGCCGAAATGGTAGAGATCGGCGAAAGGCAATAACGGTAGCAACTCGAAGGCTGCCGAAGAATCGACGAGGTCTCTACTACTTCGTCGGAGATTAGAAGACGTTTAGGTCCCCTTTCGATCCAGGTTTCATTTTGGTCAACCGTAAGTGGTTAGAGAAACTTGGACCGGACCCTAATTACTTATCGTCTTTCATGCCCATGCCAGGGCTTTTCCTTTGTCATTCCTAACAAGGACGCGACGATCTTGAGCGCTCCTAAGAACCATTTCATTGTCTATAAACTAGCCTTAGACGCTGGATTCGAGGTTTCCCCTTCATGATTTCATAGAACAAGTGCTACAGCACTACCACATCGGCCATAATCAGCTGGCTCCCAACGCTTGGCACAACGTCCTGACGTTTATCGCCGTCTGCGAGCTACGTGGCCTAGCCCTTTCTCTTCAGGCCTTTACCCACATCCACTATGCGGCCAAGGTACCGGGGCCGTGGACGGAACATGGCTCGGTATCTGCAACCGTCACGGCTCCCGACGGCTTGGGGGAAGCCTTCGAAAATGCATGAATGGAAAGCCGAGCTTCATCTTTTTAACGGTGGCCAATGATTCGGCTCGAGAGCTATAGATTCCATAACCGGTCCGTCACGAATACGGGACGGAAGCAGTCCTGGCTGGAATTGGAGGACAATTTCGATGAAGAAGTTGTGGAGTACTTTAGGACAAAAGAGTACTCCAGGCCCGGCCGACGTTCTATTAAAGGGCCATCCAAATGGATACCTTTTAAGGAAATGTTTTACCAAGACGACTTCTTGGTTCTTTGCCGGCTTGAGGTTGGCCGATGATAAAGGTACATTTAAAATCATCCAACTAAAATTCTTCGTCTATAGTCCATTTGACGAACACATTTTTGTTTTTTGCAGACTCGGCCAGACAACGCCTCGAAGCATCTTGGACGGGGGAGATCAGCATGTCCCAATTTACCGCCAACCTTTGGAAGGAGTTTGCAAAGAGCAGTGCCGAGAAGAGGGCAGAAACATTGGTAAGAAAATATATTTTTTTTTTTTTTTTTTTTTTTTTTTGAGGATCATATGAGATCGTCCGAAATTGGCATCCAATTTTTGGACGAGGGTCACCCAAAGAAGGAGAGCGTCCGGACTTGGACGGTCACCTTCAGGCGCCATACTCGTCCGAAATTGGCATCAATTCTCGGACGAGGGTCACCCAAAAAGGAGAGCGTCCGGGACTTGGGCCGGTCACCTTCAGGCGCCATACTCGTCCGAAATTGGCATCCAATTCCCGGACGAGGGTCACCCAAAGAAGGAGAGCGTCCAGACTTGGACGGTCACCTTCTTGGCGCCATACTCGTCCGAAATTGGCATCCAATTTTCGGACGAGAGTCGCCCAAAGAAGGAGAGCGTCCAGACTTGGACGGTCTCCTTCTTGGCGCCATACTCGTCCGAAATTGGCATCCAATTTTCGGACGAGGGTCGCCCAAAGAAGGAGAGCGTCCAGACTTGGACGGTCACCTTCTTGGCGCCATACTCGTCCGAAAAATTGGCATCCAAATTTCGGACGAGGGTCGCCCAGAAAAGGAGAGCGTCCAGACTTGGACGGTCACCTTCTTGGCATCATCCTCGTCCGAAGTTGGCATCCAAAATTTCGGACGAGGGTCGCCCAAAGAAAGAGAGGACCACCAAAAGTATGAGAACATCTAGACTCGGACGGGCACCTTCTTGGTGCCCTACTCGTCTGGAGTTGCACAATTTTTTTGGACGAGGGCCACCAAAAGTATGTGAACGTCCAGACTCGGACGGGCACCTTCTTGGTGCCCTACTCGTCTGGAGTTGCACAATTTTTTGGACGAGGGCCACCAAAAGTATGTGAACGTCCAGACTTGGACGGGCACCTTCTGGCGCCCTTCTCGTGCATATTTGCAAATCATCAAATTTTATTTCGTCTTTCGGACGAAGTCTTTGTAATAACTTGATTATAACTTTTGTTCGTAGGACGATCAATTTGATGACTTGTTTACTTTTTTTGGAAAAATGCTCCTACAAACAAACTTCCACAGGAAGTCGCCTCGTCCAAAAAGAGGCCAACTACGCCGGTGACCAGCCTTCGGCGAAGAAGCCTAAGAGCTTCACAAGGAAGAAGGCGAGATAAGACGACTCCTCTTGGCGAGGTTGGGGAGAGAGGTATGCCTCCCCCATCGCCCAAGGTTCCTAAAAAAGGGGCCTTCGGGCATTGCCCCGGCGAGGAGGGAGAGGGTGCTCATGCGGCTGTTCCGCTCAACGTGTTGCTTCGGCCGACTCTGCGAGGTCGAACCGGATTACGCCTTGGCTATAGTTGCACCGGAATCGGAGGCTGCGGGTGAGAACTATCCGGGGTTCGGCTCGGTAGCTGGCTGGTGCCACAAATGCCCTTAGGCTGTTAGGGACGGCATCTATTTCGTCCCAGGTGAGTCGTATTACCCCAATATAGTTAGGACGGTGCGGGTCGGTGGACGGTCCATGAGTCCGTCCGATAGACAATCCATCGTCATTCCTATCAAGATTCTCGACTCTCCCCCTCTTTCGGATAAGGGCAAAGGCCTGCTATTCCCCCTGCTCCTCCTCTCGGCTGATTCGGACGAGGAGTCTTCTCCTGCTTTCGCCAAAATGTCGAAGTCTGGAGAAGGAGCGACTAAGCGAGAGCTCTTCAAGTGCTACCCTGAATCCTACATAAAGGGATTAAGGGGGCGTCTGCTGGGCATGTGGGCTACATGTCTCGACTTCTTTGCCGAGGTATTGCTTTTAGCCTGCTTTATTTTATACTTCATACAAATTTTGATTCTTTTACTCGTCCTAATAACTTGATTTGTTTTCATTGTTCCGACTTCGCTCGCAAAGCATGCTAACGAAGAATGGGCGAGGAGCTCGTGAAAGGAGAACAAGCACCTCGTCCATCTTGCTACAACGGCCGGCGACAAGGCCATTCATGACATTGAGATGGCGAATACTCTCCATCGTCGGTCACTCGATGCATTGGAGAAAAGGTCAGCGGATCTTGAGTCCAAGAACAAGAAATATCTTGTTACCATCAATGATCAATACAAGGAGAGAGACCATCCGAAGATGATCATCAACACTCTCTCTCTCGATCTTAAGGGCGAGAGGGGACGCCGCCCTTCTTGTCGCTTTCAGTGAGAAGGAGAATATTCTTCTAAGGGCGAAACGCTCATATGGGAAAAGACGGTTTCCCAAACCTTTGACGATGCCAAAAAGGGGCTTGAACATGTTGTAGAAACGTCAAAGTTTGGGCCGTCAAGGCCTTCGAAATCTTGGTGAAGCCGAGGAGGTCCCGAGCTTTGTCCGTCGCTTGGAATACCAACGAGTGTCCATAGGGCCATGGTACGTGCTGAGGATCCTCCGGGAGTTTATAGAGTCGGCGACGAGGCTTCGGTAGAAGATGAGGAGCCCGAGGACAACCAAGAAACTCATGCTGAAGACGAAGCCTAGTTTTAGGTTTATTTTTCTAGTTTCTTTAGTTATCTGCCGTTGTAGCCTTCAGTAATCATATTTTGTAAATTTACTCATGATATATATGAAAGACTTTTGCCACTTGCTTGCCTCTTATTTTCATCAATTCCCATTTGACTATCACATTAACTTTGAATTGTTTCCAAGTACAAAAGTTGACTCGTCTTGAACATCGTAGACGATCTGCATAATATGATTGAAACACTTGTTTTGGACGACCTTGTTAGTTTCTTTTGAGCTCGTCTTTTAGGCTTCTACCATTCCCCCCCCTTTCTTGGGCTTAGTTCAACCGTACCTGGTGGGCGAGCCAAAGGCCAAGAAGGAAAGCGACAATCATTGGCCGAGCCTGCTGAAACTATTGGACGAGCTTGTTATATATGCTGAACGCATGTTTTAGCCGGCTTCCTTGAGGGAGCAACACTCGTCATTAAGTAGCGATCCCTTACTAGGGTCTAGACTACTTAGCTGGCCGTGCTTGTGAAGATAAGTATCCTTTACTAAGGACTTATTTCAGGCCAGCTTTCTCTCAGAGACTTTGACGTTACTCTTACTAGAGGTTTTGTCAGTTTGACGGCCTTGTATGTGCAATACTTTGGCCGGTCTCTTCGATGGAGTGATGTTCGGCCTAAAAATGAGTAATTGTGACGCTATTCTTTTTTATCCAAGTTACTTTCACTTTTAGACGAGTAACTGATTTAATGCCCCAGAGTGAATTAACTTGGTGACAATAAACAAGGAAATAAGAAAGTAGAAATTGTATTATATGGATTTTGCTTGACGGAATGCCAAGATGCATGTATACAATTCTTTTTTCTAACATGTGCCGCGGCACTTTGGATTAAATACAAACTACTTCATAGACATTCGACGGTGGATTGAATTAGACGTGATACTTTTTCAAATTATCAGAATTCCAAGTACGGCGTACTGGTCGTCCATCCATATCTTGAAGACGAAAAGTACCACTGCGCAGCTCTTGGATAATCATGTAAGGTCCTTCCCAATTAGGTGTTAGCTTCCCTAACTCTTTTTCTCGTCCAACCGCTTCCATCTTTCTAAGGACAAGATCCCCTACTTTGAGCGGTCGTCTAACAACTCTTTTGTTAAACTCCCGAGCCATACGCAGTTTGTACAATTGCATTCTTAGCAAGGCATTGCCCCGGACTTCTGGCACTTGGTCTAAAGTCGTGCGCAATGCAGCCCAGTTGGCATCTTCTGAGTACAGCATAACTCGCAGGGTGGGTTCTTCAATCTCTATGGGCATAACTCCTTCAGTTTAGGTGTTTCAAATTGGGGGCCATTATCGAAAACGATGGACTGTGGTATGCCAAAACGGGTTATAATGCTTTTCCAGATGAAGCCCTTGACGTCGTTCGTTGTTATTCCTCGCATGGCCTCCGCCTCTATCCATTTAGTGAAGTAATCAACGGCCACTATCACAAACTTCTTTTGTCCCGGCGGCCTTGGGAAAGGTCCTAGGATATCCATGCCCCATTTGGCAAAGGGCAAAGGGAACAAGATGGGGGTTAAGTAGTTGGACGGCTTCGATGCACATTTCCATGCTTCGGCAATTTGTCACACTTCTTTGCATAGACAAGAGCGTCTTCCTTTAATGTTGGCCGGTAGTACCCCGTCCTTAGAGCCTTCTCCCCTAAAGCTCTTCCCCCAATATGAGAAGCACAAGCTCCTTCATGGAGTTCTTTCAGGACCTCCGGACCATCTTCTCTCGGTGACGCACTTGAGCGAGGCCGATTGAATGATTTCTTGTAAAGTGTCTCGTCCCATAGCTCAAACCACTTGTCCCTAGCCTTCACATACTTGGCCTCTACGGGATCCGAAGGCAATCGTCCCGTCTTCTTGTATTCTATGATCGGCTCCATCCGGATAGTCCCGCGACGAGAAACATAATATGCTCTTGATCTATGCTCTTTTTGGGTTTGACTTCCCAAAATCTTTGTTCTTGGCACATCACCTTATGGAGTGGCTAACTTCGAGAGTGCATCCGCTTGATGATTTTCGACCTTGGTACTTGGTCGAGGACAAATCGTTTTAATGGCTCTATCTCATCTTTGATGAGTTGCATGTATTTGCTCATTGATGCTTCTTTGCATTCAAAATCTCCATTAACTCTGGTGACCACTAAGAGGGAGTCCGATTTGGCCTCGATCTCAGACTCGGCCGCTTTGCACATTTTGCTTCCTGCAAAGTGCCTCATATTCACCGTTATTGGATGCTCTGGCCGGAACCTTAATGCATATTCAAACTTGTCCCCTTCGGGAGATTGGCAAATGATTCCTGCTCCACATCCATTGATTGTGGACGAGCCATCAACCATGAGCGTCCAATGCCTTCTTCCTCTTCTTGGATCGGATATCGGCTCTATGGGTTGGCCGAGTAAGTTCGACTATAAAATCTGCCAAGGCTTGCCCTTTAATGGTTGTCCTTGGTTCAAAGGATATATCAAACATGTTAAGCTCCACCGCCCATTTTAACATTCGTCCGGCAGCTTCCATCTTGATAGAACTTGCTTCAAAGGGCGATCGGTGTAGACGATTATACGTGCGCCAAGAAATAGGGCCTTAGCTTTCTGCTGGCCATGACGAGTGCCAATCCAAACTTCTCAACGGGGAGTGTACCTATTTTCCGCGTCTTTGAGTACGTGACTCACGAAGTATATTGGGACTTGGACGGATTCTCTTTCGGCCCGAAACAAAGACTCACGGCTTGAGCGGACACGCTAAATATACAAACTGACTTCTCCCCCTCAGTTGGGGTGACCAACCTAAGCGGTGCCGAAGGTGGTCCTTGACCTCTTTGTAGTGCTTGCTCCGCCTCATTTGTCCATTCAAACTTTGCTTTCTTCTTAATTGTGGCGAAGAAGTGATGGCACTTGTCGCTGACTTAGGCAAGAAACGTCCGAGGGCGGCCAAGCAACCGTCGGCCTCTGAACTTCCTTCACCTTTGACGGAGACTTCATGTCTAAAATAGCTTGTATCTTTTCGGGATTTGCTTCAATTCCCTTTGATCCACCAAAAAGCCTAAAAACTTCCCCGACAAAACTCCAAACACACATTTCTTGGGGTTCGGCTTTAACTTGTATTTCTGAGAGTTTCAAAGGTTTCTCTCAAATCACCAACATGATTTTCTTCTTGACGACTTTTGACTATCATATCGTCAATGTATGCCTCCATATTTCTTCCCAATTGTGGGTGAAAAACAAGTATTGATCAATCTTTGAAAAGTGACCAGGGGCATTGCGCGGGCGAATGGCATTCTCAACCCGGCCATACGGTCCTTTTTCACGTAATGAAGGACGTCTTGTCCCGATCCTCGGGCCACATTGGGATTTGATGAAAGCGAATAAGCGTCCATGAAGCTCGGCCAAAGCATGACCCGTGTAGAGTCCACCGGAGCGATCCAACTTAGGCAAGGGGAAACTGTCCTTAGGACAAGCCTTGTTGAGATCAGTGTAGTCCACACACATCCTCCAGGTGCCATTGGGCTTTGGCACCATGACCACATTTGCTATCCAGTCTGGGTAATAGGTTTCTTTGATGAACTTGGATTCCAACAACTTCTGAACTTCTTGGTCAACCGCCTGATTTCTAGCCGGTCCCAAATGCCTCTTCTTCTGACGAACAGATTTTGTTTTTGGATCAACATTTAACCGATGGACGGCTACTTCTGGATCAATTCCAGGCATTTCTTCAACACAATAGGCAAACACGTCCTGAAATTCTTTCAGTAGGCTGATTAAGAGGCTTTTTAAGCCCAAAGAGAGTGAAGAACCAATTTTCAAGGTTCGCTCTGGACGAGCCTCATCCAGACAGACGTCTTCTGGGGCCTCGGCTGGTTCTGGACGCTCTATTGCTAGTCCCACGATGGCCATCACTTCTTCAGACAAGGGAGGCTCTTCCTTGATGATTTCATATTTTCTCTTTTTGCTGGGAAGATGCTCAGACGCCTTCCTTGAGGGAGCGAGAGGCGTCTGAGGGCTCTCAATGGCCGTCTTTAATGAGGCCAAGTGGTCCTTGACTATTCCGGACGTTTTCCTCTCGCTAACCACCTTCGTCTTATCCTTCTCTATTTCAGACGTTTTCCTTTCACCCAGCAACCTGCGTCGATCTTCATTGCACATCTTCCATGATGACGGCTTGAGGGTAGTCAGATAACACTCCTACCAGCCACTGCTTGGTCCCCATATAATGAGCCAATCTTGCCATCATCACACTCATACTTCATCAACATCAGGTGGGTAACTATAACGGCTTTGACGTGATTCGAGTTGGTCGCCGAGAATGACATTGTAGAGGCTGTCAAATCTCGGACTACCAAGAACTTGATAAACAAAGTTCTAGCGGCATCCTTTTCTCCCACTCGAACAGGCAAAGTAACAGTTCCCATTGGGTGGATGACTCCTCCCCCAAACCCTATGATGGGATGGTGAACGGGAACCAAGTTCTTCTCATCAAATTTTAATCTGGACAAGCAGTCAAGCACTGATGATGTCCGTCGAGCTTCCAGTGTCGATCAGAATTCTTCTTACTCTCAAGTTTGCTATTTTCATCTCTACAACCAATGGATCGTCATGGGGAGTCCTCAACCTGCCCCGATCTTGCTCACTAACTACCACCCTTAGGAAGGGCTCGGCCTTTGTTTGATCGGCTAACAAAACTTGGCCAAGCTCCCTAAGGTAGTTTTTGTGGCCTCTATTGGTTGGTCCTCCAAGAACAAACCCTCCGGAAATTACGAGAACAACATCCTCGTGCATTGCTCTCACTTTCCTTCTTCTTAGTACGCCAATTGTCTTTTCTTTGGAACTTCCTTCCCCCTTGAGGCATATAGGAGTTCATCTTTCCCTTTCGAGCTAGCTCCTCCAAAGCCTTCTTGAGGTGCTTACATTCATTAGTTTCGTGACCGCAATCCTTGTGGAAGTGGCAATACTTGCTCTTATCCCTATTTCTATAAGGGGTTTTCATTTCATTTTGGGGCCTTCAACTCATATTGATCCTTAATCTCCATGAGAATGGAGTATTGGTCCTTGTTAAATTCAATAGGATTGGATGAGGATGGCTCAGCCTCTTTTCTCTTGCTCCTTCTAGATGAAGTAGTGGAGGTTATAGCCCAAGTCTCGGCCTTCTTGGGGTTGCTCTTCTTTGGTTGAGCAACCTCTTGGGGCTTCTTAGACTCGGGATGCTTTGCCTCGGCCACACACTTCGGTAGCGTGAATAAACGCTTCGGCTTCCCTTAAGGCTTCGGCAAGAGTGGAGATTTTCTTTTTAACAAGATCAAACTTAAAGCTTCCGGCCTTAGACCCCTTATGAAGGCGTCAAAGGCCACTCCAAAGATAAGATCTTGGATCCGAAGGGCTTCAAGGTTGAATCTCTTAACGAAACTTCTAAGAGCCTCCTTAGGTCCCCTCGGACGACCTTGCCTAGGTGCATGCTTGTTTTTTGTTCTTGCTTGTTGGCAACAAAGTGACTAGTGAATAAGAAACTGAGTTCAGTGAAATTATTGACCGAATTAGGTGGAAGATTGTTAAACCACTTCGAGCTACTCCCTTCGAGTTCTTTGGGAAGTTCTTACACCAGGTAGCATCATCTACTCCTTGGACGTACATCGATGTTTGTAAGCGACAAGTGATCATCGGGATCTGTTGTTCCATCAAAAGGTTCTATAGTAGGGAGTTTAACCTTTGGGAAGGGGGCGCCTCCATTATCCTGGCCGAGAATGGAGTGGGCCGGTTAATCTGGAGGGCTCCCATCCGTCCCTCAATGGGTATGTACTCCTTACGATATTCCTTTAACAGGGTCGGACGATGTGTTTGCGGGCAATGGACGCCTATAGGCCATGGGTTGAGCCACTTGTCTTCTCTTGTCGTGGATGAACAAGAGAGTGACTTAAACTTCGTCCCTCCCCTGCGGACGACAACCTCAAAGGAGGGTCTCTCGGGTATGATGTAGAACCCGTCGATCGTTGTATTCTTTGCTTTGCTCTCTTTGCTTCTAGATATTCTCGGCATCTGTTTCCATTCGGTGCCCGCTTGGACGAACATGGTCCCGGGTCCTTACCACCGGGTTCCAGTCCATCTTCCTTCGCCTGACCCTTATCCTCTGGGTTGCTTTCCTCCTGCCGTTCTCCTAGAGGGTTCCCGACGAACGAGTCGACTAGGACCTGGACGATCGTCTTGGGAACGTCCCCTAGGGGGAGGTGGATTGTTAGCAAGGTGGCTCGGGGGTTAGCGGGAAAAACAACATATTGCTCTTGATACATTCTCGGACGATTGCTTGCCATCTTTGCACGGAAATCATTCAAGGCGTTCTCTAGATGGGCGGCAGTCACCGGACGTTCAAGATTCTCTTGAATGACAAGAGTTCTTGGCTTGGTCCCAAGTAACCGGACGATGGACGGGGGTCTATCCCTTCCTCGAGGTGGTCTCTCGTGTTCTCTTGTGTCTTCGACATTAACCCGAAGACTTCGGTTTTACGGCAAGGTTGGACGATTGACAATCGGTCATCGTTGCGTCTCCCACGGACGGCGCCAAATGTTTAGTCCGCTTGTCCAACAAGTAAGTTTGTAGATGGTGCTTTCTTGTCGAGCAAGTAAACTAGTATCCCTTAAATGTTCTTCTTTGGAGACTTGTGCAACAATGTCCGAATCAACCAAGTCCAAGCTCGAGCTTCGTTCCCGAACTCCGCAAAAAGGGACCCACCCTGGAGGTTTGGGTGGTGGTTCCCCCTCCGGCTTAAGTCGGGTATCGGGAGTGGTAAGAGAAATGTAGAGATAGAGAGAGAAAGTGAGAGAATAGTTTTTCAGAGTAACTTTACACTGTTTGCCTTGAATTGTGTGTCTCCTGATTTTAGGGGTATTTATAGTGATAGCAAGTTGACAGCTATCCTTAATACCTGCCCTAGAATAGTGGCTTCTGATTGGGTGAGAAATCAAAACATGACACGTGGCGGATCATGACTAGTGGATATCTATTAACCAATCTCCTTGACCACCTTACATTGTTGGGCTCGACCGCTGGGCCGGAATCTAGACCTTTTAACTCTCCTGAGGGTAGCCCAAAGATGCAAGGCATTTCTTCTCTTTAACTCAGGTGACACGTGTACGGCTCTGATAAGCCCAAGTGCCCCAAGAAGAGCTGTAGATGTTAGACTACAACAATTCCCTATTTGACTCATGTACCTTAAATGACAACCATTGAAGCACCTTTTATGACACATTTTCTCTCTCATCCTCCATAACTCTCTTTCTACGTTTTTAACCATAAGTGGTATTTTAATGGTGGTTTATTAGTGTAACAAATCAAGTAGGAGTTAAATAGGGCTTAGTAATAGAATTAGGGTTAATGACTAAAAAAGGTAATGGTTGTTAATAATTAAGGGTACATAGTGAATTTTAAGAAAATTGCAATGTATATGGTGAATTTTGGAAAAATAAAGGATATTTGGTGATAATAAATTACTCGAAAATATTTAGTCATAAGTCTATAAATATATATTATAATACAATGGGATCATTATCTATTTATCTTTGCACGAGATAGAATATCCGCTTATCCAGATAGGTTATGTTGGTACTAATTGCCTAATTGGTAGGCTAGATTTTGATATGTGGAATATGAAAACACAGTTCAGAGATTAGCTATAAGTCAAAGGAGTAAGCGTGGTCCCAAATATAGTTATTGCCCATTGACCATTGCGAAGATATCATACAGCTCTAGATTAAGTTATTGATGAACTAGTCGTGATCCAGATTCCAGTAGATAAAGGGTAACATCATATCATATCCTCGTCAAAAGTTGTCAAGTATATGTTTATGTACTACTACCTCCGTCTTTTTTTAGTTGCTACATATTGACCGTGGGCACTATTTACGTCATAACTTTGACTATCTTTTACTCCATATACATAAGAAAAAACATAGTCATGTTGGATCTTGTTTGATTCGTCCCAATTTGTATTTTCCAAATATATAATTTTTATAATTTTTTCATATATGTAACTCAAGATATTGGTGTTTGAAGTTGCGTCTCGTAAACTGTGAAAAAGCAAATGTAGCAACTAAAAAAAGACGGAGGGAGTATTCGTTTATTGACCCTTTTGTCTCTTTTGTTCATCGATAAGATAAAGGATTTTTCTGTGCTTTTTGATCGATGTCTAAGTTGTATTTCAACATTTTTACCACTAGGGAAATTCCCTGTGGTATGCTCTTATGCTTGAGAATTTTCAATGGTAGATTTAACCTTTTTTTTTTCTTCGCATTGATAGGCCTCAATTTTACTAATTTAGCCAAATGGAGTATTAATGAGGCTTAAACGTTAATTTGATGTTTAATTTTAGAATTTTTGTTAAGTTTTGCCAAAGCCCTACTAACCATGATTTATTTAGGTCAAAGAGTAGGTCAATATTAATCTTTATGATGAAGTATACTGTTAGTAGTATGCATACTCTTCATGTGCTTTGCTAATAAAGTGAAAGATTCACTATTCTTTGACTTCTGAAATATATAATGCATACCCAAGGGAAAAAAATTACACATTGATGGAGTAAGAAGATGAATTTGCCATGATATTTTTTCTTAGAAAAAAAGAACAAGGAAGGTGAATGACAGTCACAAGGCAACATGATGTGATGCCTTACCCATGACTGCATGCTCGTTATTACTAGGCCGTCCTTGGCAAAGTGATAGGCATGTGATGCACAATGGCAAAAC